>NQII01004166.1:36145-101266 GCA_002778355.1 Clitarchus hookeri
CATACTAATAACTATGCCAGTTTTAGTATCCCCGGCCGGTTCACTACGGATTTTCGCAAGTTTGAATAGAGCAGGACGATGCTGATGGCCGGCGGGTTTTCTCGGGGATCTCCAGTTGCTCCATCATCCTCACCTCACTCCACCCTCGTCGGATCTCAAGACCTCGCCATTAAGAGCCACCCGAATCTTTCACTCACACCCAGCTTCAGTTTGAGAGGGACCTTCGAAGAACCTTCCATTATACACTACATATGGAAACGCCGTGTTCTAAAGTAGCAACCGGCAACTAAAAAAAAAAATCCAAGTGCTGTGTTATAACTATGCAAAGCAATTTTCAAGTAAACGTCCCTTTTAGAGGACCATGGATCNCCCCCCCGGCCCTATTTTTTGTAGTTCATAGCTGCTACTATAGGTATGTAGTTTATTTTATCTTTTATTTGTGTTTTATTATTATTTTTCATTTATTTAACATTACGATTTTTTTCCCCTGCGGCCAAAGTCTTAAATGATATCAGTGAGATCCAATTCCAATGTGACATCGCTTTGTATGCAAATAAGCATTAGACTGTGAGCTTTCTTTCTTCCAGAGACAATATATTTTTCTTTAGTGCTAAAAACCCTCTTTGTGCTGTGGAATTTCTCACGGGCAATGTTAACACGTATCCTCATTGCTGATCATGCCTAATGCACGCTCCCCACTAAACAAGTAATTGAAATACTAAACCAGTAAACTAAGTTTCCAAAAACCAGACTTGGAAATGATTTAATTCGAATGGAAAATATTAAAGGCATAAACATATTATTAAGAATTTTTCTGTACATATTTTTTTTTTACATAATTTGCGTCCCCCAACTTGGTGCGTCCCTGCTCGTGGGCCCATGTATAAAAGTGGACCTAACCTCACTTGACCCTGTTGCCAATGGTTGGCGATATCTTTCGCTGACTCTCTTGTTTCCCATTCCGTTCCCGCGCGCATATGTGCCGGGATACTTGAACGCGGAAAGCCACGTATAGGAGGGCGGACTGCCACTTTCCAGTCTGCCGGCGCGCCTGCTTATCTCCGCGGGGCGACAGCTCCTTGTCTCGGGCGACGGGCGTAAACAAGCGGCGAGACGCGCCGGGAACGTGGGGCGCTGTAAACATCAACCCTACTAGCGCAGGTACGCGGAGAGGAAGGATACACGAGTATAGGTCGCTCACGGTTATTTAAGCACTTTTGAGATCAACTTTAGAAAAAAGTCACAGCTCCTACCTGCGTATATTTTAAGGGACGCACTGAGTGACATGCGCCCAGTGAAGTTGGTAACGATTGAGGGAAAGTAGTTCCATGCCTTAATGTCGAATCAAAAGTGTTAGGCAACAATTGTGATAACTCAAATGATCTATTTCGCTTTCTATTTTTTAAAGGATATAATTTGTAAAAAAAATAGCAGACCTGTAAAGTATTTAATTGCCTAATAATTTCACATATTCCCTTGACCGACGCGTGAATAAAATGATGAGGCCAATTTCAGTGTTAATTTTACATAAGGCGGAAGAATACACAACGTGCATACAAGTAGATCGTAAGCAGGGACTTCAAAAGTGCTCGGTTTACCACGAACAGCCTATATCGACACGTGAATAATTCCCCGACTCCCAGGACCTCTGCCTGGATGCTGGGGAACGAAATAGATTTCCTAAGGCGTAATTTATCTGGAACTCAATCAGGTTCGGTGAAGAATTTTCTGACTGGAGACTAAATTCCGGTTCTTCGTTTACAGCCTTTAATTATCAGCGAGGAATATGAGAGTGACGTGCAGGTCAAATGGCTTCTAAGACAAGTCATTTCCAAACAAACTGAATTTAACACTTTCAGCCCCGAGTTCATCTACGAGCTTTAGTGTAGCAATTTAGTCTATTCGCTGTTTCTTCACGCTTTTTTTTTTAATCTAAACTTTGAAAAACCACTCCATATATGATATGTTTGGTTCTTTCCTAAATATTCCATGTGTCACAAGCGTTTAGTACTTCTGTAAACATGACAGTAGGTTATTTTTGATTACATCGAACTTTTACTTATATTTTATTTATAAATTATAAAGTTTCATTTATTATAAATACGAATAAAACAGTGAGAAAATAGGTGCGTTGGTAATTGCTAGTAAGAAAAAGTTCTAATGCAAAATATGTTTTAAGCTGAGTGCGCGCGAATGTGGCGGGTTGTCCATTTGGTGTAATTTTCCAGATTTAGTTAAGCTGTGTTCGCATGAGGCGGAGGAATATCTTGACAGTATATATATCATTAGCAGGACTTCAGAAAACTTTGAAGTGACCATGAACGGGCTATAGCTAATTTTTTTTAAAAGTGCGCTGCACTTCTTGCAATTAATGAACGACTTATTGCGTCTTATTTGATGTCATCATTAACCATTCATAATTGAAAGATGCAGAAACTTCAACATATCAGTTTTTTCACAAGGATGATGCTCAAAATTCAAACCACTAATTCATATACAGTATATCGTTTATGTGCAACATTGACTCGACACTTCTCTCACCTATGACTTACAGGCTGCATGCGGGGTCAACACAAAGTCGTACTCGGGTTTAATTTACGCACACTTACGTTTATTTGGTAAACACAGGTCACTGTTACACATACGAGACCTATCCCCTTTTCCTATCTGTCTGAACTGCTGGGTTAATTCTAACGCGTTCTACAGACGTTCTGGCGAAAGGCTTGTGTTGGGGGGGAAGGTTCTTGGCGGGTTGCTGTGTTTACCTCTGTGTTGGCTGTGGTGCGTTGTCCTCTCTCTCTCTCTCTCTCTCTCTCTCGCGTTGGTGTCCTGGTGTATCTCTTCGGCTTCTGGCGGGAAGTCCGGGCTCGTATCCCGGGATGTGTAGTCTCTCGCTCTCTGGTTCCACCTCCACTCGCGTCCCGTCACTCTCCCGATCATAACTCGTACATCACTGCCTGGTACTCGCTTTGTCTTCCCTATATATAGTTTTCTCGTGGTACTTCCCCTGAAGCCCGGTGGTTTCCCTAATTCTGCGGGGGAGATGAGGAAGGGGGGGTGGGCGCGTGCTGTGCTTCCCCGGCTCGGGGGGGTTCCTTTGCTCGTTACTGTCCTCGGGGTGAGAGGTGGTGGGTGTGGCGTCCTCGGGGAACCCTAGGGTCATTACCTCAGGTTTCTCCCCTGCGCGGGTATCTAGCGTCGTGACTAATCTAAGTATGAGTGATTCGCGTCAATATGTACTCTGTCATGAACACGGGGACTGAAAGAGTCAATGCCAAGCGATTTTGATCAAAACTTNGATTCGCGTCAATATGTACTCTGTCATGAACACGGGGACTGAAAGAGTCAATGCCAAGCGATTTTGATCAAAACTTTTTGTCAGACAACTGACAATCAGCCAGGCAAACTTTTAAGCCTAGTCCTGTGGCATACTGATGGCGTAACATATTTTCAAAAACACTGTAGAGTCCCGATTCTTTTATGATTGGATGATGTATTTTTTTTTTTTTGGCACTTTGCAGGCCAATCATAAATGTTCATTGTTACAGTGTTATAATTCTCATTAGCCCAGAGAAAATGGGAAAGTAGCTTCATACACACACGACAACCAATAATGTAATAAAAGTTTCTGACTTTCACAGGGCGTTGGAACCTGTGAAACAGTAAACGTTTTTTCTTCGATAAACCATCGTCTCTGTGCATGATGTATTGAAACTATGATTCGTTCCTCGCCTGAAGTGTATTTTCTTTTAATATGTCGGAGTAATGGGAACACATTAAGTGATTTCGCACAGTCTCTAAATCAGTATCAGTGAAATCAATGAGTGAAATAACGTTTGCTAGAAGTCAGTTGATAAGCTAATGCTGGCCGGCGAATCAAGGAAATTAATTGGGAACAAGTGATTTATTGCAGTTATATTCTTGACATTCAGTGGGAAATCACAAAAAAATCAGTGGCATTCAACCACTATATTAATTAGTTATCTGGCACTGATAATCAGTTCCTCAATTCTCACTGTTTTCAGTGATTTGGCTCGATTCTCACTGGCTCAAGTTTAGAGTGCTCAAAAACGCCGATCTCAAATACTTTGCAACGCAATTCAAAATCCAGGTAAGCGGCGCCCTTAACATTTTGTAGAAACATCATATCCGTGTAGTTATTGATTTTTTTCTGTATATACTCCCAATTTTGAGTTCGAAACTGATACACGAAGTGGAAACAGGTACGTCTCTCTCTTCACTACCTTCGTGATCAAATATTTATCATCTCTCTGTACCCGAGAATGAAATGTTATAATGTTCTTTGTAGTATAAAAGTATCAGCACCGTCGAGGTGAGAATCCTGAGCAAGTTCCTCGTACTCCATTACCCCGCTCGTTGTAAGCGACCCCGGTGAAACGAGTCGTCTCAACGATTGCTACTAGCATTTATGATTACATTACTCTACCCTAGTCTCTCGGAGACCGAGTAATTTGTTACAGCTTGAATAATTCTACTATTTGAGATATCGTAATAAGAAATTTTTTTTTGTTCACACTCCTCCCCCCTGCTCTATAAAATTAATATGTATTATGCTATACTTTCATAAAACTCTACTATTATACTGCGATAACCCCCTCAAAAAAATCTTATCAAACACTGTGGGGTGAAGAAGCTCACTTCAGTAACACGTCGACAGCTTATTTTTTAATTCAGAATTTTTAAATGTATTTACTTTATGGAGTGCCTGAATGCTGATTTTTGGTGGACATGTAAGTTCATTCGTTTGTTTCCTCACAGACCATTAGTTTCGTAGATTTTTCTGTTAGTCTTAATCATTTTTATTTCAGTATAATTTCCCGTATTGCTTTGATAGTCATCTCTCGGCCATGTGCATAGGCCTGTATAGCCAATGCATGTATCTATGTATGCGTGTATGTACGCATGTACATTAAATGGAAAATATGTGCTTGAGTGAAACTTCTGTGAGTTGTATGGAAACTGGATAAGATGAACTTCTTACGCCAGGAAATGTTGTACAATGTCGCAGCTCGGTTGGTGAGCTTGAAATCTCGGTGTGACTTAGGATCNATTAAATGGAAAATATGTGCTTGAGTGAAACTTCTGTGAGTTGTATGGAAACTGGATAAGATGAACTTCTTACGCCAGGAAATGTTGTACAATGTCGCAGCTCGGTTGGTGAGCTTGAAATCTCGGTGTGACTTAGGATCTCTGGTAGGGCTTATGCTATGAACGGAAGAAAGCGTGACTTGTGTGGAAAAGGTAAAATAAAATAAATACTCACTGATATTCTTTACAATGTCTTGGCCCTGAACCGGACTAAATTCGGTCGATAAAATTGTTTCGTGGGCAACAAATAAAAGTTATATTAACTGGCCCCTGAAACAAAATTTAACTACAGCCGTACACATCAATAAACTATAAATAGGTACATGCAAAATTCGTGTAATTGTCTCATACCAAGTAGAATTAACCGTCCTGATACTTTCTATTCAGAGGAATTAACCGTCNGCAAAATTCGTGTAATTGTCTCATACCAAGTAGAATTAACCGTCCTGATACTTTCTATTCAGAGGAATTAACCGTCCTGATACTTTCTATTCAGAGGAATTAACCGTGCTGATACTTTCTATTCAGAGACATTTGTTTTTNGAATTAACCGTCCTGATACTTTCTATTCAGAGGAATTAACCGTGCTGATACTTTCTATTCAGAGACATTTGTTTTTTGCTTTTGCACAAGTGAGGACACTTGTTCCTTTTTGACTGGGTGGGGCGTAATTGGACTTTCTTTCCGTTAGTGGTTTCAGATTGGTTCAAATCCGGACATGACGTGAAAAAAAAAACCGCAGCCCAAAGACAAGCGTAGTACAAAAACACTTGTGTTTCAAGTATGTTCTGTGTTCAAATAATAAAGCGAATTTTACGGATCTTTAAAAATAAATAATATAAGCTTTTCTCTTCTCTCTTAGTGAGCTTGAAGAACGCTAGCCATCTCATCGAGGGCAAATATAAAAAGAAAACTCCACGCAAAGTGAGATTTACCCGTGCTAGCCACATAACCTTCAATTTCACGTTATGCGATTGCATCAAGCTACAGTGGACCCCACAGGGCTACATACACACTCTAGTCACAGGAGCCACTTATCCATTGGCTGCCGCCACAGAGAGAATTCATTCTCATGTTTGAGCCGCCACACGGAATGAAGCTACCACAGTGATGAACGTTTCCTGTTGGTTGTGAGTTCTGCTGGGCGTGTCAGATGAGCGGAGCTCCACCAACGACACACATGGAATGAAAACGTACTTTTTTGCCTATTACTTTGATACTGAATTATAACGCAAAATGATCGAGTATCTAGGGGTAGTATAAAGTCAGGCGGTGTACTATTTTTTTCTTTCACGAGGGTCAAGTCTTACGAATACACATAAAGAACTTTGTTTCCGAAGTGGACTATATCCCATCAAGATAGTGCCCACTACCAGCCTCGGTTAGCAGTGCAGTCTAAAACAAGGATGTGGCTCTAAGGCGACTGTAAATTAATCTTCAGCATCGGAGTGATAATATTTCTCCTAAAACCTCTATACTTTATACACCAGTTTAAAACTTGGCAGGCTCGTCTGCTTTTAAAGGCTGATGAATATGACATGCTACAGGTTCTGTAAACATTACCTACTCTCGTGGTTTAACAACCACTCTCCCCTCTCCCCGATCATAGANTGACTTGCTACAGGTTCTGTAAACATTACCTACTCTCGTGGTTTAACAACCACTCTCCCCTCTCCCCGATCATAGATCCAGCCTATTGCATTGCGACGTTTCAGAGTGCGCTCTCAATGGGCGCACCTGAAGTAGGTGATAACCCCGCGAGAGTGCACTTCGCGCACGTTACACGACAANGAGTGCGCTCTCAATGGGCGCACCTGAAGTAGGTGATAACCCCGCGAGAGTGCACTTCGCGCACGTTACACGACAATGGCATTAGCACGGCAAAGTAGCCCGCGGTCTTGGCGCGATAACGCTTAATACGTTCTGAAAGTCCCGTCGCCGCTTCCATTCAACAATGCAACGTCTCTCTCCGCGGCTCGAGCAGCTTTCCTCCCATCTGTCGGCACGAGCAAGTTCTCAGAAGCGGGAATGAGTCGTCCGTTTCTGGAGAGTTGCAAGTTCGAGTGAACCCGGACTCTGCAGCTAGAATTTATGTCGGCCTTCGTGAGCGCTTTACTCTTGGGGAAGGTCTTGCACTGAACATTTCCCGATTGCTTTAACCCTTTCAGGCCCAGATTGAAGGGGTAGTATCCATTCCATCTTTGATATTTCTTACAAATATTTGCAATGAAATTTATGATGAGAAAAAAAATCAAAGCTAGACATGATATTAAAGACTACTTGACGATATTTTTGTNTTTGCAATGAAATTTATGATGAGAAAAAAAATCAAAGCTAGACATGATATTAAAGACTACTTGACGATATTTTTGTTTTAATTTATATGGTTTCAGTTATGCGCGTATTTTCGCATGTGGAATTGAAATTATTAAATATTAGGTAAAATTTCAATTATGTAAAAAAATTAGTTAAATTACGAAATAACTGCTAAGATGTGTCCCTATGACTAGGCTAGCTTGGTTTTAAAATATTGACTCCGAAAATTAAGTTATGGACGAAAAAAAAAGTAAATCCACGACGGCAAGGATACTTCCCCTTTAAAGGGCCTCCCTAGATGACACATTGATCTCATTGTATGCCTAACAGTTGTGCCTTTTCTAATCTTTAACAGTTTTATCCCTATTGTAGCCAACTGTCTACTTGTTGCACAGGAAGTTAATATTTGACCCGCACTGTACACTATGGAGCTCAGTGCCCAATAATTATTCCTGGGTGTAACTGATTCGTAAACCGTGCTACTGATCTGAATTACGAGTAGTTCATATCACTAATCACTGAAAACAACACCTACAGCATACTGATTGTGATAAAGAAGAAAGAGAAAGTTCTTTGCCAACTTAAGTACGGCACGCATCAAAAAATATTTTATTTCCAACACCAGAAATCATAAATTAGCGTGAGACTGAAAGGGTTAAAAAATTATGAAATATTTAAAAAACAATTTTTTTTTCAGGACAGAAATGAAAGCCAATATATTGTTGCCAATTTATACATTTGATTATTGAAACATAAATGTGGTCGTTGAAAAGTGTAAGAGTGAACAAAAATCGCTGTAAGCAGCAGTAGAAGGAAACGAGGAACTGGCGTGGAATGAAAGAGCACGAGTGGGTTGTAAATGATTGCCCAGTGTGGCTGTCTGTTGCAATTTTTTTTAGCCGCAATCTGCCGTCTTGTGCAAGTGCCAGCCACAGCCAGCCACATTGTGCAATGCACATTTTTTGCATGAAATTTTTGCCGGTTTTGAGGGGAGAAAACGAAATTCCGAAAGAAAAAAGGGAAATCCAAGATGGCCGCCATCTTCACTCCTTGTCCCCCGCCCCTAACCCTTGTGCCAGTTCTCCTCATTTCCTATTACTAGAAGCCCTTCTGTTTAGTATGAATAATTCATAACCTTGAACAGTAACAGGATTAACAAATGATACAACCTTAGGAACATCATTCAGCAGAGATCCCCATAATGTATATTAACTGTTGAAAATAACCTTCCTGTTCGTTACGCACAAAACTGTGAACACTAGTCGTGAATATAACAACACTTTAGGCATTTCTACATTCAGTAAACTTCTTTGTGCAGTCAGTGCTGTACTATACACGCGTCCAATTAGCGATATTGTGAAAATATGAGACAATCAAACGTTTTCTTTCAGTCCACAAGTAATGTAATAGTTTAAATTTTTATGGCGTGCTCTGTACTTGTGTCGACTGTGCTTCGCGCAACCGTACAGTACGTTCGCTACAGTCAGCAATTAGCCAATCACTGATGAGAGATGCAGAAACTTCAACAAATCAAATTTCTCACATGGAAGACGGTCAGAAAATCCAGCCTCTGTTTCCTTGCTGTGTACAATGCCGTCATTAATATGTTTCAAATGCAACACAGCCTCGATCATAGTTATGACGACTAAACGGTTGAGAAAATGTCTTAAGTTTCCAACGAANTTTGCAATGAAATTTATGATGAGAAAAAAAATCAAAGCTAGACATGATATTAAAGACTACTTGACGATATTTTTGATTTAATTTATATGGTTTCAGTTATGCGCGTATTTTCGCATGTGGAATTGAAATTATTAAATATTAGGTAAAATTTCAATTATGTAAAAAAATTTGTTAAATTACGAAATAACTGCTAAGATGTGTCCCTATGACTAAGCTAGCTTGGTTTTAAAATATTGACTCCGAAAATTAAGTTATGGACGAAAAAAAAAGTAAATCCACGACGGCAAGGATACTTCCCCTTTAAAGGGCCTCCCTAGATGACACATTGATCTCATTGTATGCCTAACAGTTGTGCCTTTTCTAATCTTTAACAGTTTTATCCCTATTGTAGCCAACTGTCTACTTGTTGCACAGGAAGTTAATATTTGACCCGCACTGTACACTATGGAGCTCAGTGCCCAATAATTATTCCTGGGTGTAACTGATTCGTAAACCGTGCTACTGATCTGAATTACGAGTAGTTCATATCACTAATCACTGAAAACAACACCTACAGCATACTGATTGTGATAAAGAAGGAAGAGAAAGTTCTTTGCCAACTTAAGTACGGCACGCATCAAAAAATATTTTATTTCCAACACCAGAAATCATAAATNAAGAGAAAGTTCTTTGCCAACTTAAGTACGGCACGCATCAAAAAATATTTTATTTCCAACACCAGAAATCATAAATTAGCGTGAGACTGAAAGGGTTAAAAAATTATGAAATATTTAAAAAACAATTTTTTTTTCAGGACAGAAATGAAAGCCAATATATTGTTGCCAATTTATACATTTGATTATTGAAACATAAATGTGGTCGTTGAAAAGTGTAAGAGTGAACAAANAATATATTGTTGCCAATTTATACATTTGATTATTGAAACATAAATGTGGTCGTTGAAAAGTGTAAGAGTGAACAACAATCGCTGTAAGCAGCAGTAGAAGGAAACGAAGAGCTGGCGTGGAATGAAAGAGCACGAGTGGGTTGTAAATTATTGCCCAGTGTGGCTGTCTGTTGCAATTTTTTTAGTCGCAATCTGCCGTCTTGTGCAAGTGCTAGCCACAGCCAGCCACATTGTGCAATGCACATTTTTTGCATGAAATTTTTGCCGGTTTTGAGGGGAGAAAACGAAATTCCGAAAGAAAAAAGGGAAATCCAAGATGGCCGCCATCTTGACTCCTTGTCCCCAGCCCCTAACCCTTGTGCCAGTTCTCCTCATTTCCTATTACTAGAAGCCCTTCTGTTTTTGTATGAATAATTCATAACCTTGAACAGTAACAGGATTAACAAATGATACAACCTTAGGAACATCATTCAGCAGAGATCCCCACAATGTATANATCCCCATAATGTATATTAACTGTTGAAAATAACCTTCCTGTTCGTTACGCACAAAACTGTGAACACTAGTCGTGAATATAACAACACTTTAGGCATTTCTACATTCAGTAAACTTCTTTGTGCAGTCAGTGCTGTACTATACACGCGTCCAATTAGCGATATTGTGAAAATATGAGACAATCAAACGTTTTCTTTCAGTCCACAAGTAATGTAATAGTTTAAATTTTTATGGCGTGCTCTGTACTTGTGTCGACTGTGCTTCGCGCAACCGTACAGTACGTTCGCTACAGTCAGCAATTAGCCAATCACTGATGAGAGATGCAGAAACTTCAACAAATCAAATTTCTCACATGGAAGACGGTCAGAAAATCCAGCCTCTGTTTCCTTGCTGTGTACAATGCCGTCATTAATATGTTTCAAATGCAACACAGCCTCGATCATAGTTATGACGACTAAACGGTTGAGAAAATGTCTTAAGTTTCCAACGAATTAAATTATATAGCTAACATTTAATAGGCAGTCACTATATGGATATCATTGTCATGACTCATAAATAACGACATGTGGATGTGCAGACTAGAAGTCAAACTATAAACTGTATAAAATCAGTGATTATTTAACCCATTCAGAACTAGAGTGCACAATTGTGTACATTACGCGCGTGTAAGTAATGTTTGGTCTGTAACTGCACACTGCGAAGTTCAATGACCAATGATCTTGTATGTGGGTAAATGATTCGCAAACCGTCTTACTGGTCATAATTGGTTCATATAACTATGGTTGAACATATAGCCTACAGCTAATTGACTGCGGAAACGAAACCAGTGTTTGTCGAATTAATTAGAGCATGCAACATTTAATTTTTTTTTTGGTTGACAACACCTGAAACCGTAAATTAAAGTAAATTGAAAAGCGTATATATATATATATATATATATAAACTGTTTCGTTAACTGTTTCGGGCTTACTTCAAATTTGGTTTCAGGTGTTGCATATCAGTTTTTTTTTATACGTACTGTACTCAAGATACTACAGCGCCTGTTCCATTATTACAATACGTAAACTGTAAAAAATTTCCTGGTAAACTTCCTAAACTGTAATGGAAGTGTACACTGTATAGAAATAATACCACACATCAAGCTGCAGATATAATAATGTTTAGCGCCACTACTATACAAAGTTGGGAACTTCCCCGCGCATTTGACTGTTTCCTGAGCAAATGTACGAACGCTACAATGAATGCAGAGGGGGAAAAAAAATTACCATTCCCGCTTTCTCACTGAGCGCATATACTAGTATGGTAAATTTCCGAATAATTGCTTGGAGTGTAGGTTTTGTGATCGGGCCGGATAGTAGAACCGCACAATAGACAAGTAGTACACGAAGAAATTGCGTGGCGGTTCCTTTGACGTGGGCGTACCCACTCACTGATTGGTTGCGCGACGAGGCGGGTGACGACCAGAAAGCTCGCGCAACAGTCCTGCAGGCGACGACCGCTGCAGAAGGGGGGGGGGATGGGCTGATACGGACACGTTCCCGTTCTAGCATCTGGCGTCCGACGCAGCCTACAGCGGTGATGCGCTAAGACCGTGACGTGATGTTCCGCTGAACGAAGTGATGAACTGCAGCAGCGTCTGCATGTTGCGACCGACGCTACCTTCGGATGCTGCTTGCGCTACGGCCACCGCGTGCAACTGTTGAGACCACACGCACCGCTGAGTCTACAGCACGTAGTTATCATTCACAACGACAAATATAACCGCGCTCTGCTACCTGTAGTGAGAAAATTCTAGGCTTGCTAGTGTCAACATAGAAGATGCACAATAAAAACCATATGTTATAATAACACACCTGTATTTCCGCGAAAAGTATTCAGGACTACTTGCACTTCAAAACACTAGACCTCAGATCCTCTTTCGTGATTGCATGAATTTTTAACTGTCTCACATTGTAGGTGTCTGTCTACGAATCACGGACAACCAGTTTCGGAGTAGCTTAATTCTGATTGGCCCAGTCAGATAAGAAACTGCCCCCCCTCACGACAAACACACTTAGCCAATAACCAAAGGAAAACTGCACGTATGGCGTAGGATATCTGAGTCTAGCCTTCGCGTAAATTTTTTCGCTAAAATCAGGTTACCCTATTGGTTTATCATTGAATAAATAAACTGCCTATTTTGTAACAGCTTGAAGTAAATCATTTGCATCTCCCATTACTGATATGGTTTGGTATGAAGGCTGTTCACGGTAAACTGAGCACTTTTTAAAGCTCTGCTTAAGATCTACCTGTATGCACTCTGCGTATTGTTACACCACATGTACAATTAACGTTACTATAAGCCTCATCACTTTATTCGTGCGTCGGTCAAGTGAAACTGTGAAATTATAAGAAAAGTAAATATTTGTTACACGTTCTTTTATTTACACTTTATATGCATAAAAAAATATAGAATGAAAAATAAAAAAATTGCATTATTCACAAACATTTACGTAATACTTTTAATTCAACGTTAAGATATGAATCTACTTTAGTTCTGTCGTAGCCAGATTTACTGGACGCTTGCCAGCCAGTGTACCCGTTAAAATACACGCAGATAGGGGCAGTGATGTTTTTCAAAAGTTGGTTTCAAAAGTGCTCAAATAACTGTGAACAGCCTAAAGGTCCCTCCCTGCAAGACCTTGGGACAGAAACTCTAATAATATTAAATGTTGCCTTTTTGGATTTTAATGCAAAAATATGAAAGTATATATTTTCTTTTTGCTGGCTTAATGTAAGGTTCTATTTTTGGAGGTGTTGAATAATAGCATTTTCCCAGTATTTCTGTATTCCAGTCTTGCATATTTTTTTTAAATCGATGGTTAACACAAAAAGGATATTACAAATGTCAAGCATGGAATTTTATAAATAAATGCTTTGACTTATTTTAAGATATTCCAGAAAACGAATATCATAAAAAGAATACGTAAACCAAAAGATATGCAGAAAATGTCTTAATTTTTTAGTAATAAAACTTTTTTAGAATTTTTTTTGGCACGTGTGCACAAACTGTGGATTTTTTTTCTGGATTGAGTAAAAGTTAAACTTTCTTTAACCAAAATGGAACAAAATAATTTTTTTGTCCTTCAGAATACAAAACTGTTATTAGTAATACGTGGAGGGCTAACGTATCATTCCGGGTGTGTAGGCCCTAATGGTATGTCTGTCCTCAAAAAATGTTAGTATTTATTATCATATATAATCAAAAATGGTTGAAGGTAATTAATAAGCAACGATATGCGACTGTAGATGTGCAAGTTATTCCCGCTTTAAGCATATTATTACACTACATTTTTTTGTAACAACAGGCTCTTTCTTACATACACACTAAAAATATATATCGTACTTAAGGGACCTGAAAAATTCGCGTTATTTGTTATCTGCAGGTTGAACTCCAACATATTGTATGCTAGTTTGACTTACAGTATGCCATTGGTCGACAAATGATATAGCACGATTCAAGGTCGCGTTTAGCCAATAAAAAAGTATCAAGGGTAGGGCAAGCAATCTGCAGTGAAGCNTGATATAGCACGATTCAAGGTCGCGTTTAGCCAATAAAAAAGTATCAAGGGTAGGGCAAGCAATCTGCAGTGAAGCAATCACACAAGTAAATTACGCCATAAATAAGCTATTCGCGGTAAACTGAGCATTTTTGAAAGCCCTGCATAAGATCTACTTGCATGCACATTGTGTATTCTTCCGCCATACGTAAAATCAACACTTCCATGGGCCGAATTACTTTATTCACGCTTCTGTCAAGTAAAGGAGTCAAATTATTATAAAAGCTAATATTTTAACAATTTGTTAAATCTTACACTTAAATAATGTATGCATTAAAAAAAGAAAGCAAAAAATTAATTTCTGTACAAACGAATGTTAACATAAAATTGTTAATTCTACTTTAAAACATGAAACTACATTCAATCTCGTTGCCAACTGTACTGGGCGTATACCCTTTAAAATATGCAGGTTGGATCAGTGACGTTTTTCAAAGGTTGATTTAAAAAGTGCTCACTTTAGTGAACATTTAGTTTCCATTAACCAATGAAATTACAAATAGCGCTAAAGCAGTTATTAGTGCGCTGGATCGTAGCATGCTAGGCAATAAAGCCAATTTTGCGTGTCTCTACTCATACCCTACACCACAGAAACATTTTACAAGATGACAACAGCACAGAATTGAAATGAAAGTGCGGTTCCTTTTGTTTGGGTGTACCGATCGATTCGCTGATTGGCCACGCAAGGCTGTGGAACGGACCTAGCGTCAGAATGGTTAGTGCGTGTTGCCAAAGATGGAGCGTCGTCTTGGTAAGTTAACTATAATCCATTCACGGTTACTTCGCACTTTCCTGAAGCCCTGCTAAAGTACTACTTCCACGATATTCCTCCGCTTTATGCAACCAAAGCTTATATAATACAAGAAAATGACACCAAAGGACAACGCACCGTATTCGTGCGCACCAAGTTGTAATCATATTTTGCATGATTTCTATTACTTACTAGGCACTACCAACACACGTGTTTTCTCACTTATTTATTCATATTTATTATAAAGGAAATAATATACTTTATAAACAATATATTGGTAAAACTTTAATTTAAAGAAAAATAAGATACTTAAACGTTAACAGAATTATAAAACGCTTGTGGTGCTGGTAATATTTAGAAAATAACTAAACACATCATCCCATGGGGTAATTTTTCAAAGGTTTGATTCAAAAAGTGTGAAGAAACCGAGAATAGACTATACCAAGCGCGGAAGGCGTTCCTCCTTGTTGCTGGCCAGTGACGTCAATTGACTGGCGCGTGCGGCTAGAGTTCGCGGCGTAAGCGGCTGTCTCACTTCTGTAACATTTAGTATTCTTTGACAAGAAGTTTTTGTAACCATGTAGACACACTTGTCGTCCCAGCTATTATAGTCTATTAACGGCGTCTTCACACGTTCTGAACCGATATTTCGAGAAATCACCCCGTGCATAATGTTTTTGGTTGTTTACTTATTATCCCCAGCATCACAACTCGTGTTACCAGTGGTTGGACTACTCGCCTCCCACCTAGGCGATCCGGGTACGATTCCTGACGGGGCCGCTCCCGGAATTCCGCAAGTGGGGATCGTGCCGGACGATGCCGTGGGTTCGGCGGGTTTTCTCGGGGATCTCTCGTTTCCCCCAACCTTGCATTCCTGCGCTGCTCCATACTCACCTCGCTTCACCATTATCGGATCTCAAGACCTCTATGTTAAGAGCCGCCCAAATCTCTTCACTCACTCTCTCCGAGAGATCGAATTCTTTGACATTTCGAACTCGTGTACTCCCATCACCAGTTCGCGGTACGAGCGGCTGTTGCAAATCTGTATACTTCCCTTCTCTGTGTCGGTGCTGGAGTGACAGTAGCGTTCGGCGGCTACGCTGTTTAAAGTCGTCACGCGACTACCAACGGCCATTGTTCGCCTCTGGCCTCCCGAAGGGATGTATCTCTCCCCACACTCGGTCGCCCCCACTACCGCGCCGGCACTTCAAAGGCGCCGCCGAGGGGGGTCTCTCGCGTATGCCGCGGCGGTGCGCGGTTATTATGGCGGTCATGCGAGGAATGTGTACACCTCGGCGTGCGTGCTCGCCCCTTCGCGCCGGGAGGGGTTCTCGAGCCCCGGGCAAGAGCGGCGCATGTGACGCCACTTCCCGCCTGTCAATCAAATATCCCCTTTCTCCATCTCTGCTCAGCCGCCCGCCGACACATCGACTACTCCAGAGGATCCACTTCCCCCTCCAGTCATTGCGTGTTCGCTGAAGGGGCTTTCGGCGACATAGCGACTCGGCGAAAGGAGCCAGACCGACAGTATACGCTATCTTCGGTAAAATGCCCACTTTCTAACCCTTTCATTCCCAGTGTACACAATTCTCTACACGTTGCAAAGGAAGGTTTTATTTTACCGGCACAATACACTGCGAGACTCTTCAAAGATATTCCCAGTGTGCTACTGATTCGTAAACCGCACGCTTCCGCCCTACGTTATGATCGGTTCGTCTCACTCTTCGCCGAACACGAAGCCTACAGCTTATTGGCCGTGGTGACTAATCAGAGAGTCATCTCATGAACAGCACGTATCACAAATTTTCTATATGCAACACCTGAAGCCATACATTAATGTGGGAATGAAAGGCCAATGCCCTTCCGATAATCAAGGTACCCAAAATCTTATAATATATTGTGGTCTTACACGTGAGCTTTTGACATGTATACAATGCATACACTGCGTTTATTAGTGACAACGGTTTTTTATATTAAAAATTGGTAAAGTATACAAATAATCTGGGAGGAACATTTAAGCACGGCCTTAAAAAGTGCTCACTTTACTGCGAACAGCCTATAAACGGCAGTGAATAATCGTGGGAGTGGCAACTACGCATGCGCGTGTGGAGACGAGCCTGCTTATCACCCACTCACCTACAATAGTTCAAAATGCCAAAAAAAAAAAAAAAAAAACCCTCATTCAACTAGTATTGTAAGTTAGATTTGGTTAGGATACTTGAAACCTAAAAAACACGTTTTCCCCTTATATCCTGGATTAGCTTTGGGTCTTTGCTAGGATGGGATATTATCAAAGAGTATTTAAGAACACACAGAGGCGAAACAGCCTCTTATATCTCGAAGGCCAGTCTCACAAGTAAGGGAAGTGCTACCACTGGTCAGAAACATGTCGGAACACCGTACGCTGGCAGCCGAGCCAATCAGACAATATGTCCGTTACCAGAGCTTCGAGAAGCCGATCAGCGAATGAGTACACTCACATCAAAAGAACCGCCACGTCGTTTTACCTCTGCTTTCTTATCTACTCTGTGCGCCTGTTCGCCCGCGCTTGAACCACGACAATTATGGAAGAACGCCATTGCGATATATCGATCACGAAACAATATCTCTGAAATATCGCAACTGCGATATGGTCCAGAAATATATCGCATATTGCGATAATAGCGATATGCGATACTGGTGATATGCTATAATATGGTTTATTATGTTTATTATTATTTGGTTGCCCCAAAAAAAAATCCCTTGCTGCAACTAAATATTTGTTTGGCTCTAAGATCATTGAACAGCTTGGGTTAACATAAAAAAAATAATTGAAGTCCGACCGAGAATCGAACTCAGCGCAGATGCGTCCAAGCGCGACGCCTTAGCAACCGCAGCAGACGTGTGTAATGACTGAATCGGTATGTTTTAAATACGCACATTTAAAATACTGGACAACGTGAGCAATGAAATATTTCAAGTTTTACAGCTCCGCTCTTTACTTTCCTGTTGAACATGTTCTATTAGGATGTTCATACAGTTTCTAAGCAATAATAAATGCACTAACAAACACCGTTACTATCCCAACTGTCATAAAAAAAAATACAAACAAACTGTCGAGCTGTGTTTTCGAACGAAGACAATCAAGCGAGTGGCCGAACAATTATGCGCTGTTGATTCAACCAAATATTTTTTGTTGACNATGTTTTAAATACGCACATTTAAAATACTGGACAACGTGAGCAATGAAATATTTCAAGTTTTACAGCTCCGCTCTTTACTTTCCTGTTGAACATGTTCTATTAGGATGTTCATACAGTTTCTAAGCAATAATAAATGCACTAACAAACACCGTTACTATCCCAACTGTCATAAAAAAAATACAAACAAACTGTCGAGCTATGTTTTCGAACGAAGACAATCAAGCGAGTGGCCGAACAATTATGCGCTGTTGATTCAACCAAATATTTTTTGTTGACTGTCTAACTTCTTTTGGCCCAACGCAGGTTTTGTTAGTTCAAGCGTGTATTATGTTAGATGAACTAAATAAATATGGTTTTTTTTTCCAAGGTTTTTTTGGTGAACAAAATTTTTCGTTGGGGGAATTAAATATATTTGTGACCCTACACAAAGAAATGTTTTGNTAACTTCTTTTGGCCCAACACAGAGGTTTTGTTAATTCAAGCGTGTATTATGTTAGATGAACTAAATAAATATGGTTTTTTTTTCAAGGTTTTTTTGGTGAACAAAATTTTTCGTTGGGGGAATTAAATATATTTGTGACCCTACACAAAGAAATGTTTTGTTGGTTGATCTCTCAGTGTGGACCAGAACGTNCTGATCTCTCAGTCTGGACAAGAACGTCCATGTCGTGTCTGCAAATGCCTAGGAATTATAAAACTTTATCCATTAAGAATAACACATGTTATTTTCGCAGAAGGAGCCGAACGAGGGTTAGTTTTCAGTATCCTAAATAGATGCACAAATGCAATTGTCCTTTGGTTATTAGTGCTTCACTTGACCAACAAGAATTCTGCTCAGATACATAACACATGTGACACAGAGTAAATAAGTATACAGAAACGAAATGGCGAGTCAGTTCCTTGGATGTGGGGGGTACCCATTCATTCGTTGGCTGCACGATGTTCCGGGAATTGGCCTTCTGCCTGATAGGCTACTGCGTGATATGTCCTACTGGCTGGGCTGCCCTCTGGCAAGCGGGATACCAGGCGCTGATTTGCAAGCGGCATTCCGACATGCTCCTGGCAAATTACATAATTTTGTTAACGTGTCCGGCTGGAGTTCGCTGTACAAGCGGCTGTTTCGATTCTGTATTCTAGAGTATTCCGTGCCTGCTATTCGTGGGCGGGTGCCTGATGCGCGTTGCAGTGAGAACCGTCCAATCGCTTGGAATTTGTAGGAAATTGAAGTCAAACTTATGCGGAACTCTTTTTCGCGAACGTCACGTGTCCCTACTGATGAGTCCAGGATTTTTCTGAGGAACCGTCATACGAATAACACCGAGGAACCGCACTTAACCAGAATAAACTTAAAGATATTCTTAGGATTAAAGTTTGCGGCGTATAATACCGGATAGCCTAAGTTGGGATACCTAGGAATGAGGCTTAAGATAGTTCCAGCTTCTCATTTACCTGAATAATACGTTACTTTATAGCTACCTTCAACCCATTCAGACCCAGTGTACACGATTGTGTGCGCATATTGCGCAGAGAGGTTGTATTCGGCTGACATCTTACACCGCGACGCTCTGTACTCAGCAGAGATTTCTTATGGGTAATTGGAAGCAAACCTTTCTACTGCTCTAGGTTATGGCTGGTTCATACCACCATCGCCAAAAAAGAAAGCCTAAAGAGTTGTGGGAACTGTGTCAGTTCAAAATATTAAAAAAATCAATCTTAATGAAATATTAGAAAACTATAAAAATCATATATCAAAATTGAGTGAAAACGGCAGTTTCAATGAAACGCAATTCTTTCAATTGCAACATTATTACTGCTGGCAATTTTTTCCCCGGGTTTGTAATTACGCATTAAGGGGGAAAACCCCTACCAACTGTTCTTTTCTCTCAGAAAAATGTACGAATGTTCCGCTAGTAGGAGATATATCCTCTATGTATCCGATATCGGAGTTGACGTTTCCAACACGTGGTACAGGAAAGGAAATACGCGTGGAACTTGGAGGGGGGGGGGGCGGCTGTGTTTGTCCGCAGCTATGGATCCGAGAGGTTCAGCACGCAACCCCCCCGGGGAGGCCAACCCCTAAGCCTCCGACCAACCCACCACGTGCTAATCTCCTCGTCGCACGGCGCCCCGCAGACNACCCCTAAGCCTCCGACCAACCCACCACGTGCTAATCTCCTCGTCGCACGGCGCCCCGCAGACTCGCCACCCTTCACACCCCCTACCACGAAGTCCGGTAGCAAGCCCGGGGATGATGGAGATATTTGGACTGTGATGTATGAAATAATTAGGGGCTGGCGCGGGAAGCCTCGTCCATCACTCACAACCCCCCCACCCCCCTACACCACCCGGGCTAGGCGGAGGCATCGCCACCCTATTACTCACCATCGGCCAGACAACCCACCCCTCCACTTTACCCTCACTCCTCAGCACCCCTGTAGAGGTAGATAACGGCGGCTTCCTTGCCCGGGGCACTTGCGTGACGTCACGTGGGTAAGCACGTCTTGCCTTGTCTTGCGTGACGTTCACATCAGTCAACGCCGTCCTTTGTACAGGATGTTCACCATTAAGGGCGTTGACCACGAGAATATATGTTATTTTATATTGGTACCACTTACTGTTCAACTTTTAGACATTATCAGTAGGTAACTAAACTTCCCTCGCAAAAAAAAACCGCGTATATTTTTGCATAATTAGCCTACAAGTTAAAATTACAGTATTGCTTTTTTAGAAACGTACAAATAATGAGAACTATCTTACGTACATAAACTAGATAATTCACACTGAAAGAAGGTGCCACGAGCTATTTCAAGACTTATATAAAATTGTACAAGGAAATTTTTTTTACTGAAAACAAGGAAATTCTTGCCTACTTCTGATTTGTGGCTGCCCTTAAATTTTTGGAATATAACGTATGCTAAACATATTTTAAAGTGAATTAAGACAAGACCTTTCGGTTTCCCTTGTTCAATTTTCTGCAAATCGTTTTGTTCATTTTATTTGTAATTTAGAAAACAGTAAAATTTTGNTTCGGTTTCCCTTGTTCAATTTTCTGCAAATCGTTTTGTTCATTTTATTTGTAATTTAGAAAACAGTAAAATTTTCACTTTGACCTGTCATTTTGCAAAAACCATGCCATGTAAAAAAAAAAATTATCTGAGGAAAACGTAGTTACCGATAATGTCTACTAGTGGAACAGTATATGGTATACTGTTCAACTTGTATATAAATGTAAACTTGTATACAAATAAAAGTAACAAATGTTTACGTGGCCAAAGCCCTTTAGGGCTTGGCCTACCAAAACTGCAGTCATAATGTTTCAATGGAGAACCGAAGTAAAAAAAAAAAATTGTTCTCAATGCATTAGTTTTAAGATAAATTTTTCAAAAAATTCGACGTAACTTTCTCAGCGAATACTGCCGTAATAAATAAATTGGCGAGATTTTTTAACGTACGATTATTCCTTAATAAACGTCACGTAGAATACTTGTTTGATACNTTCGGTTTCCCTTGTTCAATTTTCTGCAAATCGTTTTGTTCATTTTATTTGTAATTTAGAAAACAGTAAAATTTTGACTTTGACCTGTCATTTTGCAAAAACCATGCCATGTAAAAAAAAAAATTATCTGAGGAAAACGTAGTTACCGATAATGTCTACTAGTGGAACAGTATATGGTATACTGTTCAACTTGTATATAAGTGTAAACTTGTATACAAATAAAAGTAACAAATGTTTACGTGGCCAAAGCCCTTAAGGGCTTGGCCTACCAAAACTGCAGTCATGATGTTTCAATGGAGAACCGAAGTAAAAAAAAAATTGTTCTCATTGCATTAGTTTTAAGATAAGTTTTTCAAAAAATTCGACGTAACTTTCTCAGCGAATACTGCCTTAATAAATAAATTGGCGAGATTTTTTAACGTACGATTATTCCTTAATAAACGTCACGTAGAATACTTGTTTGATACNTAATAAATAAATTGGCGAGATTTTTTAACGTACGATTATTCCTTAATAAACGTCACGTAGAATACTTGTTTGATACAGTTATCTCTAAAACCGATGCACTGAGAAGGAATTTCTTTAACATTTATTCTCCCTTTAAACTCCGTGACCGTTGGCTTTGTTGGCCGCGCCTTTGATTGGGCACTTTTGAGAGCACTGATTAGGACCTAGCTTCCTTCTCGTTTGTATTCTTACGCCACTTGTAAGATCAACTCTGCTGTGGGCCTCTTCACTTTATTCATGCGCCATCCAAGCGAAACCTTGCAGCTGTTAAGAATGTAAATGCGTAACTAACGTGTAAATTCCTACTCTAATGCGTCTTAAACAAGAAACGCTAAATGAAACTATAATAAATTAAGACATTACAATTGCTATAAAACGTAGTAAAGTCTTGGAAATATTTTTATTAATCCACTGCCAAGTCAACTACGCCATCCACTCCAAGATCTTTACACTTAGCGTTAATTAATCAGCACTCTTTTCTGTGTAATAACCTTTTTTCGACACTTCGTAACACTGCAGTTCAACATCTCACACCCGCCATCTTGCCGAGCACTGATAGCTATGCAAGTTTTTACACCGAAAGATAACGATTAAAAATATTTTAAATCTGCAAGCACATATAAACCGGCAGTGTTTTATTATTATATAATACTAAATAATAATAATAATTAAAATCACTACGTTAGACTTTAATNTATAAACCGGCAGTGTTTTATTATTATATAATACTAAATAATAATAATAATTAAAATCACTACGTTAGACTTTAATACGTACAAAATACTGTCGGACCTATTTTTTGAAGCAATCAGACTATAAACCGACTAGCCAGCTAATATCTGCTAAGTTATTTCTGATGCAATCTTGAAATGGATTACGCATTAACACACTGAGGCCTGCACACATTTACTGGAACTTAAGACAAACTAGAAGTGAGTCAGCTATATACACTACTGCAAGAACACCGGTTCTGTTGGTGTCTGTGTTAGAACTCACCTTCGTCCTATTGGTCCATACAACACCGGACACTACCCCGTACTTTACAGCATTCATTATTGGCCGGTCATCAACCAATGGAGAACCAAGCTGACGTTGACCCAATCAAATGTCCTTTATCGTACAAAAGTATTTACAATCATTCATTTCCCTTTGAGTGGCTATAAAAAAATTAATTCTATCGTTAGCAATACTATTGTTACTGCGCTGTCGTGTTCTTGTGAGGTCACGTTAAACACTAGCCGAACAAAGACTGCACATCCATGCGAATTCTGAACAATAGTGACATTTTAAAATTAGCTTTGCTCGATCTACACTCGAGCATAGTCTGCCAAGTGTTAAGAACCTGCTTGCGAATGTGCACTCTTATCATATATGTAGTGAGGGACACTAATTTTATTTTTAAAGGTTGATTTCAAAAGTGATTACTTTATCGTGAAAAGCCTTTAGAAACAAAACGCTAAAGATTGCGTTTGCACATTTTATAGAATTTTTTTTTCACAGCGTACTTCTAGACTGAAATAGAGGTTTTAAATACGTACATAATATTAGCCTGTAAATATAGAAATGTTTGGGCGTCGCCGCTGTAAAATGTTGGTAATATCACTAGGCGTTAGGGGCGTCGGTGGTGTAGTGGCTAGACTACTCGCCACCCACGCAGGTGAACCAGGCTCTTTTCCGGTGGAGTAGTTCCCGGATTTTCTTATGTGGGAATCGTTCCGGACGATGCCACTGGTCGGCGAATTTTCTCGGGATCTCCCGTTTTCTCCTTTTTATTCCGGCGCTGCTCCATACTCATCTCACTTCACCGCCATCGGCTCTCGAGACCTCCATATTAAGAGCCGCCCAAATCTTTCCACTCCTCTAGGTGTTGGATTCTTGTAGGAAAGCTACCAGTAGAGTCTTGAGGGAAAAAAAATTACCACTCGTTCTTTCTCATTGATCATATACATTGAAGAGGTTTATTAAAAAATATATCCTAAAAAGTCGCAGAGCCATTTCATTAAAGCTCATGTTTAGTTTTCTGAACAGATGACTAACGTTATAAATCGAATCGTCTTTTCAATAACTAATAAGGTTTTTGTGATATATATTTCTTACTAGTAACCATTTGTGTTTTCCACTTTACGGACTGGACATGGGAGGGCTGCATTGTGCTAGTTTAACCTTTTTGGTGAAATAACCAGAATAACAACAGGCGGGGATGACAATGCCTGTTTATGCAAACTTATTTACGCCTAAGAGTTTATGTCCATTGACTGACGGCTTACCCGGGATTTGAACATAAGACTTTATTCTGTGNGCAAACCAGCCCGGCTTAGCCCGGGTACAACTGGGAAAAGACAGTTAGTTTATGTGAAAACAGAATTATGAAATTATGCTATGTTGGCCTAGGTTTTTAACTGATTACTGCAACCCAAAAGGAAGGAAATATTTTTTATGCGATAACCAAGAAGTAGGGTAATATTTTTGGAGTGTGCATGTGCAACAATCGCGTAGTTACCACATTTCCGCTTTCCAACGTCGATGTATGAAAATGAAAACATGAGTTTCATCAAGTTGTAGCTTTAGAAGTAAGTGTACCTAGGTACTACTTTTTGCGCTTGGCTGAGGGAGCTTAATCGATCACCAAAGTTAAGCAACGTTCTTAGCTTCACACACTTGGATGGGTGACCGTTTAGTGGCATAACATCTGAGCGCTTCCGGGCTTCGGAGGGCACGTTAAATGTTCGGTCCCGGTTGTTATCGATTGATAGCAGTCGTTAAGCCATATCAGAGGTCCTTGAGCGGCCTGATTAACTCTGACACCAAAGGAAAAAAAATATTTCGGTCACGTTCCCAGCCGTTTCAGAATCACGTTTTGTAGTTATTCCACAGGAACCGTACAGTTTTCCGGGATAAAAAGTATCATATGTCCTATTCCAGGACATAAAGCACCTACATACCGAATTTCATCAAAACTCGTTCAGCCGTTTTGGAGCTGAGTGGTAACAAACATACACACACACGCGCCCACACACAGACTTTCACATTTATAATATCAGTAAGGTATATATATATTTATATATAACTTCATACAATGTAGTATTCTATGCAGGACACCTGCAGTAATAACAGACTAATACACGTGGCGTCTGTATGGCTTATACCTCATTTCTGTAACCTAACCGTAACTTTTCTGAATATTCATTCATCTGTAATTTAAAACGCATCGAAGAAAGCCAAACTCCGGCATTTCTATGTACTGTATAGTGCGGAAAAGGTAATACTGCAGCAGAGCAGACACATATGCATTAGTTATTCTGTGGCTCAGATAGTGGTCCAGACTGTACAATGCGGTTCCTTATTTATGTAAACGTATTGGAATTTTAAAATAGTTCTCTTATAAATAACACTTCGCCAGGATCTAAAACCACAATTCGAATTTGAAACTATGATGAAAACTTAAAGAACTCTTGAACGTGAGTTCTAATACTCATGCTGGCAAAATGCAGCTATTTTTTTTTGCGAGTTAACTTATATTTTTTAATGAAATATTTTTTATATAACTTTGAACATAATGAGCAAAGCCCGTTGTTTGCCATGCCGAGTAGCTGTTTGAGTTGCGTGTAAGTAAAAAAATATTCTTAATACGAATATGCATGTTTTTTTTTTCGTTTCACAGATTTATCAGGTTTTAAACCGACAGTAATCTTCTACGTGTTGGCTATGTTAAAGGAAAAAGTTTAAAACCGTACCTGAGCGAGAATATGATTGTTTTCAAGGAATGAGAGAGTTATGCTGCCGCGACGTTTACGTGCAAAATAATATTAAATCTTTGAAAAAAAATTGTGGCAAGATTTATTATTGTTTTACTATTTTCATCCCAGATGACGGATGTCACGCAAGGTGACAATCTCGCGTCGGAAAACTGCTCAAATAAGGTTTTCCGGGAAAGGGCTGAGACGGAGAAAAAATCGCATGACAGCTCAATGGCTGCCACCTGAAGACTTGTTTTCCTTCCTCGCGAGCTTGCATCGCACACGCGTGGCTGTATTTTTTTTTTTTTTTNGATGGGGGGAATTCGTTGCGTGTGCTGGGTGGTTCGGGCGAGGGGATTGGAGGAGGACGGTTGTGATCGCGTGCCTCCGCGGCGCCCTGTTCACCAGCGACCCACATGCGCACGCAAGCGTCCGGACGCAGGCCTCGTACATCAAGATGTCCGGCGAGTCCGACCAAGGACCGTCGTAAATTACCTCCCTCCCTCCCAACAACCTCGACGTCGACCCACGTCATCCATCCTTCCTGAAGGGACGTCGGCGCTGCGTTGTAGCCGTGCCGACGTATTTCATGATGTCCGCGGGCGTGATTAACCCCTTCATTTTCGCGACCGCCCCCGTCCACCCAGCGACATAGCCATCACCACCACCTTCGCTCAAAGCACTGTCCGTCGCCGGTGATGACGTCCGATGTCGATCGGGGTCAGCTGTCTCCGTCAGAGGTGACAAGGGGCACATCAAAGATAGGAAGAATGGGGTTGGGGACTTGAGTAAATGAAGCAGCCTTCCCACACCCCTANTGACAAGGGGCACATCAAAGATAGGAAGAATGGGGTTGGGGACTTGAGTAAATGAAGCAGCCTTCCCACACCCCTAACTCTTTTGCGTGTAACCTGACGTTTCTCGGAAATAAGTTGGGAATGTGCGTACGTGAAGGACAGTTTCCGGTATTGCATTCCTGAAAACTTAAATACGTTTTACTAATAACGTTAAAAATACAAGAAAAAACATTTTGCAATAATACAATTTCTTACTAGCTATTACCAAAATAACCTCTTTTTTTATATGTTTTTAATTTATATTGACTATGAAATAAATACTACAGTTCACAGAGAGGAGTTTCATTTATCAAGAAAAGAAAACACCTTAATGATTTTTCGAAAGATTTATTAAGGAAGCGTGAAGTTGCTAGTTAGTTAAATTTTCGTAATTTCAGGTTAATTCGTGGGTACAAAGCGTTTATCTTATGAAACTGTACTGTTCAAATTACTGCAAGTCGCCAGGGGCGTATCCGAGTAAGTTAGTGATACATGACTTGATAATAATAATAAAATTAAGTTTTTTCTCTTAATATATTTGCAACGGTATAAAAATGGACACAGCTATAATTTACAACATTAAACATCCTATATATAATTTTTCACTTATTATTTTATCAGTGAGCACAATATTAAATCCCAATTTCAATTCTAATTGAAGTCCATTTTCACTGTCTTTATACCAGCTAGAGTTACTTGATCCTCGCTAATAATTTACATATATGAGATCCAAATGACCATTGTCATACAGTAATGTCATTCCAAATGCCTACCGCTAACGCATCCAGTCCCACTTTCTTACAGTCCAACTGGCCAGTTTCTCTCTACTCTATTCTCTTTTCCTCTCTATTCTCTACTCTCCCGATGCTTGCAGACCGCACCCGCTGATCACTGGCGTAGCTCGTCGCTCTGACGGCACCACACACCTGGAGCTCACGGCCGCCCACGGTTCCAAACTGCCGACACAGAGGCACGCCGTGGCTTACTGTTTATAGCTGAGCTGACCTGGTCCAGGAGGTTCTTCGCACCCCGAGTCGCGCTGAGGGCAAGGCGGGGTGATAACCAGAAAATCCGCTCAGCAAATATCGAAGACCTCAATCCAAGTACGGGGGTGGCAACAGTCCCAGTAGCCTTATGGCGGCACGCGTCAATGCCACTCGGTGACCGTTTGTAACTCTGTGCACGCTTCTCCAGTTACCGGTGATGCTCTTGGAGCACTGTGCTTCGCAAACCTGAGGGGTAGGCAAGGGAAAGGACGTGGACCGGTTGCAGGAAGCAAATATTTATACTGTGAGTATTTACATAAAGCTACCAGTAAATCTTTAGAACTTGCTACAGGAGCAACGGAAAATATTATAGTGAACCGATGTCTCGTCCTCCCCCACCCTCCTGCCTTCTTGTCGAGAGTCAGCCAGCGGCCTGCATGACTCATGTCTCCGCAAGGCCTATTCCAGCCATTCAGTCTTGTCTTACAAACGAGTGCACAATTTTGACAGTTTTGAGGACCGTCCTGTTTACAGCTGTTTCCATGGATACAGCGATGTCTTCCCTGCCACGGCAGTTTCCGTGGTTACAATGGTTTCTTCCTTACCGCAGCTATTTCCATGGATCAGCACAGCGGTGTCTTCCTTGCCGCAGCTGTTTCCATGAATGCAGTGATGCCACAGCTGTTTTCATGGATACAGTGAAATCTTCCTATCCACAGGTGATCAGATGATGTTTGGGTAAACACGCTCAGCTGGCTGTCAACTTTCCTAGTATGTCCACAGAAAATATTTTGCCATTTGTAAAGAAATACTGTATACACGACTAATTTTACATCTGTCAAAAAAGTGCACTCGTTCGTAAGACAGAGTATGCTACAGTTTCAAGGGCTATGTGCGTATTTTCACATTTCCATTCCCTTATTCCTTATAGTATATTGTGTTAAGGTAGTACAGTTGAATCACTAAAATTATAAACTTAAATACAGGCAATAATAATTAAATGTAACAGGAAAAATAGAGATTCTTGATAACAGTTATTGATTTAAAATCATATATTAACTTTAACATTTTAATATATATTAATTATGTAATAATTCCTGGTAAGGAAAATTTAAATAAGTTTGGAAAAAAATATATATTTTATTATCCCTATACAAGAAATAGCATTAATCTGCACTTCCCATTAAATAATTAGACTTAATACCAGAACGGTGTTAAATGTTCTTGTGTTTAATTTTATAACAAGTTATTTATGGAAATTAAACAAATGCATAAATGAAATATTATTAAATAAAATTAAGTATTTAAAAAAACTAAAACAATAAATTTTTTCTTTGACCAAATATTTAAACTCTTAAAAATAATGATTGTTTAAACTTCGTGTTTTTATTGTAAAATAAGGCAATTAAATGTGTTAGTAGGGGCACCGGTTTTTGGCGAAAATATTTTAGGACAAGTTGTCTTCCAACGTAGTTTAGTTCAGAACCACTTTCGTTATTTGATCATTTCAATTGTTACGCGTCTTATCTGTCTGCCCGCGAATAACGGACGGTCATTACCAGATAAACTTAATTCTTATTGGCTCACACATGTAACAGAATGTCTTCAAACAAAGACTAGCGGCCAATACTCAAATGAAGACTACAAGTGTGCACATAGGATATCGTGTCTAGCCTCCGCGTGAATCTTATCGTGAAAAACGGGAGGCTTTATGTATTAGTTTATTCACGTATTTTATAAGATAATGTATAACGACAAGTGTCTAATATCCTGGAACTTTTGGCTCAAGTCAGACACTGTGGGAACTAAATCAAATAAAAGACCAAGTCCGGGATGTAAGGAGGGATGATATGTCTTTGCGAACGACTTATCGCACCTGGTGGCAACCAACTTCATACTGAAAGCCAAGGATTGCCCCTTTCAGCCAAGAAACCTCTAGACAGTGAGCAGGGTCATCTGGGCCGGGGCATGTGCGGATATAACTTGTAAGGATCTGCACCAGTATAAACACAGCCCTCGCCACACCGCCGGGAGTTCTTACGCGCGTGCGGACGACGGTGCCAGAGAGTACTTCGAACTCTAGCCACACACGGGGTCGCGGTGGTGTAGTGTCTAGACTACTCGCCTCCCACCTTGGCAAACCAGGTTCGATTCCCGGCGGAGCCACTCCCGGATTTTTGCGTGAGGGAATCGTGCTGGACGATGCCGCTGGTCGGTGGGTTTTCTCGGGGATTTCACGTTTCCCCCGCCCTTGCATTCTGGCGCTGTTCCATCCCTATCTTACGTCACCCTCGCCGGCTCTCAAGACCCCGACGTTAAGAGCCGCCCCGATCTCTCCACTCCACTCACACACGTCAGCAAGATGGCCTCACTGGCCAGCAATATGGCGGAACGTCGTTCACCAATCAGCTCCTGGATACTAACTTGCCACAGGGCAGCCCAGACAATACGGAATTTTCCATAATCAGACTCGAGGCCCGTTTCGACAGCTTTGCTCGGCCAGTGAGCAATCGAATTCGCTTACGTCAAAGGAACCACTGCGCTATTTTTCTTCTGTATTCGTACCTATTCTTTGGCGGTGTTTTGTAGTGTTCTGGCATGTTTCGTCGAGCAGCGGCGGTGACTTGGGNTAGGGTGTTTTTTCAAAGGTTGATTTTCAAAAGTCTCTTCCAGTCGTGAACTGACTATAGTAGCGAGGCGACACTGCCAGTATAGCGTGGAACCTTTATTTTGAGCTACAAATTCTTAACAAGCCACACATATATTTTCAACATTCGTCCAAGTACTCCAGTACGATGAGAAGCTATGATTTCAGGTATTGGCTACCTTGGGACACAAATTTAACCAATTTAGTAATCATCTTCGTCAAGATAAACGTAATCTAAAAAACTTTGGTTACGGTTACTTCTACTACAGATTGGGAATATCAATGTTAAAAGTTTGGCAAAGTTAACATTTTCGCCACTAGATAAGCGCTAGTGTCGCACGTGTACCAGATTTTCTCTATTTTATACGTTATTGGCAACGCGTTTGTGACTTGAGAAAATTGTTGTTCGAAAGAGTCTGTGGATTATCGCCCCCTCCTTTCCCCCCCCCCCACCCGTTTGTTGGTTGACCAGGGAGTCTGAGGCCGTGTCCGAAATTGCAGATTTTGTTGACAGAATGATCCCCTGGCCCGATTTTTATACAAAAATGGTGACGTAAAAAATACAAAATGAAAAAAATCAGCGCCATGTTGGTTTTGACCTTCAAGACACATGCGCGAATGCGCAAATAAAAGAATTTTTAAAACAAATTACTGTTCATAAAATACACCAGGTATGTTTTTAAAAAGAATGTAAGTGCTGTGCTTTGTTAGGCCTATATATATTTCGCAACAAATATTTTTCTAAGTTGTTATTACATAATTTATTATTTTATTATTTATTATCACATTCGCATTATTTCAGTGATGATAGTAGAAATGTTACGTCCGTTTTAAGCATTAAATTTAGAGAAAAAAAAATTTCGCTGCAAATGTGAAAATGCGTTGCCGCGAGTGCTAAACAAGCGACTGTCAGCGACGTCCGAATTGAAACTTACGAAATGACAAATTACAAAATAAATTTGTCATTTCGGACACAGCCTGGGAGGTATAGTGGGGGATCACAACAGACTGCCAGTCACAATGGCGCCACTGGACTGATTCGCAATATTAGACTACGTCATTTATATTAGCTGCAATGAGTATTTATTACATTGATTAATGTAATTCAATGCTCAGTACCAGTTTATTGGTTTCAAATATGATCGCAGATCAGTAAATTACAATATACTACGGAAGAAAAAGATATATAGGTTCTTCTTGGAATAGAGTTTTAAATAAATTAAGCTATTTAATTTTAGATGTGTTATTTTACTAAGTCGTCCATCCCCCACGAAACTGACAACGCCCAGGAGAACAAACAAAATTTTTGTTTTCGCGAAATCCTAAAACCGGGTACTCGTGAACGGAAAGCAAATATACCCTCTTCCCCCTCTACCCGTACGACTAACTATCAATAAATTTTGGTCCCGACTATGGTGGGAAAAATCAAAGGTCTACATGTCTTACAGGACTGTTTAACAGAATTTTAAATGTCTGTTTGGTTTCAGTTAATATATAAGTATTTTCTCATGACTTAAAAAGTTTTTAATTGCCAAACGTTTTTACTCTGTAAATGAATATTTGCCATCTTAATGTGTACCGTATGTACATTTTTTATGTTAAATTTGTTTTTGTATTGCAATGTATGTCAGGATTATTTANCATCTTAATGTGTACCGTATGTACATTTTTTATGTTAAATTTGTTTTTGTATTGCAATGTATGTCAGGATTATTTATAAAACCAAAATTATTGTTTCGTATTGTCTTTTTAGTGGCATGACGTATTATGTTAATATATACTTGTTACAGTTTTGTATTTTTATGTCATGATTCTAATGTATTTGTGATTGATTTTGTAATGCTTTGACACGTATTCTACAACCTGGAGCTTACCGAGCTCAAAAGCAGGATCTATGGAGTCTAATAAGCAAATAAAGTAAATAAATGTAGAACAAAAATAATTAAATAAGGAGAGGACCTTTGTTTACGGTTACAGATGTAAAACCAAACACGCGAGGAAAAAAGCTGTACTTCGAAATAACTGTTAAGATTTCCTTGTGCCTTGACAAACTTTTTTTTTATTTATATTTAACCTGGGAATAAAGTTATGGAGTAACTTACGTATGCGCAAGAAGGACAGGGGTACCTTCCCCTTAAGGAAAATTAAAAGCCTAAGTTCTCACTTCGTAAGTTGATTACACATTCTTGACTATATTTTTAAGTCAACACCATTATGACCGAGATTAAGTGACTTAGGTGTTTGTTAAATTTGTAAATACTGTTTATCTATACTAGAAGTAATATTAAATTACCAAATACGTAATCCTTTAGGTATGCAAAAAGATGTAACGTGAAAATTTAATGAGCTAAGCCTGCCAGTTCCAATACTGTCTTACTTCCCAACTCACAATTAATTCCGTTGTGTGTGCGTTTCCGCCGGGGTATTCGTGGAACGTCATTGACACCAAGAGCAAGCCCGAGTACTACTTTTTCCCGGAAAGGAAACGTGAGAGCCCTTTTCCAAGGATTTCCTCTCAAGTGAAGTGCCCTCTTTGTTCGCACTTCCGCGGTGCTCGTTCACTCAGGGTCATTGCCCTCGATACTCGGTTCTAATCCTCGTGTCCGGCACTTCGGGTCGCTTTCGGACCAGTCTAGGCTGCGCGCTGCAGTAGGCCCTTGTAACTCGAATAGGGAAAACTAATCCTTACCGAAGATACCCGAAGTCTGCCCGAAATCGAGGTTCTACGTTCTTACAACTTCGGCATTAAAAATAAATTATGACATATTTAAACTAAGTATATACCTACAATATTCACATAGCATAAACAAGCCTATACAATAAACACTCACGTAGTTTCTCTCTTTAAGTATCGTATAAACTCATGAAAAATCTGCATATTTTAGTTTTGATGACGGTAGCACAAACTGCTTTGTGTAAGCGACCTTCACTCCAGTTTATTCGTGTCACGCGTATTTTCATAAATATACGCATAATACTGGTTGCAATGTAGTGTTTTACCTTCACGGTTACAGTTTATATTCGATCGAATGTATTTGTAATATGAAATAACTGTGGATTAGAGACGCATCAGTNATCTGCATATTTTAGTTTTGATGACGGTAGCACAAACTGCTTTGTGTAAGCGACCTTCACTCCAGTTTATTCGTGCCACGTGTATTTTCATAAATATACGCATAATACTGGTTGCAATGTAGTGTTTCACCTTCACGGTTACAGTTTATATTCGATCGAATGTATTTGTAATATGAAATAACTGTGGATTAGAGACGCATCAGTNTTACAGTTTATATTCGATCGAATGTATTTGTAATATGAAATAACTGTGGATTAGAGACGCATCAGTAATAGTGCCTAGAAAACATAAGCCACTCGCAATATTAAAAAAAAAAACTAAAAATATAAACAGCTGGAGAGGTCTCTACAGTAGCAACAACATAACAAAGTGAGAATGTGTATTTTCTTTTTTGTTCTAAAGTTGGCAGTATCGCAGAACCTACTTCGGCTTGCTTCGGGTAAACAAATGAATAGGATAACGATCTTTCGTTATACCCTTGAGTTACAAATCTCTACTCGTATGTTCCCTGCGCTGAAGCGCCTTGTTCCGCTGTCTGTAATTTCAACCGGTCGCCAGATATTTTTCCTACGTGAATAATCCGATGATGAGTCACATTTGTCTCTTTCTTATTGGGGGGATTTAGAACCCTGAGAACATCACTGTCAAGCAGCGTAATTAGTAAATAGTGACTTGCATAATTCGGATTAGTCTTCAGCGACGTAATGGCTTGCAAAAACACCTGTGCGTTTGTATCATTCTAACCAAGTTACTTTAAACTCCTTGTAGATAGGTCGCAAAAAAAAAAACACACTTTAAAATGGCCAAATTACATGCTAACAATTCAGAAGTGATCTATAGAACGCAATGCAACAGAAGCCAATAACAAAGTTGCCACTTTTTTTTCCATTTAAAAATTCCCTGCCATTCCCCTAATTTCTATACATATACGTATATTCACTTAACGTTCATTGCAGCACATTTTTACTCCAAAATATCTACTCAAATCTTGCAATATATTGCACCTGAAGAAAACCTCTGCATACAGGCCTATTGCANGGTGTTTGTTAAATTTGTAAATACTGTTTATCTATACTAGAAGTAATATTAAATTACCAAATACGTAATCCTTTAAGTATGCAAAAAGATGTAACGTGAACATTTAATGAGCTAAGCCTGCCAGTTCCAATACTGTCTTACTTCCCAACTCACAATTAATTCCGTTGTGTGTGCGTTTCCGCCGTGCTATTCGTGGAACGTCATTGACACCAAGAGCAAGCCCGAGTACTACTTTTTCCCGGAAAGGAAACGAGAGAGCCCTTTTCCAAGGATTTCCTCTCAAGTGAAGTGCCCTCTTTGTTCGCACTTCCGCGATGCTCGTTCACTCAGGGCCATTGCCCTCGATACTCGGTTCTAATCCTCATGTCCGGCCCTTCGGGTCGCTTTCGGACCGGTCTAGGCTGCGCGCTGCAGCAGGCCCTTGACACTCGAATAGGGAAAACGAATCATTGCCGAAGATACCCGAAGTCTGCCCGAAGTCGAGGTTCTACGTTCTTACAACTTCGGCATTAAAAATAAATTATGACATATTTAAACTAAGTATATACCTACAATATTCACATAGCATAAACAAGCCTATACAGTAAACACTCACGTAGTTTCTCTCTTTAAGTATCGTATAAACTCATGAAAAATCTGCATATTTTAGTTTTGATGACGGTAGCACAAACTGCTTTGTGTAAGCGACCTTCACTCCAGTTTATTCGTGTCACGCGTATTTTCATAAATATACGCATAATACTGGTTGCAATGTAGTGTTTTACCTTCACGGTTACAGTTTATATTCGATCGAATGTATTTGTAATATGAAATAACTGTGGATTAGAGACGCATCAGTNTTACAGTTTATATTCGATCGAATGTATTTGTAATATGAAATAACTGTGGATTAGAGACGCATCAGTAATAGTGCCCAGAAAACATAAGCCACTCGCAATATTAAAAAAAAAAAAAAAATAAATAAATAAACAGCTGGCGAGGTCTCTACAGTAGCAACAACATAACAAAGTGAGAATGTGTATTTTTCTCTTTGTTCTAAAGTTGGCAGTACCGTAGAACCTACTTCGGCTTGCTTCGGTAAACAAATCAATCGGATAACGATCTTTCGTTATACCCTTGAGTTACAAATCTCTACTCGTATGTTCCCTGCGCTGAAGCGCCTTGTTCCGCTGTCTGTAATTTCAACCTGTCGCCAGATATTTTTTCTACGTGGATAATCCCATGACGAGTGGCAATTGTCTCTTTCTTATTGGGGGGATTTAGAACCCGTATTCATATTTGAGAACATCACTGTCAAGCAGCGTAATTAGTAAATAGTGACTTGCATAATTCGGATTAGTCTTCAGCGACGTAATNCTGTCAAGCAGCGTAATTAGTAAATAGTGACTTGCATAATTCGGATTAGTCTTCAGCGACGTAATGGCTTGCAAACACCTGTGCGTTTGTATCATTCTAACCACGTTACTTTAAACTCCTTGTAGATAGGTCGCAAAAAAAAAACACACTTTAAAATGGCAAAATTACATGCTAACAATTCAGAAGTGATCTATAGAACGCAATGCAACAGAAGCCAATAGCAAAGTTGCCACTTTTTTTCCATTTAAAAATTCCCTGCCATTCCCCTAATTTCTAGACATATACGTATATTCACTTAACGTTCATTGCAGCTCACTTTTACTCCAAAATATCTACTCAAATCTTGCAATATATTGCACCTGAAGAAAACCTCTGCATACAGGCCTATTGCANTTTTACTCCAAAATATCTACTCAAATCTTGCAATATATTGCACCTGAAGAAAACCTCTGCATACAGGCCTATTGCAAAGATATACTAAACATTTCGTTCACAATCAACGTGACGAATGGCAGCTAGGCATGCTACTAAAATAAAACCATGTTAAGTTAAAACTGGCAGGCACAAGAACATACTTACGTATACAACTCAAAAACTTTTTTCTTGCGTAGGATGGAAAGTGTGTTTTGATAGGTGCATGATTTATAATTGAAAAACCACCAGATATACATTGCACATCACAGAATTTTCCTGGCATTTTACTAGCCAACTGCGTTCAAAATTACCTGACATTTCCCTGATTTCCCCTAACTAATTCCAAATTCCCCGACATTTCCCCCTTTTTTTTCAAATTTTTTTAGACGAGTGGCCACCGAGCAATAACTTTAATATAGGGACACCGGTTTTACGCGAAAAGAATGCCATGCAGACTATACTCGCTATTCTACGAGCACACACGCAGTTTTCCTTTTGTTACTTCCCTCGTATCTTTGAGAGAAGACGTACTGATATTTGACTGGCCAATCACAATAAGGGCACTCCGGTATTCAAACCCTAAGTTGTGGATATGCCGATTTATGTTCTCTGCTTCACGAGGGTATCCATTCGGGGTGATATGCAGAACATTCTAATATTCTTTTTGTTTTGTTTAATAAAGCATTGTTAGACACGATGTTCTATCGCGTGGAAATGTTGCGTGTTTCCTACGTTCCAACGTACTGTGCATACATTAGAAAATTTTGTTTTAATATTAATTGTCGTGATGTGTATGAAGCTATACTGTCCCATTTTTCTGAGCCAATGAGGATTCGGTACGCTAGGACTGAGGCTTTATGGAGTGGAGAGATTTGGGAGGCTCTTAAGGGGCCCGCTGGCTTGGTGCTTTATTCCGCGTTTGAGGCCGAGAAGCGCAAGAGCAATAAGGGCTAGACTGGCACGCGCTACAAGTTCGCCTTCGCCACTACGCACAGGGCGAGGTTCTCGTCGTTCTGCGTGTACCTATGGGACTTTCAGCGGTGACGCTATAACTTTATTGGTCGAAAGTCTGNGCGAGGTTCTCGTCGTTCTGCGTGTACCTATGGGACTTTCAGCGGTGACGCTATAACTTTATTGGTCGAAAGTCTGTAGCAAGGTTCAAAGCAGGTCTCTCGAGTACTTTTGTGTGCATATAACACGTATATTTTGAGATACAAAGCTTTGCAAGAGCAGTTTTTAACTATGCTTGTGAGCTCTGAAATAATGTTTTTAATGTGCGTGAGGTCTTAAAAGTAATCCACAGACATAGTAATGAAGTGTTCCACCCGTAGTTCAGCACATTGAACGCGCGTTTTATAGCTTCGTAAAAAATAACTGGGTTTCAAACACTCTGCAACGCAGGCGGGCCCAATCACATCGAGGTTTTTGAGAGCCGATGAGGGCGAAGCAAGTTGAGTACGGAGCAACGCCGGAATGAAAGCGTAGGGGAAGCGGGAGAAATCTCGAGAAAACCCTCCGACCAGCGGCATCGTCCGGCACGATCCCTGATAGGGAGTGACCCCGCCGGGAATCGAACCCGGTTCACCTAGGTGGGAGGCGAGTAGTCTAACTACTACTCCACCGAGCCAACCTAAGGCTTTATGATTGACCAAGCTGAGTCAACAATGCCTTGTCTGATCACAGAGTCACTATGAATACACAGTCGAAACAGACGCTTATTCCGCGAACTCCAAAAGCATACGCCACCAAAATGGCGTCACTAGGCAGCAACATGGTGGAACGCCGTTCGCCAATCAGCGTCTTGTAACCTATCTGGCAGGAGGCAGCTCAGCCAATAAGAAAATNGCGAGGTTCTCGTCGTTCTGCGTGTACCTATGGGACTTTCAGCGGTGACGCTATAACTTTATTGGTCGAAAGTCTATAGCAAGGTTCAAAGCAGGTCACTCGAGTACTTTTGTGTGCATATAACACGTATATTTTGAGATACAAAGCTTTGCAAGAGCCGTTTTTAACTATGCTTGTGAGCTCTGAAATGATGTTTTTAATGTGCGTGAGGTCTTAAAAGTAATCCACAGACATAGTAATGAAGTGTTCCACCCGTAGTTCAGCACATTGAACGCGCGTTTTATAGTTTCGTAAAAAATAACTGGGTTTCAAACACTCTGCAACGCAGGCGGGCCCAATCACATCGAGGTTTTTGAGAGCCGATGAGGGCGAAGCAAGTTGAGTACGGAGCAACGCCGGAATGAAAGCGTAGGGGAAGCGGGAGAAATCTCGAGAAAACCCTCCGACCAGCGGCATCGTCCGGCACGATCCCTGATAGGGAGTGACCCCGCCGGGAATCGAACCCGGTTCACCTAGGTGGGAGGCGAGTAGTCTAACTACTACTCCACCGAGCCAACCTAAGGCTTTATGATTGACCAAGCTGAGTCAAGAATGCCTTGTCTGATCACAGAGTCACTATGAATACACAGTCGAAACAGACGCTTATTCCGCGAACTCCAAAAGCATACGCCACCAAAATGGCGTCACTAGGCAGTAACATGGTGGAACGCCGTTCGCCAATCAGCGTCTTGTAACCTATCTGGCAGGAGGCAGCTCAGCCAATAAGAAAATNAACATGGTGGAACGCCGTTCGCCAATCAGCGTCTTGTAACCTATCTGGCAGGAGGCAGCTCAGCCAATAAGAAAATTTTCGCAGTACGCAGTAGCCTACCTAACACAAGGCTCGTTCCTAGAACATGGCGCAACCCAAATCAAAGGAACCGGCACGCAATTTTGTCTCTGTGGAATTATCTACTCTGTCATCTAATCATGAAACGATCTGGAGACTACAGTGTTTTTGAATGTAAGTTTTGGCTCAACAAATGTTAGCTACTTTCGAGGTTTGTTAGTACGGTTAGTGAGAAGACGACGCGTGGATAGTAAATTCAGTCGTGCTTCGCCGCTGGTGCTGGAAACAGAGAGTTTTAATATTCTGAATTTCCTGCATCGTCATTAGTCTGGATAACCTCTGCCCCGCGCCTTGTGTTTTCCATTGCTGCTAGAACAACGCCGAAGAGGAGGCGAGAGCTTTGCGCCGACAGCATCCCTGGTCCAGACAGTGCCGGCGCGCGCGCGTGGCGTTTGAGAGGAGCCGGTAAAATGTTTTGGGCGCCCGCGCGTTCTCTGCTCCTGACATCGCACTCTTCTGCCCCGCCCGCCGGCGAGAATTCCGCGAGGTGCCCCCCCCCCTCCAAACACCCCTTTCTTCCGATCCACCACGTTAACGTCGCTCAAAAACAGGCACTGCCGCCGCTGATAGTTCTGTCAATCCGCGCGCATTCATGCGCAGGGGTCCTGGGCCGCGAGCGGCCCTAGTGGAAGGAACAGCTAGGTGTGCTGTTCGCTCTAAGTTCGCAACTCTTGTAAACAACACGCNCCGCGAGCGGCCCTAGTGGAAGGAACAGCTAGGTGTGCTGTTCGCTCTAAGTTCGCAACTCTTGTAAACAACACGCATCGTGTAAAATTGCAAACCCGCTTATTTAACACCTCGTGAACTTTGTTAAAAAAATAGGCGTTATCAGTGTGCCAATACTTCCGCCAAACTGTTTGCCATGTGCTGTGCTGCTGTTAGCTCTAAGTTCGCAACTATTTTGTACAACATGCATAATGTAAAACATAAAAACGCCCTTACTCTACACCATACGAACTTACCAAAAAATAGCTTTTACCGCCAGTGATGCTTCTGCTGAGCTGCTAATTCACGCATAGGGGGCTCGGGCCACAAATGTTCTAGTAGAAGAACCAGCAAGGTCTGCTACACTGCTGTTCACTCCAAGGTGTCAACACCTAGGATAATACAGACAATCCAAACATGCAAGGTTCCCTTCCGCATTCATAGCATTTGAGAGACATAATGTCTCTCAAAAACAAGCAGTTGTATCCCCAGGAGTGCTTTCCTGTATATGGGGAGTAAAGCGACAGCTGTCTCAGGGAGAGAACCAGGGAGGTGTGTTGAAATGCTGTTTGGTTTGAATCCTAACAACTATAAACAATATTCACTGTGCAAAAATGCCGTTTGCTCTTCCCATTTCATTGCCATAATATTATTCAAAACCTAGCATTGTCATGCTAATAGTTGTGTCAGGCCTCGAGCTTATTCCTGCATTGGGGATGAGAGGGGGTGGCATAGCTTTCGTTTTAGTTGAACTAGAAAGGGGTACTGCACTGTTTTTTTGGTATTATATCGTAACTGCTGTAAACAAAATGAGCCGTGCAAATCAGTAAGGCCCTAAGCTACAGACATCTCCAAACCCTTTTATTCTCGAGTAATGTAATGTAAAGTTAATCAATAAAATCAACTATTATATTGGTTTGATTCTGTCACTGCAATAATCACTAGGACACTAACGATATCAGCTTAGATTTGGAAATCGGTTACTGTCAGACCCATTTGTCGAAGAAGGCAGATACAGAAAATAATAAACCGAAGAATCTAACTGGACTTTGCACTAGCTTAAAAACTCCAATTACAACATGTTTATATGATATTTAAATACTTCATTAATTGTATTGTAATAGCACTGCTGTAACCCAGGACTTGGGAGCTCTGACAGTGTTTGGCCACTTCCTGCAAGGAAAGGAATATATTGGTCGAAGTGGGCATGACAGTTGGTAGGTGGCTTCTGCAGCTCAACACACAAGTATTACTGCCACGTTTAACAAGAAACTTACAAAACAAACTCACTCTTGGAATCTACCCCATTCCCTTCTACTTTAGGCCATTGAGCTCACATTTCCGACTCTTGTCCTCNTTCTACTTTAGGCCATTGAGCTCACATTTCCGACTCTTGTCCTCAGCTCTGGGCAGTATTAACTTGCAACTTCAAACTCGCTCCAACTGAGGATTTTTAGTGTTAAATATGAATTACATGTACCCATTGTTACATTAAAATTACTCACAGTTTTGTAACATACCAATGATGGATATATAAAAAGAAATATTCAAATACAAGATATGAATACAATTAAAATTGTAGATATGCACGTCCCTCTACACTAAAAGGAGCTCTGCAGGCCTATTGTGACCCATGAAGGCTAGCTTGCTTCCGAACGCAACTCTGCGTTGTACCGAGTTGCAGATAGCGTTTTAGCGATTATGACTACCCCTCCTTGCGATGATTGCTACCTTTTGCTTCAAAGCAAACACTTTGCGTCAACACACACTTTGCGACGACACTTGACAATACTTACATGAAAAATATCTCCCTTTTGAATAACATCGAGACAAGTTTCTGTCTTCAGCGTTTACCGAAAGCCATTTTTGAAGGCACATAAATGAACAACACGTGCGCAAAAAAGAAAATAAATATAAAAATTCCAAACATTCCAAATATCGGCCAAATATTGAAACGTGGTCATCCAGCACGAAGTTGTGAGCTGTGATATTTCATATGTTGCGTATACACTCACGTGTGTTTTTTTTTGTGTACCTACTGATAATCATAGCTTACAAACGCTAACTTTCCTAGTCCATTCATAACATTNACGTGTGTTTTTTTTTGTGTACCTACTGATAATCATAGCTTACAAACGCTAACTTTCCTAGTCCATTCATAACATTTCAAGTTTATTGAATAGATGTGTTTTGAGACGATAACATTTTTGGAAACGCGAATTTCACTCAAATAATACAACCTACCAAACAGAATGTTCTCTCTTTAAAGTNGACGATAACATTTTTGGAAACGCGAATTTCACTCAAATAATACAACCTACCAAACAGAATGTTCTCTCTTTAAAGGGTTAATTCATAATAAATACCCCATACCATGAACCATGTTTAATTTAGTACACTGTAATTTGTAACTCGTAATACATAATTTAAAAAAAAAACTTTGATAACGTTTATTGTATTTTTAACTCGTACCTAGTAAATCATAAAATAAAAGGTGTAGGCTTATGTGGATATAGATGCCAGATAGTTTTAAATCTTCACAAATTGTGTGCGTGGCGAAACAAAATGTTTAATTACTAGTTTGTTAAAACGTTGAAAAATGTCTATTAGTTTAAAAAAAAAATTAAGACTACAGCAGATTCGCACTTACGAACTTCCAACCTCTAGTGCGTACGCAACGATCCTATCCACTGTGCACTTGACAATAATGCGACTGAGAACAGTTTAAGTAGCTTCCCACAACTGTGCAACACAGCGGTTTGAAAATATACGTACTCATTTTGAAAACAAAATATGAGTTTCTTCTGTAACCTTAAGTCACTTTTGAAATGAAAATGAATACTTTAACTTACGGAAGATACTGTCTCTATGCTACATTATTTAATTACAACAGTTTTTGTTCACGGGGTCACGGCCACTCATGAAAAATGTCCGCCATTTTGTCTTGCTGTGCGAGACGCAGAGTGGTTTGCGCGGTGTATGTCTCCCGTGTTAGGTTTACGACCGTTTTTATCTTCGACGACAACTTTGCGTTCGCAAACTGAGCGGTCGTAATCAGGACTATTGCAAAGTATGGTTTTGCGTGGTGGTCGAACGCAAAACTGCTTTGCGTTTCCTAACGTCGTGTTCGCAATAGATCCGCTGGATAAATCTCGAGAATCTATTATTCATGCCATGTCGCACGAAAAATTTCGTTAAACACTCTTATTAAATGGAACTTATGACAAAAATTTTGAAAATCCAAGATGGCGGGGACCGATGCTTTTAAATAAGCACAACATAACATTTAGTTCATTATTTTAATTCTAGGAGATCTGCAAGATTACAGTTGTGTGGGGCATGTCCTCAATNACAACATAACATTTAGTTCATTATTTTAATTCTAGGAGATCTGCAAGATTACAGTTGTGTGGGGCATGTCCTCAATGTACCACCTTAATTAACAATTCTGCAGTTCATGGAAAATTACAGATGAAAGAATTCACTAAACAAAGATATGTTAGTGGTTGTGTGTAGATTGTACTTTATTCCAGAAGTAGTTTTCGAGTGGCTATTATATTTTGGAAATGAACTGTTCGCAATACTCTTATTAGATTATTGTAACTGTCATATATTAAATATATATAAGTAATATAGTTAATATCACTAGTATTATCATAATAGCAAATTCTTTAGTGTGGCGATATTACAAAATTAGTATTACTCATATAAAGATTTGAAGTTTTGTGTTTTCTGAAAAGAATTAAGTTAATGTCATCTTAATTCATAATGAGTATGTTTGTAGGAAATGTTTTCCTATTTTCTAATATGAGCTGACTTCATGTATATTCCTAAGATACCTTACTGAATACCATTGCCAACGGTGTTATTACTATTTAATATTTTATATTATGCTAAATTTGCTATTTTAGTGTTGTAACAATTTACAAAAATCAATACTACATAGTCACACATAAAAATTATATCTTACACTTGAATAGCAGAACCAAATTAACAGAATATTTTGTTTATTAGCGATACATGTGTGTTGAATTAATTTACAGTAGTAGTGAATCTACACTGCTACATTAAAGGTAAATAATTTAGACTTTTGAAGTATTTGCATAATTTGGTTGCCTGGATCTAACAAGNCTACACTGCTACATTAAAGGTAAATAATTTAGACTTTTGAAGTATTTGCATAATTTGGTTGCCTGGATCTAACAAAGAACGACTGTGCTGATGTCACATCACAATATAAGATAGGTTCAGGCTATCAGATAAGAACACAGTATGCATATGTACTATTTGGTTAAAATAGTGCATGGTTCAAATTGATTAATGACTAAAATTTTAGAACAAATCTATTACTATGTAAGTGCAAGCTACTGGAGTTCATAAAAGAAAAGGTTTTTAATTCCTGTTTTACTTTAGGACATGATAGTGCTGAAATTTGTCTTGAGTGTTATATACAAATGGAGAAATATTGCAAATAATTTCACAATGTTTAATAGAGTACTGAATATACAAATTATGCATTCAAGAGACTCAAAACCTAGATTTCCATGTACGGTGGAGTAATGGCGTTATGGAGTGCACGGCGACGGTATGCTGGTTATTCCACCCAGGAGCGTCGCGAATCCCCTGCTCGGCCGTGAATATTGAATGCTGCGGCGGCCCTGAAAGCAAAGCCAGGGCTGAGGGTCGCCGGAGCCTGCAGGTGAGTGATTGGCAGGGTAAGCGCCCTCCCTCCTTCGTATGGGACGACCGTAGGGGTCTCTTTTGTCACGCAGCAGACAAGAAAACAAAAATACTCAGCCCTGCCGTCAGCCCTAGCGAGGTGTGGATCTCGGGTCAGCAAGCCTTTGCCTCATTCAAGGGCTGGCAGCACTTCAAGCTCGGGCTGCGGTCAAGACCTTGGAGTAATGTGAACCTCTCTCCTAAAGCCTGTAGACTATGCCACAATTAAATTTTCCGTTCAAGCTTACACGAGACATGCTACCCGCGCCTGCATGCAAGCAGTTATGGATGGTTCTTCGGAATAACCTATCCAACGATATTTGTTGCGGCACAAGTAAAGACGAGTGCATTTTTCATGATTTTCACTTCTGCAACTGTGGTTCAGGAACTATCTTCACTCACGACTTCAGCAATATGCGTTTATACACAGATACTAATAGTTTTGTAGTTTCCTAACTGGAACGTTTGTTTCAAATAAACAAGAATGTTATAATTTTCATACGATGCTGTTTTAGAACCAGTAAACATTTTCGTGTTTTTACTTACTATTTATTCGTTTTTAATAGTAATAATGAAAAATAAAAATAAAAACTTTATTGTCCTTTTTCTGATTGGCTAAACTTTCAACCTTGTAGGAAACCTTCCATCGAAAATTACACACGACCAATTACAAAAAAAACATCCCTGAAAACGGTTGGCAGCTGGCCAAATTTTCCATAGAACCATTCTTACAAGCGGTCATGAAGGCTTGCATGTAATCTGCCAAGAAAACTTCCTTAGTGGTATACAAGCTTAAGAGTCGATATGAGGCTTGTCAAAAAAAACACATTACGATGGTAGAAGGCTGTGTAAACATGTTTAATTAAGGCATTTTCTCGTCTTTATTTACATTCAGTCCCGCTTAAACATATCAAAATACGCATGATGACCAATTCCCACATTTCGCTTTAACAGAATCGTTACTGTCTCTGCCCTTCGTAAGTTCTGTGTGTGCGTGTGTGCATTATTTTGACTTGTTTTTTCGTGGTGATCGCATAGCCCTAAGTCAACAATATTCATTTACACAGTTGAAGAATACAGTATACTTTAAATCAGTCGTTTTAATCAAAGACATCTAGGCAACCATACATTCAGTCAGTTAAATATTTTGATAATTTGTTGAGAATCTGTGTAATATACGAACATTAAATTGAATGGATCAGTACATTTCATTGTAACTAAGTGGATTACCTGCTAATATGAGGAACTTTCGTCAATGAACCGATTCGCAACCTTTTGTTGTCGACCTATCGGTAATCGAGATCTTACAAGAAAGCCACAGCCCATAAACAACGAATTTCGCAAATAAACTTCAAGATTTTGTATGATCGTTCAAATGAATTAGTTGCATTGTACATACTGTTGAATTTGTAGGGACACTTTGAATTGGACATTCATCTCTTCACGCCATGTTTAATAGCTTTTTTAACCAATAAATAAGGCTGAAAAAGTATAAACAGACACCAACAAAAATTGTGTTTCTGTAGTGGTGGATAAATACAACATAATTACAGGTTATCTTGAATTTAAGGTAATGTGTACATACCTCAAAGTGTTATATATGTATATATATATATATTTACATTTTAAAATTACGATTGTATTGACCGATCACTAAGATAACGATGGTAACGGCAGCCAATAAATTGTCTTTCGAAACTGTGATATACGCTCTGAGAAGTCTTCAAATGCAATTTATAGTAACCAAAAAAAATACTGATGTAGGTGGTTCGTTTTTAATTAAGACCTTTTAAAATCAACCAGGCGAGGCCAGGTTACATCCTCCCACAGTATTTTTCCCGTCGCCAGTGCTTTTCTCGGCTTTAATATACCAGTTCTTACTTTCACGTGGAAAAAATTAGATTTAATTAACTTGGTGTATGCAAGTTTAAAAGTGACATGAAATTAAAGCATCGAACTATTTTTCCTTCACGATTACCAACTTGCTTGGAACATGTCAGTCAGGTCTCTGCCACCCCCACCCCACTCCCCTCTTTCTTTCAATGCCCGTCTTGAGTGCAGCGCGCTCTCCACAAACCCACGAGAGAAGCGGCGGCCCTTTCATGTTCAACCCACCACCCCTCGAAATCTTTGCGCGAAATTTCACTGCCCCTACGTATATGTCTAGAAATTAGGCGAGACAAAGATAGAGCACAAAGCACTGGAGGGTCGTCCAGCTTCTTTGAATAGCTAAATAACGTTCTGACACGTGTTAACCGTTTGCGCACGAATCACGAAGGTTCAGTGTCGGAGTTACTTAGTCCTGAGTGGGTTGGTCAAAGACGGACATGGCACCAGCGGCCAATAAAGGTATAACAACAGCTGAGGTGTGTATATAGTATTGGAGTCTACTGTGTGCTCCGATTTTTACACGAAAAATCACTTGCCCTACATATGGTATATTAGTAGCATATTTACACAGCTGAAAGTTTCACAGTTACACTCGATTGGTCAATGAATAAAATTTCCTGGTCCATGACAAGTTTCATTTTGCAAAAGGCAGAATGATATCAATTAAGCAAAGAAGTAGATCATAAGCGCTTCTTTCAGAAGTGCCCGTTAAAACGTGGAAATAGTGTTTGTAAAAAAACCATGACAAACGCACGATTTAAATTTTTAAGAAACGCGTTCTGTAGCCATGGCTTGCTAACTTCTTATGCTATTGAGGACGTACACCCCAGATTATCGCAAAAAAATGAGTTCCATGCAAGTTAGACATCAATATCCTACATGCACATACGCAGTTACGCAGTTCTCCTTTGGTAACTAACCTTGTGTTTTTGCAAGAATACTCTTTGGCACTTGACTGGGCTAATCATAATTGACTATGAACCCCGGTCGTCAGTGATTAGAGGGCAGGCTCCCAAGATGTGTAGTAGTGGGCGTAATTAACTCTTGAACACATTAACATATATTCAGAAGAAGCTAGAAGCGAGTTAGTATCAGCACGTACCCTCTGCTACAGGAACACAACTTCTGCACGTCTCTGTTTTTCCTCTTACTAATACCCTCTTGGCCCAAACTACTATAGATGGTTCACGGTGATGTGAGCACTTTTGAAATTAACCTATGAAAAATGTCACTAGCCCTACCTGCATGTCTTATGACGGGAAAACAGACTGGCCACGTGTCACGTGAAGTTGGTAGCGGCGGAGAAAAAGTAGTTGCATGTCTCAACGTGGAATTAAAAGTGTAAGGTAAATATTTGTAAACTCCGAAATTACATATTTTGGTTTCTCTTTTTTAATGCATGTAAATGTAAAATTAGGTAATTTTAAAAATATTTTTTTTTTTATAATTTTTTAGTTTTACTCGACCGACGCATGGATAAAGTGACCAGGCCCATCACAATGCTAATTTTACATTCGGTGGAAGAATACACAACGTGCATACAAGTAAATCTCAAGCAAGGCTTTCAAAAGTGCTCAGTTTACCGTGTATAGCGTAAACTTCTGCGCGACATATATTATTGGCCGGTTGTCTACCAATACAGAGCCGAGTTGACCGTGCTCAAATCAGATGTTCTTTATTCTTAACATGATATGCAATCCTTTGTGTTCATTTCCGAGATTGTAAAAAATGCTGTATTTTATTCCCGACTGTGCTTGCTGATGTAACGAATCAAGACAAAATCTAGGAAATCTATGAGACAATCCCCGTGCGATTTTTCTCACCAGTAGTACAGATATCCCCAAGTTTGATTTGTTCTAACTACATTAGGGAATAATCCCCGAGGTATAAAAACCATCCAATAACGAAAGTGTGTAGCGTCCCGAGCGGTTATGACGCTTTAATTTCCCAAAATAATTCTTAGTTAGTTCATGAGGTGATAAAATGCTAGAACACAACACTACAGATAATTTGCATACTACGGGTCACAAGCCATTTATTCACTTTTAAGAGCTTTCTTGCAACTGACATTGAATAGCAATTTAAGGAGCATTACGGGTTTACTAATTGACATATATATATATATAGGACTATCGTAAATTGGTTTTTGTCTGTAATAATATTGTATTTTTACTCCTAATTTTGTACTTTTTGTTGTGCACATTTTTATGTGTCTGACAATGTGTAATTGAGAGAGAAGACGTAACGGTTTCAGGGGAATTTAAATGCGATTATGACTTAAATACCTTTTAAAGACGTAATAAATAGAATAAATACAGTCGGCCAGGAGGGTGCAAAATACCGAGACCCAGTCACAGCAGCAACAGTGAGTGAGTGGAGAGATTTGGGCGGCTCTTAACATCGAGATCTTGAGAGAAGATGAGGGTGAAGCGAGGCGAGTATGGAGAAGCGCCAGAATGCAAGGGCAAGGGAGACGGGAGATCCCCGAGAAAACCCGCCGACCAGCGGCATCGCCCGGCACTATTCCCACATGCGAAAATCCGGGAGCAATACCGCCGGGAATCGAACCCACTTACAGCCAAGTAACACGTCTAAAACGATTACTTTCCTCGCTCGTACTTTCCGCGAATTCTTGCGAAATGATATGCAACTGCGTGAAGCAGATGTCCTACCTTTTGATGCAGAAACACCACGTCGTTTTCCTGCGCTGTCTTGGGCAATACAGCCATGGTGGCTTGTAAAATTGGTGCAGCGCCGACGGTGAAGACGCCGCGGATGGTCGTCAAGTCACAAACAGGGCTATACTGCCGGCGCGGCAAAGAGTCCCCAAGTTCGCCGCTTAGCAGCGCTAGTGTCACCACGACGTGTTGGAGCGTTGTCATACAGAAGTATCGCAGTGTGGCGATATTTACAAGAGAAATAGACATTTCTTTATATTTTAGCCCTCTGATTGGCTAAATTATTGAGGAGGGGAGTTAAGTTTTTGGTATTATATAAGCAAGGGTATGCTGCAGGCTCGTTGAGTAGCAGTTCCTGGACTTCATGTTGAGATAAGTATTATCAGATCCTTCCGGTCATGGAATTAAAAGGGTACATTTGGGAGTCCGTCATTAGTTTGACAATAATATTTGTAACAATTTTTCTAGATAGAGTTTGTTCTTTTATGGATTGTAAATGGCTGTATTTGTGGTTAGAAATAATCAGTACAAGCCAAAGTATTTTTCTATAGACATTTTACAAACATCTTGATGTAGTTCTTGGCAAATTGTTTCAGCGCGGATTATCTCATTTCTGTACGTAAAATGGTTTTCATAATTTGTACATTTTAGAACAGAAAATAGTGATTTTGACATATAGTTAGGCAACAACTAAGCGCTCAGTTTTTTTTTTTTGCTAGGGAAGATTACTTACTGATGATGTCTACAAGTTAAACAGTATGTGGTACAAACATAAAATAATAAAAATAAAAATAAATAGTAATTATTTGATGCAGTTAAGGCATATTTACATTCTCTTACACTGAACCATTTTTATAATTTACACTTGCTTATTACAGTTTAGAAGAAAAAATAGTACTCGGAATTAACAAACACTGCAAAAATTAATAGATCTTACCAGACATTGATGGAACAGGTAATTAATACTAAATTGTAGCATGCATATTTAAGCACTGAAAAATATTTTTAAGAAGTTATTAAAAAGTTTAAAAATGTACTGCAAACACTGATGAACTGGCAGGTATTATGCTAAAATATTCACCATATATATGCAAGGATATGCATTTACACAAGCGCATAAATGCACAACAGACAAACAAACGTACACATGAAAAAATAGGTCTCTGTAAATTAAAGGATAAAAAGGAACACTAGTCAGTTACAACAAAAAAAATTGCAAGTACTTCAGCCCTTATAATGGAATTACCTATCACAAACTTTGAAAATTATACACAGACACTTTAAGCTGTAAAANAAGTACTTCAGCCCTTATAATGGAATTACCTATCACAAACTTTGAAAATTATACACAGACACTTTAAGCTGTAAAAGCGTTCAAACTTATACATACATAAGACTATCAACCAGTTAATGATTACTGGAAAAAAAAAAGCTTTGTGTTAAAACTAAAATCAGTCACACAACCATTCATTCAACCATACATTTAAAATGCCCCACATTATTTTGTGGCCAACGCCCTTGAATATTATTTCCTGGCGTTATTTTGTGCACATGCGGGGTTATTCCCCGGGATCTTTAGCGACGAAGTACTGTGGTCTTCCCGGCTAACCTCCGTATTATAAAACGGCCGCCCTAGGTTACTTCATAAAGACATTCACCGTCTATGGTGCAGGGGTGATGCCCAAGGCGCCAGGGGGTCGGAAAGGGGGCTTGAGAGGGGGTAAAAAAGTCCCGCCGGTTTATGGCCCAGGCGAGGCCAGGTTACATCCTCCCACAGTATTTTTCCCGTCGCCAGTGCTTTTCTCGGCTTTAATATACCAGTTCTTACTTTCACGTGGAAAAAATTAGATTTAATTAACTTGGTGTATGCAAGTTTAAAAGTGACATGAAATTAAAGCATCGAACTATTTTTCCTTCACGATTACCAACTTGCTTGGAACATGTCAGTCAGGTCTCTGCCACCCCCACCCCACTCCCCTCTTTCTTTCAATGCCCGTCTTGAGTGCAGCGCGCTCTCCACAAACCCACGAGAGAAGCGGCGGCCCTTTCATGTTCAACCCACCACCCCTCGAAATCTTTGCGCGAAATTTCACTGCCCCTACGTATATGTCTAGAAATTAGGCGAGACAAAGATAGAGCACAAAGNATGTTGGCTGGAGGGGGAAGGAGGGTCACGAACGATTGTAAACAAGCTGGAGCTGATGGAGGGATGCTTTTAGGTGATGTGCCCTTTGTCGGCATTTCGGAGGTGCGGACAGTTTGTGTATTATAATTTTTTTTTGCCTGACTCCCCTCCATTCATATACCAGCGAACCGAAACCGTCCTAGATCCACCATCCTGTGCTTTTACGCCACGGCTTGAAGCGTCGCTGACAGCCGCCTGTCGTGACAGCTTGACGTCTTCTCTCACGCCCGACACCGTCCGGATGAAACGCAGCACATGCCGCGTCTGGCCTGGCGTGCGTGCGTGCGTTTGTGTGAGTTCGGGGAAGTACTCCCGACACGACCTGTATGCTCCGAGCGGACGAGAAAAGTCGCACCTGCAATCTGTTCCTGAGAAATATCGCGAGTTATCTCTTGTTGCTGAAACCTCAAGGGCCAATACGGTTTCTCTAGATGTTAAGCATATTTTAAGACTTTGTGAAATTATGTAAACTTTAAACTTGATAAAAATACAAAATAAGTTTTAAAAATAATACTTTTTTATTTTTTATTTGTTGAGCACAAAAAATTAGTTAGCTCGATATTTTGGTTCTTACAACTTTCAAAAAGTAATTTTAACACAAAGTTAGGTTTCAGAAGTGTTTCCTGAAATCACAAGACAGACATGTTGCAATTTCTTTGAAATCCGACACTTGATTCGCATTCCGTAAATGTTTTACTTCTAGTTATTTTAATTTTAAAATTTATCCCAAAAATTATAAAATTGAAGTACGGGTGTACACTATAATACATTTCTATGAAAAATCCTCTACTACATTCCGATGACATGGATAACTGTGTTGAGCTGTGCTCTGACATAAAATTTTATTCAGTTTAGAAATTTGTACAATAATAAGATATACCTACATGTATAATTCCTGTAGTTACCTTAATTCGTTTCTAGAAATTATCTTTGAGCATTGCCATACTTTTGTTCTTACTATTATTTCATCCTACATCAAACATATATGTAATATGTTAAAAACATAGAAAAAATTTTTTCTACTTTTGAACGTCCGTAAGCAAGTGTAAGTTTACAAATTTTCTCCTGTGTTTTTAAAGTACTTAATTTTTGACATAATCTATAGCTATCTAAATTTCCTATAAATGCCGATGCATGGAAAATAACTCCCCCTTAATTACTTTTTGAAATAACTACAAGGATTTTAACTTTGAAACTTGTGTCAAGCGAACTACAAGCTGTTACTATTACGTGTCGCTGGTCTTCGCCGCGGAGCTTGGCCCACCCCTCACGAGCGGGCAGAAGATAAGGACAGAGTATTGATATAATAGAGGGGTGGTGAGTCACAAAGGGATATTTTAATGACAGGAGAGCGATAATCCTGCCAGCATTTTGGAGTTATGAAGGCATTCTGCAGCAATAACCCTGTGGCGGCTCGCCGCTCCTGACCTTCGGCGGATAGAATTTCTGCGTTTATCTTAAGAATGCTCTGGATTACTGACGTTGTTTCTTTCAGCGTGACTCGGGGTGCATTAGACCTCCCAGATGGTCCGGTGGGCAGGGCGACTTATATAAAAGCGCATCGGGCCCCCGAGCCGAGAGTTGATGACTGGAGAGAGTTGATGAGTGAATGAGTGGTTGAAGCATCGAAGGATAGACGACTAGCGAGAAGAGAAACGAGCGGCGAGAGAAGTGACCATCGGGAGGAAAATCTGCGACTGCGAGCATCGGCGCAGCGACTAGTGCGGCTGGCAGGCTGGACTACAGTGGACTGGGTGTGTGAGTGAAAGTCATTACAAATGATGACAACAGACTGACTGAACACGTGTTAATGATGAGCATGAGTTAATTGACTATAACGAAACAGAGGCATAGTAAAGAACGTTAATTACAGTTGAAATAAAGATTTAATATTGCGCTTACTGAGAAATAAATGGATAAGAGTGGAGGTAGATAATTGAATGCTGTAAATAATAGCTATGTGAATAAATTACAAATCAAATNATAACTACAAGGATTTTAACTTTGAAACTTGTGTCAAGCGAACTACAAGCTGTTACTATTACGTGTCGCTGGTCTTCGCCGCGGAGCTTGGCCCACCTCTCACGAGCGGGCGGAAGATAAGGACAGAGTATTGATATAATAGAGGGGTGGTGAGTCACAAAGGGATATTTTAATGACAGGAGAGCGATNGAAGATAAGGACAGAGTATTGATATAATAGAGGGGTGGTGAGTCACAAAGGGATATTTTAATGACAGGAGAGCGATAATCCTGCCAGCATTTTGGAGTTATGAAGGCATTCTGCAGCAATAACCCTGTGGCGGCTCGCCGCTCCTGACCTTCGGCGGATAGAATTTCTGCGTTTATCTTAAGAATGCTCTGGATTACTGACGTTGTTTCTTTCAGCGTGACTCGGGGTGCATTAGACCTCCCAGATGGTCCGGTGGGCAGGGCGACTTATATAAAAGCGCATCGGGCCCCCGAGCCGAGAGTTGATGACTGGAGAGAGTTGATGAGTGAATGAGTGGTTGAAGCATCGAAGGATAGACGACTAGCGAGAAGAGAAACGAGCGGCGAGAGAAGTGACCATCGGGAGGAAAATCTGCAACTTCGAGCATCGGCGCAGCGACTAGTGCGGCTGGCAGGCTGGACTACAGTGGACTGGGTGTGTGAGTGAAAGTCATTACAAATGATGACAACAGACTGACTGAACACGTGTTAATGATGAGCATGAGTTAATTGACTATAACGAAACAGAGGCATAGTAAAGGANCAACAGACTGACTGAACACGTGTTAATGATGAGCATGAGTTAATTGACTATAACGAAACAGAGGCATAGTAAAGGAAGGTTAATTACAGTTGAAATAAAGATTTAATATTGCGCTTACTGACAAATAAATGGATAAGAGTGGAGGTAGATAATTGAATGCTGTAAATAATAGCTATGTGAATAAATTACAAATCAAATNAAATAAATGGATAAGAGTGGAGGTAGATAATTGAATGCTGTAAATAATAGCTATGTGAATAAATTACAAATCAAATTTAGTTATTTTATATGTATTAAGACCCCCATCCCTCACAAACTCAAACAGTAATTACCATCAGCTGCATGAGATCCATCAATGTGTGCCACCTCTCGTCGAAATGCTGTGACGGTGTCTGCCTCATCGCTGGCAACGAACTTTGCGTGGACAATCTTGGAGAGTACATTGGAGGATGTTAAAACAGCTCATGTCCGTACGATACGTACCCGTTCAAACGAGTGTATGCAGTTTGTGCGAGAATATATCGATTAAACGGTGAGTTCAAGTAGCGATGTTTATCTTTGTTCCTTGCCGGACATTCCTGCATCCATACCCCGTGTTGTGTCACTTTTAAAACGTACTTGCCGTACACTTTCAAATGTACATAGTACATTTCCTGTGCTGGGTAATTTTCGTGAGATAAACAATAGTTGCCATGTCTTCTGAATCAGGCCTCGTATAAATAGTGTCCTAACCTCAAATCCTATCCACGGCGTTTAAGGAAGAAAAGCAGTCGATTTTGGCAGTTTGCGCAACTAGCGGGATCACTCTACCCCAAGGACCCACTCTACGGCGCGGCTAAAGAGTGGCTGCTGAAGGGCAGCGAGACGAACGGCCGAGCGACGGACGGTAGGTTGACACGGACATAATATCGCCGTCTTCTTAACGGGGCAGTAAAAAGGTCCATGGAGGAGGCGAGTTAAGGGGGCGTGGGCAGGTCGTAAAACACAGGAACCCTTTCACGTGGGGCGCGGGGCTCGCGAGGTATATGACGCGGGGTGGGCGAAGAGAGAGAGAGAAAGAGAGGGGGGTTAGAAGTGTTTGGGATTAATTAACAGGCGGGTAATAAACGCTTGGCGGGGAGTCAGTCGCTTTACGGGGCCACTCGGGGCAGACGAGGAGGGGCGTGTCCGCTTAGGGCTCGTACCTGCTTCCAAGGCGACGTTCCCCTCTCGCAATGAGACGACCCCACCCGCAAAAGGCTGTTGCCTGGTTTGAAAACAACGAGAATTTGGTAGAGGCTGTTCACGATAAAGTGAGCCCTTTTGAAATCAGCCTTAGAAAAAAGTCACTATTCCTACTTGCATGTAATTTAACGGGCGCGCTGAGTGATATGCCCTCAGTAAAGTTGGTAACGATGGATGGAACGTAGTTCACTATCTTGACGTCCAATAGAAAGTGTTAGGTTACCATTTGTGATAACTTAGTTTACTTCGTTCGCTTTAAATTGTTTTTTATTGCATAGGATTTTAGAACTGAGGAGATTTCTAAAATATTTACCTTTATAATAATTCTACAGTTTCGCTTGAATTACGCATGAATAAAGTTATGAGGCCCATGGCAACGTTAATTTTACACAAGGCGGAAGAATACGCAATGTGCATCCCGGTAGATCTTAAGCAGGGCTTTCAAAAGTGTTCAGTTTAGTGTGAGTGATCAGTCTATATAGCGAAATTCATGTTAATGAAAATTGGTTTTTGGCATTCCTGTTAAAGTATATATATATATATATATATATAGGACTATTTTGACCAGAAAAATACGTACTTCTTTTCTATCGAAGCCTTTTGTAACATTAATGTATAGCCTATTTCCTGGAAAGTTCAGAAAAATTAAATCATTANTTCTTTTCTATCGAAGCCTTTTGTAACATTAATGTATAGCCTATTTCCTGGAAAGTTCAGAAAAATTAAATCATTGAATAAAAAATTACTGAAAAAGTAATTGTTGTATTTGCGTCGATACAGAGCTTGAGAGTGTAATTTATCACACTTAGNAATAAAAAATTACTGAAAAAGTAATTGTTGTATTTGCGTCGATACAGAGCTTGAGAGTGTCATTTATCACACTTAGGTTTTGGTTTCAAATTTACAAATTTGAATTGACTTAAAAAACTCGGAGAATCCTATAAAATGGCAGTCCCAAGGTTCCATCAGTTGGAAAGAAGGCTAAAAAGGCAACCAGACATGAAGAAGGCTTATTCGGACTTCATGGATGAATACGAGACACTGGGACACATGCAGCTCACCAATACTTCATATCATTCCCCAGATGTCACAATTTACATACCTCATCATCCAGTATTCAAATAATCAAGCACAACAACAAATATGAGAGTAGTATTTGATGCATCTGCTAAATCAAGAAGTTGAACGTCCTTAAATCACACACTTATGGTAGGGTCAACAATCCAACTGGATTTTTGTTCCATTGTTATGAGATTCCGCACATCATCAATGGTGTTTCACAGCAGACATTTCAAAGATGTATCGACAAATCAGGCTCGATTCCCGAGGTTGTGATGTTCAGATGATCTTGTGGAGGAATGACCCTTCATCTCCACTCAAGGAATATAAGCTTACTACTGTGATGCATGATACTACCAGTGCACATTTCTTAGCAACCAGGTGTTTGAAGCAGTTAGCCACCGACAAAAGAAAAACATATCCTAAGGCATCGGAAATTGTAATGCGTGACTTTTATGTATATGACTGCACGGCTGGTGCACAAACTGTTGAAGAATCTTTGTTAATACAATAGGAATTGTTGCAGCTTTTGAATAGTGGCAGATTTCCTCTTCACATATGATGCACAAATAATGCAGCATTGTTTCAAAACATTCCAGAGGATGTATCTGGACAAGAATGATAACATCAGGACACTTGAACTGATATGGCATCCTGCAGCTGATCAATTCCGGATTGTAAGTGGGTCTTAGAGTAGGGCATCATCAAAGGGCTTTCACTTTACCAAGATAATAGTTATAACCATTATTGCATCAATATTTGATCCTCTCAGTTTGATCAGTCCTGTAGTTAGCCATTGTATGATTTTCCTCCCCAACATTTGTGGCAGTACCAATTAGGCTGGGATGAGCTTCTGCCATCAGGGNTTAGCCATTGTATGATTTTCCTCCCCAACATTTGTGGCAGTACCAATTAGGCTGGGATGAGCTTCTGCCATCAGGCTGGGTACAACCTGGCAAGATTTTTATGAACAGATTCCCATTGTAGACAATATTAGAATAGACCAATTTATTCTAGCACCAGGAACACCTACTGACATCCAACTTCATGGCTTTCAGATGCTTCTGAAAANAGAATAGACCAATTTATTCTAGCACCAGGAACACCTACTGACATCCAACTTCATGGCTTTCAGATGCTTCTGAAAAGTCTTAAGGCAAATGTCTAAACGTGAGGTCACAAACGTAAAGATAGAAACCATGGTCAAACTTCAATTTTCCCAATCAAAGGTTGCACAAACAAAAGGTATTTCTTTACCATGTCTAGAATTGTGTGGTGCACTTATGCTAGCATGAATGTTCAAGATGGCCATAAGTGTAATCATCCTCACTATAAGTCAAGCTATTCTCTGGACTGAATCCACAACAGTTTTGGCCTGGCTGTCATCAGCCTGTACAAAATGAAAGACATTCGTGGCTAACAGGGTGTCAGAAATTCAAGACAGCACATCCATGGCTGAGAGGAGACATATCCTCAAGAGAGAAACCTGCTGACATAATTTCGCGAGGAGCCTGTCCAGATCAACTTAACACCTTGTGAAGGCATGGTCCATCATGGCTTTCAGACTCTTTCATACCATGGNAGGAGCCTGTCCAGATCAACTTAACACCTTGTGAAGGCATGGTCCATCATGGCTTTCAGACTCTTTCATACCATGGCTTACAAGTACACAGCCTATCATTCAAGATGTACGTGACGAATGTAAACTTAAGATCGGCCTCATCATGAACATGCCAGATTATACAGTATTATACGAGCTCGCTTCCCTCTCACCACCTCAAACCGAGAGTTACAAACGCCACCCAAACCTTAACACCGGACATGCTGACAAGAGCGTGGAACGATTTTGATNTTAACACCGGACATGCTGACAAGAGCGTGGAACGATTTTGATTATCACGTATATGTCGTTCGGGCCGCTCATGGTGGTCACATTGAACATTTATGAATGTATGGCAAACAAACTTCACGGCTCTCCACGGTTCATTTGATTGGTCAACCAAGGTTGTAGGTTGTTTGGTTTTGATATTATATACCTTAAAATTTGGGGTATTCTTTTGTACTCAACCTGTATCATAAAGGGATTTTCCAAGTTAACCGGGCTTCAAAGGGTGAGAGCGTATTGTTTCTTGTTCTCATATAACTGTAAGTTAACACATTCAATGATGAAAACTGGTCCACTTGAACTACGTGATGCAAATACAGTAGTCTCTCGGTCACCATGCTTTTATATTTTAACGCAGTGCTCTTAGCCATGAGCCATCCCACGCTTCGGCCGCCCACTCGGTAGGGAAGAGGGACTGCCCTCTCATCACAGGTGTCCCAGCCATGCACCTGAGGTTACCAAATCCAATGCCCCGACTTGATACACAAGTACGGCCGAAAGCACCCTTCCACAAGGTTCTGAGACCCTCTTACTCAGACTCAAAGCATGTGGTCTGGCCGGGGTACTACCGGACCCCTAGTGTCTCTCCAGGACACAACCAGAGCAGGTTGCCGCTCACTGCCCGGTCTTTCTTTGAGAGGAAAAATCTCTCCAGACCTCCTCCAGCATACATAGTTACCTCTGCCAGTATGAGTCCAACCTCTTGTGATTGGTACACTAGAGAGAACCTCTAGTGGGGCCAACCCAATCAGCTCATGCTCCCACTTATATTCCATGGCACTAGAAGGTTTTCAGTTACCCGACCGCCCCACCAATGCTCTGCATGCCCACCGAAAGGGCGGAGTACGACTGGCTCGGAGCGGCATACGTTCTCGATTTATCGGGAGTGCCGAAGTCGGGGATATCAGCCCTCGCTCTGAATTGGAAGAGTTTTCATCGTTTACACTACAATGTCTTCCTGCTGTCATCACAGCCTCCGAGCGATCGCCACCACTTCCTACCACTAGCAGTGCAGTTGGAGGAGCCGTCATCGGGCACTGACCATTACCATACATGGGAATTTCTTCACACAGGAAATTCCNAGTTGGAGGAGCCGTCATCGGGCACTGACCATTACCATACATGGGAATTTCTTCACACAGGAAATTCCTGTCTTGAGCCCCATCGGCCTGAATGCCAAGGGTCCACTTGAACTGGAAGAACTAGATAAATTATAACATTAATGTTTCAGACTAGCCCAGTCGCAAGAATATCTGAGTGAAATTCATGTCCTGAGCAATGGCCAGCAAATATCCAGCAAGACAAACTCAAGTGCACGAATCCATTTTTGAGCAAGGCCCAACTGCTGCACATTGGGGGCCGCCTCTAGAACTCGAAGCTTTCTTTTGAACAGAAACATCAAGTAATTCTGCCTCAGAGACATCACCTAACACAGTTGGTCATCGAAAGGGAACATCTGCGGCTGCTTCATGCTAATTCTCAGCTGTTACTTTAATCATTAAAACAAACATTTTGGATTGTAATCGGAAGAGCTTCCATTCGAAGCATCCTCAATCACCGTATTGTTTGTAAAAAACTGAAGGCAGAAACTTCGCAGCAGCTCATGGGTCATTTACCTCACACTCGGGACAATTCAGTAAAACCCTTTCTTAACTGTGGAGTGGATTATACTGGACCCANATGGGTCATTTACCTCACACTCGGGACAATTCAGTAAAACCCTTTCTTAACTGTGGAGTGGATTATACTGGACCCATCTACATAAAATCGGGAACATGCAAGAGCAAGATTCAGATTAAATGCTACATTGCGATCTTCATTTGTATGGCTACAAAGGAAATCCACTTAGAAGTTGTAAGTGATATGTCCACTCAAGCGTTTATGACAGATATAAAGAGGTTTGTGTCACGACGAGGTAGGTGTGATAACATCTACAGTGTCAATGGAAGCAATTTTGTTGGAGCTCAGAAAGAACTGCAAGAGTTGTACATTCTNGGTGTGATAACATCTACAGTGTCAATGGAAGCAATTTTGTTGGAGCTCAGAAAGAACTGCAAGAGTTGTACATTCTTGTCAGGAATGAAAATCATCAGGCCTGTCTTTTTGGCTACACCACACATGAAGGAATAAAGTGGCACTTCATGCCTCCTGGAGCACCACACTTTGGTGGTCTGTGGGAGGCAGACACAAGGTCTTTAAAATTATATATTGTGCAGAACTATGGGGGCCACATGTTTTATTTATGAAGAGCTCGTCACATTGGTGACCCAATTCGAAGCTTGCCTAAATTACACACCTTTTGTTACACTCTCTAATGATACCAGTGATACCACAGCTCTCACACCTGGGCACTTCCTAATTGTTACTGCTATAACAAATACCCCTGAACCAGATTTAGGTGATGTTAAACTTGGCTTGCACTCTAGAAGATGGCAACTACTTCAACATAAACTTCAACAATTTTGGTACTGATGGTCCAAGGAGTACCTGAAACATCTTCAGCAGAGGAAATGGACATCATCTTCTGCAAACATAAAGGCTGGTGAAATAGTGGTGCAAAAAAAAAGACAGTGTACCACCATTATGCTGGAAAATGGGAGTAATCGAAGAGGTCCATTCAGAAACTGATGGTATGGTACGAGTAGCTACTGTCCGGACCTCTACTGTAACCTACAAGAGACCAGTTACAAAGCTATCTCCTCTTCCAGAGAATTAATGGCGGTGCAAGAACAGTTTTACTATTTACTGAATTAAGTACAAATCATGATGATTATGTATGGCTTATGAATAATATCATTGATGTTGCTCAAATGTACAGCTGGCAAGTTATTGTGTATGCATTTCTTGTATCATTATTGTGTTTCAGTATTATAGTTGGTAGTCATAAGTTGTGATGCATAGCATTTAATATTTAATACATCACTGAATATGTGTAGTAGAAAAAGTGGCTCAACTTCATTTTGGGGGCTGGTATGTTGAGACTCAGTACTTGTTGGTGTTTGTGTTTGTAGTCTGCGAGGCTGAGACCTCAAGAACGAGTTCTTTGTTCAACAGCAAGGGGTTTCTCGTGGTCAGTTGAGACGAGAGTCTGGAGGAAGACAGACATGTTGCATGGCCGCAAATCGCGCCTATAAATGANTTCTCGTGGTCAGTTGAGACGAGAGTCTGGAGGAAGACAGACATGTTGCATGGCCGCAAATCGCGCCTATAAATGAGAATATAGTTCATGTAATTATTCGATGCAGAGTTAAAACAGTTATGCCAAATCGAAACTCCGTATCCGGCATCGGAGCTAGAGCCGACTGTCAGCCATCTTCGTTCTTTCATTCATCTTAGCTGCCATATTGGATCCAGGTGATTAGACCTCTGACCTTGACCCCAGTGACTTATGATCTTGAACCCAAAAATTCCCAAAAAATCAGAAATAAATTGTTAAAATTCCGGAAAACTTTAAAATTCGTAAATATTTATACTGCTAAAAATATTTGAACTAATTTATTAAATTAAAATTTAAAAGTTTGGGTTTAAAGGGGACAAGGGACTAGGACCGACCAGCCACAATGTTATGACGTCACCCAACCGCCATGTTGGACCCAGGTGAACTTGTCCCTGACCCATTATCTTTACACTATAATCAAGATCTTGTTGACCTTGAAAACAAAAACTTACGAAAAAAATATAAATTGAATAAATTCATAGAAATCAATGAGCATATTACATTAATAACTTCTATGCCATGTTGGATCCAGATTATCTTGACCTTAGGCCTTAACCCGGTGACCTTTGACCTTGAAATAAAACATTTGTAAAAAATCCTAAACATTTTCTAACAATTTATAAAAAATTAAGAATTTTTTTTATTAGAATTTTTTTTTTAAAATTATTTTTAAAATGGAAAATTTTAAAGGAAATAAGGGAATTTTAAGGAAAAAGAGAAATTGTAAGAGAAATTAGTAGATTTTGAGGGAAAAATGTAAATTTTGATGGGAAAGGAGAAATTTTAATGGGAAAAGGGAAATTTCAAAATGGCGGCGGCTGGCTCCAGCTCCCCCGCCGGTCTCCCTTTTGCCCAAGTCAGCCAAGTTTACTACCCTCCTATGCTGCAAAACTGGAAACGATTCTTGTCACCATTATAAACGAAGACCTTTCCGAATGCGAAAGTTTATCATTGGAATTCTTTGTTAGATGCATTATCTTCACCTGGTAGATCATAGATCCACAGGCAATATAATGTGGGAAACTGCAGTATTGTTTCTTAACATAATTGAATGACAAACATTTACAGAATATGAGTTTGTACTGTCTGAGAAGCGTTAGAAAAGTAATTAAAATACCTTTTACGTGCATCAAATCTTTTGTCTAAAAGCTGACATACAGTAATATCAACTTCATTCCTTTAGTTTTTGGTTGTTAGCAGTTTTATGGAATACATACAAAGATTTGCAACACCTCAAGCAGTTTTCCGGAGCAGATACAGAAGATTATTAGAACAATCTCTTTCACAATAACGTTTCCAAAGTGTAAACAAATATTCAATAAACTTTCTGTTTGCTAGACTGACACTACTCACTTTTTTGCTTAACTTTTTGTTAGAATAATTGACTTTTATCTTTATAGTCAGGTATGTTTCCATAAACGATGGTTAATAATTTCTGTTAATCAGGATTGTCTAACAAGAGCCTTATTTTCCTACTTACGATCTATGTAACATATATTCAATTGCATAAAAAAAGCCAAGGAACAAATCATTAATAGAATTTACAAATATTTTGTTGGTAATCAGGTACTACTTAATGAGAAGAAATTTCTGCTTACAAAAGCTTCAGCACTCTTGGGAAAAGGCGAATAAATNGTAATCAGGTACTACTTAATGAGAAGAAATTTCTGCTTACAAAAGCTTCAGCACTCTTGGGAAAAGGCGAATAAATTAAGTACTTCCATGACTGACCACAAATAATCAGAGCTCTGTGCTCGAACCCACTTTTATGGAGGATCTATGTAATGTACAGATATAATAAATTTATCTTACATTGTGTTGAGATGCAAGGGTAAACTGAATAAATAATGTAAGTTAATTTATTTTATTCTGTTAAAAATACTTACCTAAATTTTACTATGCATTACTGGGTAAACTAAAATTTCCTGTTAATTTTTGGGAATTTAACGAAATTTAAGAGAATTTTTGCTGTGATCTAGGGGAATTCCTTCATGACCGGTTGGTAACACTGCCGCGAACAGTTAAATAACTGGCCACTCCAAACGACAACAGACAGGATATATCGAAATGAGACAANTTTCTCGTGGTCAGTTGAGACGAGAGTCTGGAGGAAGACAGACATGTTGCATGGCCGCAAATCGCGCCTATAAATGTGAATATAGTTCATGTAATTATTCGATGCAGAGTTAAAACAGTTATGCCAAATCGAAACTCGGTATCCGGCATCGGAGCTAGAGCCGACTGTCAGCCATCTTCGTTCTTTCATTCATCTTAGCTGCCATATTGGATCCAGGTGATTTAGACCTCTGACCTTGACCCCAGTGACTTATGATCTTGAACCCAAAAATTCCCAAAAAATCAGAAATAAATTGTTAAAATTCCGGAAAACTTTAAAATTCGTAAATATTTATACTGCAAAAAATATTTGAACTAATTTATTAAATTAAAATTTAAAAGTTTGGGTTTAAAGGGGACAAGGGACTGGGACCGACCAGCCACAATGTTATGACGTCACCCAACCGCCATGTTGGACCCAGGTGAACTTGTCCCTGGCCCATTATCTTTACACTATAATCAAGATCTTGTTGACCTTGAAAACAAAAACTTACGAAAAAAATAAAAATTGAATAAATTCATAGAAATCAATGAGCATATTACATTAATAACTTCTATGCCATGTTGGATCCAGATTATCTTGACCTTAGGCCTTAACCCGGTGACCTTTGACCTTGAAATCAAACATTTGAAAAAAATCCTAAACATTTTCTAACAATTAATAAAAAATTAAGAATTTTTTTTATTAAAATTTTTTTTTTTTAATTATTTTTAAAATGGAAAATTTTAAAGGAAATAAGGGAATTTTAAGGAAAAAGAGAAATTGTAAGAGAAATTAGTAGATTTTGAGGGAAAAATGTAAATTTTGATGGGGAAAAAGAAATTTTAATGGGAAAAGGGAAATTTCAAAATGGCGGCGGCTGGCTCCAGCTCCCCCGCCGGTCTCCCTTTTGCCCAAGTCAGCCAAGTCTACTACCCTCCTATGCTGCAAAACTGGAAACGATTCTTGTCACCATTATAAACGAAGACCTTTCCGAATGCGAAAGTTTATCATTGGAATTCTTTGTTAGATGCATTATCTTCACCTGGTAGATCATAGATCCACAGGCAATATAATGTGGGAAACTGCAGTATTGTTTCTTAACATAATTGAATGACAAACATTTACAGAATATGAGTTTGTACTGTCTGAGAAGCGTTAGAAAAGTAATTAAAATACCTTTTACGTGCATCAAATCTTTTGTCTAAAAGCTGACATACAGTAATATCAACTTCATTCCTTTAGTTTTTGGTTGTTAGCAGTTTTATGGAATACATACAAAGATTTGCAACACCTCAAGCAGTTTTCCGGAGCAGATACAGAAGATTATTAGAACAATCTCTTTCACAATAACGTTTCCAAAGTGTAAACAAATATTCAATAAACTTTCTGTTTGCTAGACTGACACTACTCACTTTTTTGCTTAACTTTTTGTTAGAATAATTGACTTTTATCTTTATAGTCAGGTATGTTTCCATAAACGATGGCTAATAATTTCTGTTAATCAGGATTGTCTAACAAGAGCCTTATTTTCCTACTTACGATCTATGTAACATATATTCAATTGCATAAAAAAAGCCAAGGAACAAATCATTAATAGAATTTACAAATATTTTGTTTGTAATCAGGTACTACTTAATGAGAAGAAATTTCTGCTTACAAAAGCTTCAGCACTCTTGGGAAAAGGCGAATAAATTAAGTACTTCCATGACTGACCACAAATAATCAGAGCTCTGTGCTCGAACCCACTTTTATGGAGGATCTATGTAATGTACAGATATAATAAATTTATCTTACATTGTGTTGAGATGCAAGGGTAAACTGAATAAATAATGTAAGTTAATTTATTTTATTCTGTTAAAAAT
>NQII01004166.1:101451-124498 GCA_002778355.1 Clitarchus hookeri
AAGCCACAGGGAAGAAAATGTATGCTGATGTGACTCGCTGCTTGTCTGGATGAACAGTAGTGAGGCGCGGCTAACAAGAAGAAATAACAACGCATTAAATTCTCTGTCGTCCCGAGAGTCCTACACGTGTTGGATGGACGTGGAGGAAATTAATAAGCGGGAAAGTGAATAACTTGCAGCGACAGCTGGCTAGCGCAAGATGACAATTGCACCAACACGAATTGAATAATTTATGTTTGAAGTGTTCTTAACTTCGACAGTATGTAATAATTGAATTATTATTTCTCGTTTTTTTGTTATTTGCGTTCGCAGGGTAAATTATGCATTCTTTCTACATCCGCCAGCCTATTCAGAAAGTCATAACACTAGTAACTGAAANCCAGCCTATTCAGAAAGTCATAACACTAGTAACTGAAACTTCTTCAAATTCAAAAGAGCCTTAATATCCTCATGGATTACAAATAATGCTGTTTTCTACTTGTGTTAAACAACCCTATTTGTTATTTTGTCACGCCTAGGATAACCTTACGAGTAAAAAAGATGCGAGTGAGAAGGAATCTAAAAAGGACTAAAATAGGAGACAGACCAGTAAGAAATGCCTGTCATTACATTTTGTACTTCCTTATCTGAATTACACGAATCCGTGAAATTCCCTATAACTATTGCTAACATTTCTGACTTTTATGGAGCTCTTTTACCTTACAACATCTGACATTGTTCATTGATGTTAGACTTCTTCGTGTGTAGTTTCATCTTTCGTCGCGTCAAATACTTGTGCTCTGATAAGTGTCTCTAATAAACTTAACTGTGCATTTTTATGTCTTTATAAGACCCTCCTTGCACTTTTTTTTCCTTATTTGAGGCGTTTGCGTAGAAATTAGATTTGGTATTTTTGCTACTCGCAATCATAGAATAAATGGTTATAGGGAACGGAATGAAATTGTAGTCATGCGTTTAATCGAATATAGGTAGGGGCAGTGATATTTCGCGAAAATATTTCGAGACAAGATACAGTCCAAAGCACTATAGGGTAGTCCAGATTCTTTGATTGGCTAAAAAGTGTTCTGGCCCGTGTTAAACGTTTGCGCACGTATCACGAATNATAGGGTAGTCCAGATTCTTTGATTGGCTAAAAAGTGTTCTGGCCCGTGTTAAACGTTTGCGCACGTATCACGAATGTTCAGTGTCGGAGTTACTTAGTCCTGAGTGGCTTGGTCAAAGACGGACATGGCACCAGCAGCCAATGGAGGTATAACAACAGCTGAGGTGTGTATATAGTAATTGAAGTCTACTGTGCTCCGATTTTTACGCGAAAAGTCACTGGCACTAAATTTAGGCCTACGTATTTGAGCAATGGATGACGACTAACGTTATAAATTTTTATTTGATTTATTATTTATATATAATTACCAGCAATAATCATATGCAGAGTACAAATAGTTTNGGTATAACAACAGCTGAGGTGTGTATATAGTATTGAAGTCTACTGTGCTCCGATTTTTACGCGAAAAGTCACTGGCACTAAATATAGGCCTACGTATTTGAGCGTACAAATATGCAGAGTACAAATAGTTTATTATTTGCAAAAATAAATAAATAAATAAATAAACTTTTATATCACTTAAAAACAAATTCTATAGCCCAGGTCAAGGTTAATGTAATAATTTCTTTGCTCGTTCAAATAAATATATAAGTGCCAAAATCATTTAAATTATAGAAGAAAAAAAAATATTTTTGGTTACAGGAACACTGCAACTCTCGGGGAAACACAAAAGTAATATACCTTAAAGAAAACATTCAGTTAGACTTGAAAAAATTGGTTGTACGTAGTTATATCAAGCACTACCCTAAATGGTAGCCTCTAAAGGCGAAGGTACGTTTAGTCATGACGTAAACGTCTCTTTTATTGCCTGTCCCATAACGTCGTCTTTAACAGCCTGTGCGAGCGCATGAACTTCTTGCAGCATTGTGTCGAGAGAGGATAGGGAGAGCTATGAATACGTATTCATTTCTTGTTATTTAGAATGTTGCGAAGACATGTTTGAATGGTGATAATGTAATGCACCTGGCAACAACGTCACAAGTATGCACCCAGGAAGTCTCCTTTTCCACCCTTAAAAAAAATATTATCAAATAGTAAAACAAAGCATGGAAAAAAATATTACAAATTATAAAACATTTTCATAATTGTTTTTAATAACGTTTATATGGATGCTCTCTTTCCAAGCAGTAAAACATTGTGCAAAACGACATCTTTATACATATGCCTATCTGTTATTTAAATATTGTTCAACGTTTTACAGTTATGTCTGTTTACGAAAAGCATTTGATAAATATTTATATCGGGATGCTGCTTGCCGTTATCATTTTGAAGCATGTAATGCGTATCTTTAGAGTGAAAATTTCTTAATTATTTTCGTCATATATAAATAAATATACTATTTTAGGAGTTGCAAGAACCGGTTATTTTTAACCCTGCAATCATTAACGCGACGCACTGATTGCTCTGTCATAAGGCAGAACCAATAAAACGTGTTTTTGTGTGATGCTATTGGCTGGAGCTATTCACGAGACTGAGGAATACGGTCTCAACAACGAGTAATGTTTATCACCAGTGACAGACTTTTCTTATTATGACCGAGCGAGATAGTGCAGTGGTAAAGATTTGAACTCGCATTCGTGAGGACCGGGGTTCGAATCCCGGCCCTGCCATCCTAATATTGGCCTTCTATGGTTTCCTGAAATCACTCCAGGCGAATGCTGGGATGGGTCCTTAACAAAGACCATGGCCGATTCCTTCCCCAAACCCTATTCTCTGAGCAACTTGCTCCGTCTTTAATGACCTCGCTGTCGACCAGGCGTTAAGCCCAACTACCTACCTACCTTTCGTATTGGACAATGCATTGTTTTTTTGTACTTCATATGCCATTAAATTCTCTTACTGTGAAACGTTTAACGTACTGACCACAATGACTGAAAGAGTTGAACGGGCATTTTCACAACCATGAAAAACGTGCACAAATTATTTAAAGTAGCTTAGCGATATGAGGGATTCTTTCGTCCTTAAGTAAAACGAAAGAGTCCTCACCGAAAAGTTTCGCAGAGATTATTAGTCAGTGAATAATTGTTCTACTCCGTCGCTCAGTACCCGATCATGACTCAGGAAGCTGGCCTTGGCACTGAGCGAATATTGGATATCCAGACGCACACGCCAGCAAAATTATGTCGCTGGCCAACGGAATTTTGGATCGCCGTTCACCAATCAGCGCCTGGCCACTTAATCACCAGCCTGCAGCCCAGCCGACTAGGAAAACACTTCGTCGCACGCAGCAGCCAATCAGACACAAGCCCCCGCTCCCAGAGCAAGCGCGCAGCCAATCATAGAATGGGTACGCCCACATCAAAAGAATCGCCAGTTCATTTCACTTCTCGTGTACTCTGTGGTTCAGTCACGCCTGTTGAAGACAGTTATACTCAGAGGCGTGTGTGAACTGTTCCAAGGTAAGCTATATTTTGCTCTGTGCTGTACCTAATCGTTCTCTAGTTTACACATTGGTAGAGATGGTGGTTTATCGCGGGAAAAGTTGGGGGTTAGCTAGGATTCAACATACTGTACCTATGTCCGACAGTTTTATTTCCTTATTGGCTGTCATGCATGTATGAGGATACTACACCTTTTCGCTGGACCAATGAGGATTCTAATACTATAAGCGAGAACGTTCGTGATTGGTCTGCAAAAAACTTAGCCGACTCAAAACCTTGTTCATCCAATCATGAAAGAATACTCTAGTTAGAGTGATGTAGAAGATATATTGGCTCAAAACATTTTTTCGTGATTTTCCACCATCTCTACACATCGGCTCAAACGTAGTAGTGCATTTGGCAGCACAGCACGCGGTGAATGGGTACCTTGTCGCTCTCTCATGTGTGGTAGCAGTACATTCTGTTTTTCCCGGCTCTACTCTAGTAACTGGTTCCTGCTGCGTGCGCCGAGTGTGTGCAGCAATGAGCAAGCTCCGACTTACCTTACAACACTTCACCACACGCCACTGGTTATACTAGATATGGTTTTTATTACTTATGCTATCGGAAAACCGCGCATATGGTGATACCATCATTTATGATATTTTATTTGATTTGAAGAAATGGCAAGGGGTGCGCAACCACGTCGACTCATGCCCGTGACAAGGCGACAAGAAGAAGCTCTGAGACGTGACAGACGATGACGACTGGGCCATGGTCGACGAGGAGGAGGAGGAGGATGAGAATGAACGACGGCCAGGTCGCAGCAGAGATCACGTTTGGGTTTTATGTCGCAACTCCATTGCCGTCTACTAGAGCCGCCTCCCTTCACGACCTCGAAGGCGCATAATAAAAGACGGTCTAGAAAGAGAGAAGATCCGCCCAACATCCCAGATGAGTTGCGGCCAGATCGCAGACTCGAAAGACGTCGAGACGCCGTTTTTACGACGAACCGAAGCGGAGTACGACAAGCCTGCGGCCAGTGACAGTACTTAAGAATGCAGAGGTGAATCAGTCACAAGCAGATAGATTGTGGGGATTCTGGGGCAGTGGTATCTGGCAGTAAACCAGTGTACTGACCTTTGATCTTGACATTTGATCTTGACCCTGATCTTTGACCTTGACCTCAATCCGATATTTTGGGTTACATCATGGCCGCTTAAACCTTGACCTCCATCCACTATCTTGAATGGCAGCATGGTAGCCATTTTTGGAGCCAGTACGCTGCTATATTGGATGTCACCTCATGCTATATCATGGCATCTGGCAGTGGACCAATGGAATATCCACCATATTGGATGATATTGACCTTGATGTCATCATGGCTGTCATTTTGGAACCAGTACGCCACCATCTTGGATGTCACCTCATGATCTATAATTCCACACATTACATCTGGCAGTAGACCAATGGACTAGCAACCATCTTGGATGAACTTGACGTCATCATGGCCACTATCTTGGGAGCCAGTACACTACCATCTTGGATGTCACCTCATGCTTTATCACTCCATGTTGCCTTCTTGTTTCTAGAATTTTACATTTTCCTGCTCTGCCATTACACCTTGGTACCTCCTGCTCTGTAATTACTTCTCGCCTGCTCTCTCTCCAACCAGATATCATCTGCTGTTGGCTGCCATATTGGATGTCTGTAGGCCACCATCTTGTTTTATATGCTGCCATCTTTTATCTCATATCATCTGCTAGGTGGTGCTAGCCGCCATATTGGTTCCCACAATGTCTGATATGCAGCGCTAGTGTCACTTGATGTCGTCATCGGCTGCTAGGAGCGCTGGTGTCGGCTTACAGCTAAGGGCGATGTTCCTTGTGCTGTATGCAGACACTCGCCTCTATCAACGTGAAATGGTTTAATACAGTATAAAAAGCTGTGGGGGTGAACTTCCAAGATGGTGGCCACGATTATGTCAAGGTCATCCAAAATGGTGGATCCAATATGGCGACTTATTTGCTGGTCCACTGCCAGATTCCATGTTTGGTATGATAAACCATGATGTGACATCGAATATGGCGGTGTTATTGCTCCCAATGTGTCAGCTGTGACGCAATACAAAATGGCGCATAGGGGTTAAGGTCAAAGGTCAAGGTAAGAGGTCAGCAGTCAATGTAANGACTTATTTGCTGGTCCACTGCCAGATTCCATGTTTGGTATGATAAACCATGATGTGACATCGAATATGGCGGTGTAATTGCTCCCAATGTGTCAGCTGTGACGCAATACAAAATGGCGCATAGGGGTTAAGGTCAAAGGTCAAGGTAAGATGTCAGCAGTCAATGTAAAAGGTAAACAGTCAATGTTAAAGCAGTCATTACGCAATCCAATATAGCGAATAGAGGTTAAGGTCAAAGGACAAGGTCAAAGGTCAGTCCACTGGTACACTGCCAGATGCCACTACCCCAGAATCCCCATCATCTATATACTGCCGCACACGCCCGCAAAATGGCATCAAGGATGCCGTTCGCCATGTATCATCTGGTAACTTACCAGCGGGCAGTGCAGCCAATAAGGAACCTTCCACTGTATACAGTAGCCGATAAGACAAAATGCCCATCCCCAGATCCTCGTGAAGCCAATCAGTGAATGGGTATACCCACATCTAAGGACCTGCCGCACCATTTCGTCTCTGTGTACTTATCTACTCTGCTTACTGTTGGAGACTTTCCAAAGGCACTGAGACGAATACTCAGATCTGCATACCCGAGCTGAACAAGTCAGGGAGTTGATTCAAGAAATCTGTTGTGTTAGCTTAACGTTCCCGCCTACTTGGAGCTTTTTTCCGCGTTTGATGCCGAGAAGAGCGGTAGCGGTAAGGGCGACTCTGCCACGCGCATCAAGCACAAGGCTCTGAACTGGTTTGCAGTGTTTTCGTCACACTACGTGTATCTGTGGGACTTTCGGTGGTGACTCTATTATTTTACTGGTTGAAAGTCTGTAAGAAGGTTCAGTGCATGACCTTTGACTAGTTTTGTATGTATCTGATGTGAATATTTTGAAATACAACGCTTTGAATATGTCGTTTTTAGCCGTTTTGGAGTACTCTTAATTAGTGTTTCTAATGTACATAACGTCTTGAAAGCACTCAACAGCCCTCGTATGAAGTGTGTGTTATTTTTGTAGATCAACATATTGGACGCACGTTTAATAGTTTCGTAGGAAAACGAGTAGACCTATTTCAAACACTATGCAACGCAGTTCAAGTACCAGGCAGGCGGGAGCCTTAACATTTGAGAACTATAGAATGTATACACTGCTTTTATTATTCACATGACAATGTTTGTATTAACAACAGACGAAAGAATACAAATAAGCTGAAAGTATTTTTTAAGCACGGCCTTAAAAAGCTCTCACTTCACAATGAACCGCCTATATCAGCACTGGTGGCTCCAGTTGACGGGTTTGGCGCGGGTCGGCGGGGTGTAATTTCGCGGGTTAATTACGCTGCATGACTGGGCGCGAAGCCGGGCCACAATGGCGGAGGCATTGCCCCTTTGGACCGCCCGCGGTACCTCCACTTTCCCCTCGGAGAGGACGCGCGATTGTTTGCGCATCGTCCCCGCAGTGTGTTTTCGCCGCAACAATGGTGGCGCGGAGGGGAGAAGTCATTGTTGGACGCGACCGCGCTTTGGTCAACCGAAGCCAAGATGAGCCGGTTGCTGCCGGATTCTGTCACACTGCCCAGCGGGTTGGTTACGAACTTCACACATCGCAAGGTTGGGCTCGTTGGGCAGCGATTTTGTCGGTGTGCAACGCACTTCGAAGCGAGCTGAGTGTGAGCATCTTGTGTTCGGTTATTGTACCGCAAATGTCAGCCACAGCGGTAAAAAATGCAAGATGTGAGTACGAACCTACGTATTGTGCGGCCAACATCGCAACTATCGTGCGCTCTTCACCAAGAGTACGATTGTCCGCGGAGAGATGAAATTAGACACTGTATATGTAATGTACTTGAAGCTAATTGACCAAAAATTAACATAATATGATTTAAAACACTTTGAATCATTCGGAAGATGTAGCTGAAGCAGTCTTTGTAGGTTATTGTTGGGTGATTGCTGGCAGCACGAGTTTACATTTATTATTTTTGCCGTCAAAAGATGTCGCGTAGGTATTTACTTTTCTCGCCAACATATGTCGCGCTCGGTAAGCTGTAAGTTTATAAACCTCAAACATTAATAGGCAATGACATTGTCGTACACGTTATTAATGGATATAATTACTAAATAAATTTTACGTAACCACTAGTTTTCTCTGTGACGTCACAGAATTTCAATATTCTTTGAAATTTGACACTTGGAGGACTATGCCCGAGTATAGGTCGGGCAAAATTGTATGAATATTTCTCTGCTCATAAGAAACAAAAATGGTAAAAATATAGCTACTTTGTTCGGATAACAACAGCAATTTTCGCCAATATAACTTCCTTACCGCTCCCGCTCTTCTCGTCATCAAACGCGAAAATGCTCCAGGTAGGCGGGAGTTTGTCAGACATTTGAGTCTAATTGAGCCAGCAGAGAGGATTGGCATCCTGCCAGGTAAAGTCGTTGTAGCAAGGACTTTGATCTCTTCTAAATCTGACAGTTTTGTAGTTAGAATGATAAATTTGTCAGATAGTCCAATTCGTTTTCAAGGAGGGGGCTGTGATAGGTGTTTGCAAGCAGGTCACACAGGCACTTACAAATGATACAGAAGATTCTAGAATAAAACAAATAGAATATCAATAACCAGAATAACTGGAGGAACTACTACTAAGAACAAAGGAAAATCTTAATAAGCGAATTAAGAAGGCTGTCTCTGAATTATTGCAGAGAAATAGGGATGCCTTCTCGTATGGACCAAATAACCTTGGAAGGACTGATGTGACCTGACACCATATAGATACAGTAAATGCCAGCCACCAAGACGACTGCTATTAGCTTCGCATTAGGCAGTTCGGGGAATTCTGAAGGAAATGAGGGTGTTAGATCTTATAGAACCATCAGTTAGTCCAAGGTCGTCACCCATTGTACTATTTTAGAAGTGAGATGGTGAGATGGGGTTTTTGTGTAGATTACCGCCAGCTTAATAATGATGTGACAAGAAAGACTCTTATCCGCTCCCAATGATATATGACACATTAAACAGTCTAGCAGGTTCACAATGCTTTTCTACTTTGGACATGAAGAGTGGGTACTGGCAGTGCAAGGTGGCCCCAGAGAACCAAGAGAAGTCTGCATTTTGTGTCCAAGTGAAAGGAATCTGGCAGTTCAAATTTATGCCTTTTGGGCTATGTAAATCCTCTCCCACCTTCGAACGCCTTCTGTCACGTTTACCTAGATGGCATTGCTATGACAGGAAGGACATTTGAAAAGCCCCTATCATGCTTACATTCTGTTTTCCGGAAAGTGGCCGCAGCTAACCTAAAACTAGATCCTAAGAAGTAACACTTGTTCCAAAAGAAAATGAATATTTTGGGACATATGGTGTCGGCCCACGGGATTGAAACAGACCCCGAGAAGACCAAAGCAATAAGAAATTGGCCGACACCAACTGACAAAATTGAAGTGTGGAGTTTTCTGGGACTATGTGTTTAATACCGTCGATTTGTATTTGGGTTCGCCACGATTGCCAAGCCACTGAATGAACTGACTGCGGCGAAAATAGAATTTTATTGAACCTCTGAGTGGGATAATGATTTTCGTAAAATAAAAGAAATTCTGATATCTCCATTAGACCTGGGTTTCCCGAAAAGTGAGAACTTGTTCATTTTGGACACTGATACTAGAGATGTAGGTATTGGTGTTGTGTTATCTCAGGTTCTAGATGGGAAGGAAATACCACTAGAATACTTCAGTAAGGTTTTGTATAATCCTGAGAAAAATTACTGTGTTACACGCATGGAGCTTCTGACCATGGTGAAGGCAATTTCACACTTCCACCCCTACCTTTATGGCTGATATTTCTTTCTAAGAACCGATCATGCTCCATTACGCTGGCTACTGATTTTTAATAACCCCGAAGGTCAAATAGCCCGGTGGATACAGCACCTTCAAGAATATGACTTTGAAATACAGCACACATCTGGACGCCTTCGCAGCAATGCAGATGCACTGTTAAGGAGGATATGTGAGCCATTTTGTCATCATTGCGCACGCCAGGAAGAAAAGAGTAGTGAATCGCTGAAGGTACGGAGGACAAGAATTCAAGGTACTTTATCTTGTGATGGGTTACCTACCTGGAGAGATGAAGGAATTAGGAAATATTAGCTGAATGATCCCGCTTTGCGGCCATTATTAAAGTGGAAAAAAGCTGGCTCTCGGCCAAAATAGGAAGATATATTTAGCCTTAACACAGCAGTAAAAGGATACTGGGCAGAATGGAATTTCCTTCGTACTGAAGAATGGTGTACTTTACAGAAACTGGGATAGCAATGATGGATAACACACACATTTACATTTGGTTCTTCCAGAATGTAGGGTTCACGAAGTCTTAAAAGAAATGCATAATGCGGCAGCCAGTGGGTTCATTGGTTTTAATAGGACCCTCGACAGAGTTAGACTGAGATTCTACAGGTTTCATTGTCGGGAGGATGTTGAGAAGTGGCGCCTATTGTGTGACATCGGCACTGCGAGGGCCCATGAACCAGGGGAAAAGGTCATCTCCAGAAATGCAATGTTGCATCCCCATTCGAGAGGATGGCAGTGGATATTCTGGGACACTTGCCTGTCACAGAGAGAGGTAATCGGTATCAACTGGTGGCCCAATATTGCTTTACGAAGTGCCCTGAGGTCATTTCCCTCCCAAACCAAGAAGCACGTATTATAGCTGGTGCACTTATAGAGCATGTGTTTTCGAGGTTTGGGGTGCCACTAGAACTCCATACTGATCAGGGAAGAAACTTTGAATCTGTGGTGTTCCAGGAGGTAACAAAGATTCTGGGGATGAAAAAGACTAGGGCTACAGCCTTACACCTTAGGATGGAAAGGTCGAGAGGCCTAATCGCACTCTTGATCAATACATTTCGATCTTTGCGGCAGACAACCAAAAGGACTGGGATTCAAATGTGCTATTGTTTCTTCTTGCTTACCGCTCAGCAATTCACAAGTCCAGAAGGGTAACACCATGCAGGATACTGTTTGGATGAGAGCTATGCCACCCCAGTGACCTGCAGTTTGGCCGACCGACAGAAGAGGAAGCTTCAGTCCCTGATTTTGCTAGCGAATTACGTAACATACTTGTTGGGATTCATGATTTTGCTCGACAGCACTTCCTCAGAATAAATAGTGACAGGATGAAGACGCGGTATGATAAGAGAATGTCGGGCAATGTATTTAAAGAAGGACAACCGGTGTGGCTCTACAACCCACAGAGGAGAAAAAGGTACTGACTGAAGCTACAGAAAGGCTCCTACAAGATTCCGAAGAAGATCTGTTATGTAGCACCTTCGTGTCGCAAAGTTGAGCACACATAGGTACTATCGTTACGACACAAGAATGGCACACAAATGGAAGGTGGGATCTAGATTTCTGTATAGACTAGTGTTTACTGCTGTAAGGGGAAAATAATATGTGTGTGCTCCTCATTTACATAATACATAAAAGGTATAAAAATGTATTAGGTAAACTCAATAATGTAGCTAAATTTTTTACCAAACACAATAGTAGAATAATAAATTCATATTTTATCCATTGGCGATTATTAAGGAAGTAAATAACGAAATTAATTACTTTTGAAAATGTTTCTATTAAGACTTTTTCTTGCCACAAAATAAATATATGTATATATAAATAAAGTAGTTACATAAGTATTTTTTTAATTACTTTTTTTTAGTATTAGAACAAATTTAGTTTTGACAAACTATAATCTCTCTTTCTTTTTGTTACATTATTATATTATGTTATGTCCATGTCTATATCGTCGGGTACCCGCGATCGTTTCATTAGAAATATTATATAACTAAATATTTATCTTTAATACATTATTTTGACATCTAATTAAGTTGAAAAAAAAAAACAATTCCTTAGTTGAATAGTTTCAAATAATATTATTTAATTATAGAATAACAGACGTCGCGTCAGAAGACAGAAAATTCTGAGCAATAGCGAGCACATGCATCAGGCAAAAGTAATTTGGAGGTTACTTGATTGCAGAAATTCAAATTCAGACGTTACTGCGGTGCCGGCCGAAATAAGTGGAATCATGGTAAAAACGAACATGCCACGATTTGGTGTGCGGCTCACATCACAAGAAGGATGAAAAAGTTGGCCAAAAGATAAAACTATTCTGGGAAACCGCCAAAACGGCGGATGAAAACTATTTCATATCAAGATGCTGAAAGATTCCAAAAGTTAGTAAAGTAAGTTGATTACATGCTCTATGGCGAGAAAACGAAGAAGAAGGAAGTTACCTGAGCGGAAACCTATAGATACCAAGGTATGCTCCGTCATCACAGACAAATAAACTCGAAAGAACAACAAAAGTAACTTAAAGGTTTCTCTGACTAGGGAGGGTTTCTTTCCTCCCACTGCAGCTTAGTACCGTGTATGGCCTCCATGTGCATTGTACAGGTATCTAACACGCCGTGGCATGCTTGTAATCAATGTGTTGATGTTATCTTCCGGACGACGGTCCCATTCCATCTGGACAGCTCATATGAGATCTGGAAGTGTTTCTGGAGGTTGTGGACGGATATGAACTGCTGTTTTCAGCTTGTTCGAGGAATTTTCAATGCGTTAGTGCGCTCTCTGTTGATCACAAANTTCGAAAAAAATTTTTTTTTACCCATATAAGGACCACCCTAGTGTATATATAATTTTGTATGTTTCATGCATGTATCTCAGTGTATACAATAACTAACTTGTAGTGACACAAAAGAAAAACATTTTTGGCACTCGGTTCCTAAACGTACAAATTTTTATATTATTGTGTGGCGACATAATCTTTAAATTGCTGTGGAACTTGAGAGCGGAAGCCAGACAACGAAAACAAATGCACGTCTCTCCGGACACTGCGTCTCCCGGTGGTAGCTCCCAGGGAAAAGTTTTGGGGGGTGGCGAAACGAGCAGGACAGCTCGTCCACCGCATCATCCCCCTTTCGCTCCCGCAGGCCAGGCACGGCTGCGGGCAAGTCGTAAACGCCCCACGCGACGGTTCGTTACCAGCCGACGCCATGTTGCGAGGGAGTACCGTAATGAAGTACTTCGGGAGTGTGTGAGAGGGAAGGAAGGGGCGAGGGTAGGGGCAGGAGGAGACTGTGAGTGTGTGTTGTCGGCGGTCTGCCGACGTTTCCAATTAGACGTCGCCGCTGAGGCAGCGGGTGTCCCGTCGCGTTATTGCCCGCGTCGACGCCGGTGTTTATAACGGCCCTCCGAGGACGTCCGTGCAGAACTTCTTCTCGTCGTCGCGCGGCTGGACTGCACGGAAACCCATATTGGTACTCCCATTGCTTTCTTGGCTCAGGCCACAGCGTGCGGGACGTTACAGAGGCGAAGTTATGTGGCGGTCCCTTTGATATGAACGTAAAAATTCTCTGATTGGCTGCGTTAGCTTTGGGAACGGGCCTCGTGTCTGATTGGATTCTGCATGCTGACCTGTCGTGGCTGGCGAGTAGCTTACCTGGGCTGATTGCCGAACGTAGTTCCGACATCTTGCTGGCCAGTGAAGATATTTTGCAGGTTTGTGCGGCTGGAGTTTGCGGGATATGCGGCAATTTCGCGTCTGCATATTTACTTACTCTGTATTTACGCTTTTTTTTATCTCACTTAAACTACGCAGATTCAGTGTTCAGAATTGCAGACATAACGCATTGGAAGGTTATTTTTGGTCAGTACTCGGCTACAGTATAAGTAAGTGCATAGAAGCGAAACAGCGTGACGGTTCGCCTCATGCAAAAAGAACTCGATCGGTTATTGGCTGCGCGAAGCTGTTGAAACGGCACTTCAGTCTGATTGATTATTGCACTTCACGGAATATTCCGTGTTGGCCTTGCAGCCGCCCGGCGAGTTATTCTCCAGGAGCCGATTGGTGAAAGACGTTCCGCCATATTGCAGGTCAGTGCGGCCATTTTCCTGGCATGTGTGGCTGGGGTTCGCAATAAAAGCCATCATTTCACCTCTGTGCTATTTCCAAATACTCTATGACTTTAAGATGTCAGGTTCAATGTCCAATGATCTTCCTTGTGATTAACTGATTTGTACACCGTTCTATTAGCTGTTCACGGTAAACTGTGCACTTTTGAAAACCCTGCTTAGGACGCACTTTTCTGCTCTTTGTTTTAATCCATAGGCAAAATGTAAACATAACATCGTCATGGACCGAATTACCTTATTCATGCATCATGAAAATGAAACTGAATTTTTTTAGGATAGTAAGTGTCTTGACAATCTGCAAACGTATGCTCTTTAGCATATAAAACAACAAACACTGTTATGCTTTCAGGCTATCACTACAACTCATGCATAAAAAGCGTAACTAAGTACAGAAAATTACACCAAACGGACAACGCAACACATTCGTGCGCACACCGTTTAATAACGTTTTGGATGAGAACTATTTTTTATGGAATCACTTACACGCCTATTTTGTTACTGTTTTATTTTTATTAATTACAAATAAAATATTAAAATTTAAAGCTAAAACAAAAGTAAAAGTTTAGTTTAACTGAAAATAAGTTACTTTTATGCTAAGAGAAACGTAAAACGCTTTTGATACACGGCGTAATTTGGGCCGGGGCGGGGGGGTTACACGTCATACACGGGGTGATTTATCGAAGGTTTGGTTCAATAAGTGGGAAGAAACCTCGAATGGATTATGACAGCGATACGGGTGAAGATCTGAACTCCACTTGTTGGCCTCCCGAAAGACGGCAGTCACAGTCAGTTTTCTGTATGAGTGGGGACACCTGCTTTTTCGCGAAAATATTTCACGACTAGTTGCGTTGCGAAGCACTTTAGTTCAGAACAACTCTCGTGATTGGATCATTGGAATTGTTAACGCGTCTTATATCTGTCTACCCGCGAGTCATGGATGGTCAGTATCGGATAAACTTAATTCTGATTGGCTCACTTATGTAGCGACTGCCTTCGCAGAAAGACAAGCGGGCCAACAGTCAAACGAAGACCGCGTGTGGGCACGTAGGATAAAGAAGTCTAGCCTCCACGTAAGTCTTTTCGTGAAAAAAAAGGTGACCGTAAGTATGAGACGTTCCACAAGAAGTGGATTTAATTATGTGAACTGTGCACGGCAGAAAATAACGTCTAGTAAGGTAAGTTTTTCACGTGATGTGAGATGTAGGTCTTTGTTGAGACATACACCATAGGATAAGTAGTTATAGTCCGTTAACGGTCACTTCCAAATTTATGAAGACCCGCTAAAGTTCTACTTTTAGGATGTGCCTCCGCCTCGTGCAAATAAAGCTTAACCACGTCTAGAAAATTACAGCGAAGGGAAAATTCACTGCATTCGTGCGCAATAAGTGCAATGACATTTTACGTAAGAACTATTTCCTGCTAGGCATTACCATTACACCTCTTTTCTCACAGTATTATTTTTATGTTAATTATAAAAACAATATAATAGTTAGAGAAGTGCAAAATTTGCGTTATATTTACGTGAGAGTATAGACGCCACTGCCGTATGAACAAGTGAGCACAGACCCTGGTTTAATTAGCCTCTGCACTTAAATCTACGTCTGCTACCTGCTTCAACTCCTTGAAAGAGATTGGCCACTCCACCACTGAACCAATATTACTGGCTCGAGAGTTCTTCTGGGCGTGCCAGACATATTTCCTACCAATGACTGAAGTCGGTCAAATGCACAGTAACTTGCAGTTCAGTCTGTCCTTAATTATTAACGCGAATTTTGCAGGTCTGTAATTATGGTTTATACATTCAGTGTAAGTAGAAGTTCAATTTTTACAAAAAAAAAAAGNGCGAATTTTGCAGGTCTGTAATTATGGTTTATACATTCAGTGTAAGTAGAAGTTCAATTTTTACAAAAAAAAAAAAGTACTTTTATGAAAACAGAAGTATAAAATGCCTGTGATACGTGACATATTTAGGAAACGACCAAANAAAAAAAAAAAGTACTTTTATGAAAACAGAAGTATAAAATGCCTGTGATACGTGACATATTTAGGAAACGACCAAACATGTCATACATGGGGTGATTTTCCAAAGGTTTGACTTAAAATGTGCGAAGAAACCGCGAATAGACTACGTACAGAAGCGTATTGGCGTGGTGGTTCCTTTAATGGATGCAAACTCGATTGCTCGTTGGCCGCGCGAAGCTGTGGAAACGGACATTAGTTCTGATTGGTTGTTACACCTTATGGAATAGCCGCCACTGTTTGGACCGGCGCCTAACAAGTTAGTTTCCTGGCGCTGGTTGGAAATGTTGCTGGCCAGTGACGTCATATTTTCTGACGTGTCTGACTGCATTTCGCGGAATAAAGCTGGATTTACAATAAATAAAAAAATTATGCGTTAAGAATTATGCAGTAAGCGCGGTTATGACATTTGGAAACACGTCTTCTGTATTTTCAGTTTCCAATAAATGTTTANTAAGAATTATGCAGTAAGCGCGGTTATGACATTTGGAAACACGTCTTCTGTATTTTCAGTTTCCAATAAATGTTTAGTTATTAACTTCAGCAAATGGGAACAGGCGACAAGTCTGCCATGTTTACTTTTGTTCCTAACCTAACCTCGTATATCACAATCATATTTAAGCACATCATTTTTCAAAGCCGACATTTTCTATCAGAGGAGCTTATTTTAGTGAACAAATATAATCGTAAACGTGTGCACACACACACAGACACACACACACGTTTCTAAAAATTTTTATACTTACATCACTGTAAATAACAGTTTCTCGCCAACAACAACGACGGCTCTGCTCTAATTGGTCGGTAGCCTGATAAGTTACACTTAAAATATAAAATACAATGGTTTCTTTTAACTCTTAAAGAAATATCAACAACGCACACGAGCTGCTAAGTACCATTGGAAACCAACACACATGATAACACACATTCGTTTCTTCTGCACACGTGTAAACGCATAATTTAACGCTTAATTTTTCTATTGTAAACACAGTTTAAGCGGCTATTTAACCTCTGTAGTTTAAATTTAATCTGTGCTCACACTGTAAAAAAATCCTTACAAAGACTTCTGTTCAGCAAAGAACATAATTTCTTTAAGGCTTTTTTGATTACAGAAACACAGAGACATAACACAAAGAGGAGGTTACATAAACATAGGTTTGCTGTTAATACGTATTTTCTTTAAACCCTTTTGTTTTGTGGCANTAAGAATTATGCAGTAAGCGCGGTTATGACATTTGGAAACACGTCTTCTGTATTTTCAGTTTCCAATAAATGTTTTGTTATTAACTTCAGCAAATGGGAACAGGCGACAAGCCTGCCATGTTTACTTTTGTTCCTAACCTAACCTCGTATATCACAATCATATTTAAGCACATCATTTTTCAAAGCCGACATTTTCTATCAGAGGAGCTTATTTTAGTGAACAAATATAATCGTAAACGTGTGCGCACACACACAGACACACACACACACACCTTTATAGTATTTTTTATACTTACATCACTGTAAATAACAGTTTCTCGCCAACAACAACGACGGCTCTGCTCTAATTGGTCGGTAGCCTGATAAGTTACACTTAAAATATAAAATACAATGGTTTCTTTTAACTCTTAAAGAAATATCAACAACGCACACGAGCTGCTAAGTACCATTGGAAACCAACACATATGATAACACACATTCGTTTCTTCTGCACACGTGTTAACGCATAATTTAACGCTTAATTTTTCTATTGTAAACACAGTTTAAGCGGCTATTTAACCTCTGTAGTTTAATTTTAATCTGTGCTCACACTGTAAAAATTCCTTACAAAAACTTCTGTTCAGCAAAGAACATAATTTCTTTAAGGCTTTAAGGCTTTTTTGATTACAGCAACACAGAGACAACAACACAAAGAGGAGGTTACATAAACATAGGTTTGCTGTTAATACGTATTTTCTTTAAACCCTTTTGTTTTGTGGCANAACACAAAGAGGAGGTTACATAAACATAGGTTTGCTGTTAATACGTATTTTCTTTAAACCCTTTTGTTTTGTGGCAATATTACTTTCCTTTACAGCAAAGAAATAGAAGCTCCTTGAGCTCATTTTTTTTACAGTAAAAAAATATTTCCTCGTGCCAAAATTAACGTTTTAGCGATATAAAACTTTTTCCGCCGAACATTGTTGTATTCAGTATGCGATTGTTGTCCCGACGCAAGAATTCATAAACCAGTATATTCTGCAGTTGCGAAACTTCAACAGAGAAAATGTAGAGTTCTCGTGCAGACTTTCAATATAATTCTGAAGTGCAGTGGTTCTCCGAATCACTTACCTCAACTTTCCTACACGTGACGTCACTATATTCTCGCCCCTGTAATTATACGACATTAAATGACGTATCAATAATACAGTCCAGTCACGGTTACTTCCAGATGTTGTGAAACCATGCTAAAGTTCTACTTTCAGGATATTCCTCCACCTCGTGCAAACCAAGTATAACGAAGCCTGGGAAATTACATAAATTACACATTCGTGCGCACTCAGTGTAATAATATTTTGCGTACAAACCATTTCTTACTAGGCGTAGCCAACAATCCGGTCTTCTCACTGCTTTCATTCATANCAATCCGGTCTTCTCACTGCTTTCATTCATATTAATTATAAATTAAATATTATGTATAATCTATAGGTAAAATAGAAGTTTAAAATTTCAATTGAACCGAAAATACGGTACTTTTACGTTAACAGAAATTTAAAACCCTTGTTATAAATGGCATATTTAAGAAATAACCAGACAAAGTCATACATGGGCTGATTTTTCAAAGGTTCGATTTAAAATTGTGGAAAAATCGTGAATTGACTACAATAAAACTGATAATTAAAAAACGATTCTGTGCTAATGACATTATAGGCTGTTTAAGGTTAACTAAGGACGTTTGAAATAAACGTTTGAAAAATGTCACTAACCTTGCCTGCGTAAATTTTAACGGGTTCAGCACGCGCCCAGTAAAGTTGGCAACGGCGGAGGGAAAGTAGTTCCATGTCATAACGCTGAATGTTAGTTAAACATTTGTGAATACTGTAATTATATATTTTGCTTTCAGTATTTTAATGAATACAAGTATAAGATAAAGTTTGTTAATAATAATTCCATAGTTTCTCTAGACTAACACATAAATAAAGATATCAGGCCAATAGCAATGTCAATTATACATATGGCGGAATACTATCTAATGTGCAAGGCTTTTAAAAAGTTCACCCTGACTTGAATCAGTGAGAATTGAGCTAAATCAGTGAAAACAGTCAGAACTGAGCAACTAATAATCACTAATTAACACAGTGGTTGAATTTCGCTGATTTATTTGTGATTTACCACCGAATGTCAAGAATGTCACTGTTATAAATAACTTGTTCCCAGTTAATTTGCTTGATTCGCCGTGGAGCAGTAGCTTATCCACTGACTTTCAGTGAAAGTTATTTCACTGATTGATATCACTGATTCGGATTTAGAGTGTGCTCAGTTTACCGTGGAGAGGCTAGAGAAACCAGTAGTCCCACAAGGCGTGTGAGCATTTCTGCCGGAAGCGGCAGCGGTGGCGTAATGGCTAGGGCGCTCGCCTCCCACCACGGCGATCCGGGCTCGATCCCCGGCGGGTTCACTCCTCGCATGTGGGAATCGTGCTGGGCGATGCCGCTTGCCGGCTGGTTTTCTCGGGGTACTCCCGTTTTCCCCGCCCTTGCATTCCAGCGCTGCTCCATTATAGGGTATCATTTCATGTCATGCCCGGGGATGACGGTCACCTGCGGATCCCAGCTGGAAAGACCGTCACTCGGAGGGTGTTGCCTTGTCCTGGGCGCACTCCCCACACGCCGTTATTATTATTATCTGCCGGAATTGTGTGAAGACTTCTGACAGCGAGGAGTTAGCTTTGCAGCAGGCAACTCTTCGCGCAGACAAGAGTGTACCAGAAGGATTATTGCTATCAACGCTCCTTGCAGCCGTAGTCCTTCCTCCGGTAACCTCGACGGCAAGTTTTATCGCTCCGCAGCCACTCTTGCAATTATGGGCACGGGGTGCGAAACCCCACCGCCAACGCTAATGGCGGAGCGCATTTACCCCTGTTGTTTTAACCCCGAGGATACTGAGTGCCTGTTTGCGATATCACCCCCTCCCCCCCTTCTTAACGCCAGCCATTTAATACGCGGCTTCAGGCTTCATTACGGGAGATGCTATCTGCGAAAATGTCCGCCGTTACCGCTTCTTATAATTTCGTCCGCGAGTTCTGTATAGCTAACGTACGTTCACGTGTAACCACAATTGGTGAAATGTAGCTATATTTTGAGCATTTATGAACTCTCAGGTAGCATTATAACTTCTAACTTGTACGAGGACTGAAATGTTAACTACGCCACTACACAAAAAAAAAGTTTTTCTGTGAAACAGAAAAACGTTTTTGTGTTATTTTACAAAAACAAAGTAACATTGTTTACAACACTTCAGAATATTATTTAAAAAGATTGTAGCCTATGTTTCGTCAATGAAATAATCCACATTTTACTCACAGTATATTACCAAAATGAAAAAAAATTAATATAAGCAAAACACCATGTTTCAGTATTCATGTCCTCTACTGTTTAAATATTGAACTGTGACATTTGTTTAATGTTTCTTGTAGTAGGGCCTAGATACATGTAAATAGTTTCGGTTATCATTTATTCAGAGAAGGTGTTTTAAATTTGAAGCTAAAAAGTTTCTGGTCTCATTTATTCAACTTAAAAAAAAACAAGAGCACAAACTTCATTGCCTTTGTTCTTTTTATCAATTTGCAAAGAAGAAAATTCTTAAAGATGATGATACAGCTACCTAAACTAGTGCTTTGTGGCAGCGGAATAGAAACATTTGTTGGTCATACAACTTCAATTATTCCTAGTTTCATATCAAGTTAGGGTAAGGAAATTTGAAAACTCCAACATAAATAACTGTTTAAATGTAAAATAGAGCCATTTTTTGTAAATTTTATTAAAATTTTTCTCATTGTGCAAGGTCTTGTTTAGTAATATCTTGTCAACCTGAGGTTTACGTGATTCGACGAACATTCAAGTAGGATCTGAGATAGGCTTTTTTTTTTAAGAATTGATTAAAATTAGATGTTAAAACGAATGTAAAGCAACAAATACCTGCAAACTGTTTTTTTTTTCAATTAAAATATATGTTGGAATTTTTACAGCATTTGTGATGGCCCTACATTAAGTTAAGTTATATTTAATGTACGGCAGGCAACTTACCGTTAGTAAAATTAACGCTAATTCACAGTACCTACTTCTTTGATATCATTTTTCCCGTCATCTCGTCAGCTAACGTCTATTCGCTGTTTCTTCACGCGTTTTGAATCAAACCTTTGAAGATATGGTTGGGTGTTTCCTAATCGTGTTACGTATCAAAAGCGTTTTATACTTGCGTTAACATTAAAGTACCAAATTTTTGTTAAATTAAACTTTTATTTATAATTAATATGACCTAAAACCGTTATAAAATAGGTGTGTTTTTAATACCTAGTAATAAATAGTTATTAACGTGAGTGCGCACAAAAAGCGGCACGTCGTCCCTCTGGTGTAATTTTCTAAACTCGGATAAGGTTTGCATGAGGCGGAGGAATATCATAACAGTTGGAAGTAACATCGAATGAACTATAACAGAACCAAGATTGTGAGATATCAAGCAGCTGGTACCACTTTCGGCTCAAGGTAGGTAGGAAAGTTTGACCTCTTCCCCTTCCTTAATTTCTTCGGCTGGTCATCTGCCTCGGAGGGGAGAATTTCACAAACACATCGTAGAACAATTAACAGGGAATTAATTGTATAGTCATTTCACTGTTATATCCAACTTTTCTGAAGCCATTCTTAAGTTCTACTTCCAGGATATTACTCCGCCTCATGCAAACCCATGGTTAACCAATTCTTGAAAATCACACCAAAAGGGACAGTGCACCGCATTCGTGCCCACTCAGTCTATTAATATATTGTATAACAACTATTTCTGACTCGGCATTCCCAACACACATATTTTCTCCCTGTTTTTATACATATTAAGTATGAATGAAATATCATCATTTATAGGTAAAACACAAGTAAAGATTCAATTTAATTAAAAATTAAGTTTTTTTTTGTTAACATACGTATACGACGCCTGTGATATAAGGCATATTATAGAAACAACCAGTCACATTATGCATGGGGCGACTTTTCAAAGGTTTGATTAAAAAAAGTGCGAAGAAACCGGGAACAGACTATACAAATGTTTACAGCCAGTATAAGATTACGGAATCATGCAAATTGTAAATATAATTTTGACTGCAATAAATGCGTTTCGAGTATTAACGGGCACATGGAACAACATTCCCGGGATACGGGAACAAGCGAGCGACGAATATTTGATTGTCCTAACGCTCCGCGGAGGCTGTGATAACAGGACTTTTCCTCGCTGTTTGGGAATGCCTGTGCCACAGTTCAGCGAGCCTATAAAGCTAGTGTCTCACACCGAGAGGACACTTTGTTGAATCAAGCAAAGTTTGTTTAGGCGCAACCAAATTAATTGTTTGTATAGGAGAAGTAAAATATTTTGTGACCGAACATAAATTATTTTGTTGTACTTATTTGGTTATCCCGAGAAAGAATTTGGTTGGTGCAGCCAAAGGTTTGTTTGGCTATACGTGCATTAAACAATCTCGGTTGATATAAAAAAAATTGGAAATCCGTCCCAGGATTACAACCTAGATCAATTGCGCCGCAGCTATACGCCCTAGCAGCATCAGCTAAAGTAAAACGAGGTTCGAATGTTTTTCTAGACGTACAGTACAAATTTTCGAAAACGTGCGTAGATAAATTTTTCAAATTTTACAGCTTTACTTTTTAGTTCTGTGTTCAAATAGTTTTTTTAGGATGTGTATACCATTATCAAGCATCAATAAATGCAATAGCAAACACTGTTTCTACGCAAATTGTTCCAGAATTGCAAACAAACACTCGAGTCGTATTTCCGAACGAAGGCAATCAAATGAATAGCCGAACGAATATATACAATTTATTCAACAAAATATTTTTTTGACAGTCTATTTTATTTTGGCCCAACACAGAGACTTTGTTTATTCAAACATGAATTTTTTTCGATAAACAATATTAATTATATTGCTTTAAAGTTTAGTTTTATTAAAAAAAAATATATATATTTTAATGCGACAATGAAATATATTTCTGGCCCTATAAAAACAAACATTTTGTTGGCATTTCTCTCAGAGTTCCCTGCCCTGCGCTGCCGATCAAAATCTCCGACCCCCGCTTTGGAGACAGAAAATCGCCTCTCCCCACTAAGGCGGGATGATGACCCTCTTCAATTGTTCTTGGACATTTATAACAGTGGGTGCACGTAGGATATAATATTCTTGGCTT
>NQII01004166.1:136582-179639 GCA_002778355.1 Clitarchus hookeri
GGATGCCAATCGTGGCATCAAACCATATGTAGCATACATAGAAAAAGGGGAGGGGAGTTTGTCTCGTGAGTTCATGTACCAGTTAACCTGTTCAAGCAACAATAAAACTCGATTATGTGAACTCACAAATAAAGTGTAATTTATTAGTAAATTGGACCTAGAGACAGCAGTGTCGACGTATTCCTACGCCCTATCACTGAGGGCTAGCATCAAGTGCTGGCGCCTCACGCTGCAGAGCAGAATCAATACCTACTTCCAAACTTCAGCATTGGGCAGGTATCAGTTGAAAGATTGCTTTAACCTTATTTCAGTTAATAAATTAGTCAGTAATGAGTGTAAAGTACTATTATAAAATAATAAGGCCACTATTTTTAAGGATTGTTTATCCTTGTTGGTAGCCACTAAATTTGAGAAAGTATATAGTTTTTCGTTGTATACGTAAGGTAATAATCAGTTAATGGTTTGTACACTGGGAACACAAGAAATAATTGTGGCATAAGCATATTGTACATATTAGTGAAAGTGGTTTAAAGGCACTTAGTCAAAAGTACAAAGAAATACAATAATCAAATTCCGTTCCAGACATCTGTGAATTTTGCATCACACAATAAAACCAGAGTCAGAGCTAAGCGGCCACTTGAACTTGTTCATAGTGATCTCCTTGGACCTATTAATCCTGTATCGTATGGCAGAAATAAGATATGCACTTAGTTTCATTGACTACTATTCACATTTTGCTGCTGCATAAACTATGGAACTCAAGTCTGTGAGGTATTTATCTACTTCAAGATGTATGTGACATTGACAATAGCTTTTTCAATCTCAAATTAAGTCGATTGATGTGTGATAATGTCAATGAGTTTGTTTCCAGTGAAATGATCAAGTATTTCGAGGATAATGGTATCCAAATGGAACTTCCAATAAGGTACACGAGTTGTCAGAATGGGGTGGCAGAAAGGATGAACTGTGCGATGATGAATAAAACACGATGTTTATTGTTACATTCTGGTTTAATGATCTGAAGGTACCATGACCGCAGTGCATCTCATAAATAGATCTCCTGCTGCTGCATTACAGAATGTGAAGTGAAGTGAAGAGATTGGGGCCGCTCTTAGCAGCGAGGTCTTGAGAGTCAATGAGGGTGATTGAGGTGAGTATGGAGCAGCGCCGGAATGAAGGGACGGGGGGAAACGGGAGATCACAGAGAAACCCCGCCTACTAGTGGTATCGTCCGGCACGATTCCCACATGCGAAAATCCGGGAGTGACCCGGCCAAGGATTGAACCCGATTTGCCTTGGTGGGAGGAGAGCAGGCTAACCGCTCAGTCACTGCGGCCCCCATTACGGAATGGAGTACCATCTGAGTTGTGGTATGGCGAAGCTCCAGCCTACAACAAATTACAAGTTTTTGGGTGTCTAGCATTTCTGCGTGTTCCTGACCAATTGTTAAAAGGAAAAACAGGCACAAGATCTAAAAAAGTACTGCTTCGTGTGTTAGTGTCCTCATGCATCCAAACTTTTGTCACTGCTAGAAAAGAAAGTTGTCAGAGACTGTGATGTGATTTTTAATGAAAATATTTGTTTGCTTAGAAGCAAAACCGTCTACTAAACATGATTACTTCCAGATGACTCCAAATGATAAAATAGAGAATCTTATTCAGGAGGAGAAGATGGAAGCTAATGGGGAAGGGAAAGCTATTGCTGTAGGTAATGATGTGGATAAAGATTCTGCAAGACGAAGTACGAGAGAGAAGAAACCACTACAATATCTGAAGGAATGTTCTACCCTTGCACTTGGTGCTAAAGACTTTGTGGGTGATGTTCCACTAAGCGATGAACATATCAAAGGGACGGGAAAACGAGAACGTGCGGCTTAAGGCTGAACAGTAAGAGATGGAGTCCATCAGGAGAAACGACACTTGGACACTAGTCAAACTTCCTCCTGGTAAAAAGGCCTGTTAAATGTACGTGGGCATTCAAAATAATACACAATAACGATGGTGAAACTAACTGCAAGGCAAGACTTGTAGCAAATGGACGTGCTTAAAGGAAGGATTATAAAAAGTGTACGCTCCTGTAGCAAGGCTATCCACACTAAGAATATTACTTGCTATCATAAAAAAAATAATGTTCAGATGGATTTAAAAAAATGCATTTCGTAACGGTTCATTTCGTAACGGTTATTTAGAGGAGTAGCTATATATGACACACCACCTGGTTATGTGAAGTACCCTGGGCTGGTTTGTAAATTATAAAGAAGTTAATATGGCCTGAGACAGACTCCACGAGCCTGGAATGGTCGACTGGATAAGTTTATCCAGGAACTCGAGCTCCAGCAGCTTGAAAGTGACAAGTGTGTGTATGTTCGACGTGTTGAGGACCTGATGGTATATTTGTTGATTATGTTGCTAATTTGATTCTTGCCAGTAATTGCACTAAATTTTTAAACGAAACCAAGCGTTCTTTAATGAATTATACGAAGGACTTAAAATAATTGAATGGCTTCTCGGGAACAAATCCGAACGAACAAATGAATTTACGTACCTAAGTCAAGTTATCTTTTTAAAAAAGAGTTTTACAGAACGAGTGAGTGAGTGAACAGATTTGGGCGGCTCTTAACACCGAGATCTTGAGAGCCGTTTTAGAGAAGTTTGGAATTAGAGGATATCATACAGTAAATACTCCAATGTCATTTAACGAATTCCAAATCTAATTTCGATCTTTTGTAGGATGTTCCATTGAGTTCAATCGAATTTTTTTAAACAGCTGTTTCATTTTGGTTACACTTTAGAAACAAGTTTTTAGGACATAGATCTGTCCTCACTGCAATTAGTAATACTGGAGTGGTAAAACAATAATTTACTTTGCTCCAAAAGCTTTTGAAAGCAACGTCGCTGTAATGAATAATCCTGAAGATATTAATACGAAACATCACACAAGCAATGAAAATGCCAACATTACTAGCGTTGAAATATTAGCCACTTTATTATTTATTGGTGTAGGCTATGTACAGATTATCCGCAGTATCTATGCAACGTGGAAAATTCCTTTAAATCTGTTCCTAACCGTTTGTCTACGTTTTGATGAGATTCTGACTACTTCCTCAGTCGATTTTTTTTTTTTGCGTTATTCCACAAGAAAATATCAGCTTCTTTTATTTCGTCATGAACTACGATTAGTATCGTACTTAACTTTTAAGAAGAGACTGAATACTGGCTATATTAAATGGACAATACTTCGCAACGATCAAGAATTGTTCTGTTCGTAACCTGAGTTTGATTATTGTGATGCACGTTTACGATAGCACTGTTTTCTCAACAGACACACTCAAAGTTTGGGAGGGCAAAATTAATTTTCAAAACGGTATCACGCGATAACGTATGGCAATAGGAAATATTTCCTGTAATTTCAGGTATTGTGACAGTGCTGGAACACCGTACATCCAGCATTAATGACAGTGAAGAAAATTGTACGTCCTAACACGGGGATAGATCGACGAGGAACTGAGGCTTACCTAGTTTCTTACACGTTAGACGTAAGTCGTCGTGGACGTTGGTGCCGATGCGGGTGCGTGGCTTGATAGGCGAACGCAAACTGTCGGCGTGGATACTTGAGGCTGCCCCCACCCCTCACCATGCAGATGCCAACCCTCCTTCCAACGTGTATGGATGGTGTCTAGCAACCGTCCGACGCTANTTTTTTTAAACAGCTGTTTCATTTTGGTTACACTTTAGAAACAAGTTTTTAGGACATAGATCTGTCCTCACTGCAGTTAGTAATACTGGAGTGGTAAAAAAATGAATTTACATTGCTCCAAAAGCTTTTGAAAGCAACATCGCTGTAACGAATAATCCTGAAGATATTAATATGAAACAACACACAAGCAATGAAAATGCCAACATTACTAGCGTTGAAATATTAGCCACTTTATTCTTCACTGGTGGAGGCTATGTACAGATAATCCGCAGTATCTATGCAACGTGGAAAATTCCTTTAAATCTGTTCCTAACTGTTTGTCTACGTTTTGATGAGATTCTAAATACTTCCTCGGTCGATNACTTCCTCAGTCGATTTTTTTTTTTTGCGTTATTCCACAAGAAAATATCAGCTTCTTTTATTTCGTCATGAACTACGATTAGTATCGTACTTAACTTTTAAGAAGAGACTGAATACTGGCTATATTAAATGGACAATACTTCGCAACGATCAAGAATTGTTCTGTTCGTAACCTGAGTTTGGTTATTCTGATGCACGTTTACGATAGCACTGTTTTCTCAACAGACACACTCAAAGTTTGAGAGGGCAAAATTAATTTTCAAAACGGTATCACGCGATAACGTATGGCAATAGGAAATATTTCCTGTAATTTCAGGTATTGTGACAGTGCTGGAACACCGTACATCCAGCATTAATGACAGTGAAGAAAATTGTACGTCCTAACACGGGGATAGATCGACGAGGAACTGAGGCTTACCTAGTTTCTTACACGTTAGACGTAAGTCGTCGTGGACGTTGGTGCCGATGCGGGTGCGTGGCTTGACAGGCGAACGCAAACTGTCGGCGTGGATACTTGAGGCTACCCCCACCCCTCACCATGCAGATGCCAACCCTCCTTCCAACGTGTATGGATGGTGTCTAGCAACCGTCCGACGCTACCTTCGATATCATCAAGATTTGAATGTTACTGGACTCGAACCAACAAAACATTTTGGGATGTTCCTCAATACCCTGGTTAGCGTATTTCCCGACTATAAAAGGGGTTTTCTTTCGTATTGAGNAAACATTTTGGGATGTTCCTCAATACCCTGGTTAGCGTATTTACCGACTATAAAAGGGGTTTTCTTTCGTATTGAGGCAGAGAATGGATCAGAACATTATCACTTGGCAGAATGCATATCCTGCCATGTTTGATGAGGGCATTTTATCGGGTATGTATAGGGAAAAATTTAAAGATAATTTTTTATTCTATATTCTGTAATTTTACAATGTTACAATATTTGGGCTAAGTATGTATTGCTATGGAAGTCCATCATTAAATGAGACTTCAATTAATTTCCATAACAAACATAGTTATAACGTATTTTAAAGCCTGTTTGGCTATTTGTAGTTTTATAATGCTGGTATTTTTGATATGGGCAGTTTACGAGAAAAAAGAAACATGTAATACGCCCCGCGATAAAGGAAAATAAAACTAACAGTTTGTTGAATAATTTCTCACAAATTAGGCGGTTAATTATATTGTATTCCAATTCATATCAGGGGATGGTTGAATTGTCGCAATTTATTGCGAATGCGTTTTTTTTTGTATTCTGCTATTTAAACTCTGCTCATTGAAGCTTTTTGGTAATCCTCATTTTGCTTAAATGAGTGGAATGGAAGGAAGGGGAGTTGAAGGTCACTGTCTTGGAGTGGTGGGATTTCCTGCGGGTGCTCCTGCTCTGTGGCAGTATACTTTAATAACTGGCTTGTGGACAGATAGCGTCGCTCAAGTAGATACCCTTTTTTATCTCATGAATCCGGAGAATAAATTTCCATCTTGAAAGCGACTCCAAGATAATATTTTAACATAACCCGATTCCAGATAATTAAGGCCCCCAGCTCACTTCACAAATGAATAAAAGATGTGGCAAATTCTCTGCTGGAATAATTGTCAGTCACTTCTTGCCAATTAAGAAGGAAAATACAAAATAGCTGCTTAGCTGTAATCTCCACTACTTCCTCCCCCCTCGTCATTATGTGGTGAGGGGCTGCGATAAAATCAAGCCGTGTACGAACTAATTACCGTAACAAGGGTGCCATCACTCATGGCATTCTCTGCTCGAGACCAGATGATTTTTGTGTGAAATGATCTGATTGTCAGCGACGGGGGGACTCAAACCGGATGAGTTGAGACGGAGCGAGTCGACCTGCCCAGGCGAGCTCACGCTTCTGTAAGAGGAAAACAAAACTGGAGGAGCAAGAGAAATAACCTCACATGACGGTCCTTTTGAAGTTCGCCGCAGAAAACCATTACTGTCAATCAGTCAACATGGCTGCCTTCTCGGATGCTTTTGCCTTGTCACTCGCGTCTTTCTTACAAGACTAGTGACAGAGAACATTTATANGTCAATCAACATGGCTGCCTTCTCGGATGCTTTTGCCTTGTCACTCGCGTCTTTCTTACAAGACTAGTGACAGAGAACATTTATAGTTCGCGAGCGGACGAAGAGGAAAAGGAAGAAAAAAAAAGAATCGACAGTTTCTCGCAAAAGGAAAGAGCGAACCGGGACGCGAAACACATTTCTTGCCGAATTCATTACAACGGCGGGGAAAAAATAAAAAAATCCACATAAATTTGTTCTTAATATTCCCTTCGCGATGTTGGAAACTTTTCAGGGAACAAATAAAAATAATATTTATACGATCGTTTATCATGCGTACCACAACGTATTCCCAGCAACAAATTATATATCACACAGTGATAGATATCATTTTTCATTATTTAGAATCCCGCTCGTAAATTGTTTTGGAACTCGTTTTATATCTTCGGATTAGAAAAAAAAGGCTGGAATAACTGTTCGAATTATTAATGTAGCCTCGCGGTTTCGCTAACGAGCGCATTGGTCATTCTTGTCAAAACTCATTTCTTTTTTAAACTTGAAAAAAAAAATCGGACTGGAGCAGTGTAATATTCTGGAGCCTTTAAATCATCAACTCCCTGGCTTACGACAAGGCCTTCCGACGTAACGTGTTATTGATTTCATAATCACCACCGGCAACACCATCCGTGAATTTAAATTTATAATGAACGCGGTGACAAGGGGAAATTTTTTGTTTTCATGTTGCTCTACCAGGGCGCTACTATTTGCAATAAAGTAGCGCCACTAAAAACTTGAGATTCCCTGTTGACACATAATAATTATTATTTGAAGCATTTTAACCACTGAAAAGCGTAATGATGCAATTAATAGTTCAATGTAAAAAACGGTCTGCAAGTAATACAAACGATTTTTAACTAGCTGCTGAATGTTTCTTAGGTATGTACATCATATTTTATATGAAAAATACAAATGAATTATGAATATCCACTTTACTAACAAAGTCTACAGTACACTTGCTTTTTGGCGCAGTTCTGCATATACGTATCCCACATCAAAGCATTGTAGTAATTTACAGTAATTTATTCGGTATAATACAAAAACAATCTTGGCACGTAACTCTCGAACAATTGTTTGTTTAAATACACTTTTTTTACAATAAGCATTTATTCAATATACGAAAAAGAACCACTTTCATTTCATTATGTCTGAAAAAAGTCACACTTATTCTAAAAGTATGAAATAATGTTTTGTAGAGTATTGCTTTAAAAATATTTCTTATCGTTGTTAAACTGTCTCACAGATAGTTTCACTTATAACTTAAATACCTATACATGAAGAAAGAAGCACAGAGCTTGTTCACTCCTCATAGATTGCTTACTAGCTGAGAAATTAGTTATTAGTTATGTTTGTATAGTACAACAAGATTTGTCAAATATTTTAATTTAAAAAAATTATTATTTTATTTTACAAAAATCTTACAGTAACACGAAATTTTCTAACTCCTCGTGGATGTGGTTGATTGGGTCGAGTTTTAAACAATATCTGGACGAATTATTTGAATATGACGTTCATATTCTCATATGTTTATGAACCCCAAATACGTTGGCATAATTTTCTGTTTTGAATTTCAAGCACATGTTAAGGTTTAACAAGAGACCAGTCTAACATCAGTAGATCCAATAATTTCTCCAAAAAAGTCATATCAAACAAAATATTATGAAAATTGATATATTTAATTAATGGTGCAGTCACTTACTTTAAAAAGGAATAATAACAAAGGTGCTTCTCGATCTTACAACTACAGCAAATTACTGCAATAAAAAAAATAGGTCGCAATAGTTTTGTAATTGTTCATCTTTGAAGCTGACAAAACACAAATTATAAAAAATACAGTGTCAATTTTGANAATGAAAATTGATATATTTAATTAATGGTGCAGTCACTTACTTTAAAAAGGAATAATAACAAAGGTGCTTCTCGATCTTACAACTACAGCAAATTACTGCAATAAAAAAAAATTGGTCGCAATAGTTTTGTAATTGTTCATCTTTGAAGCTGACAAAACACAAATTATAAAAAATACAGTGTCAATTTTGAACACAAAATGGGCCACTTACAAAGCCTGCAAGGTTCCCAAATGCATTGTTTTGAAATGCGTACACTGCATTCTAAAGTGCCTTTCATTATCTTGTAACTTACTTTCGATTAAAATTGTAACTGTGTGAAACATTGCGGTGACGTTTCAAAAATAAATGTGTTATGATGGACGTTCCACTCCAAGAGACAGGGATATAGTCCTAGCACGTCTGCTTTCCACTGGGCATATTCGAAAGTCTTCCTAATGTCCTACTTTTCAGTGTATTGCGTAGACCTACCTTTCTGTCATGTATAAGCATTGTCATGGAAAGTGACTTGTGCCGTGAATCCATTAACCCATTCAGCTACTGTGCCCACGATGGTGAACATGCTGCACAGGAAAAATGTTTATGACTGTTACTGTACGCGGCGCGGATTCAGAGCTATGGATGCAGCGTGTCTATCCCGTTGGAGAAAGGTAAATGCCGATTTGCACTAATAACCAAGCACGATGTTCATTTGTCGCTTAAGAGAAATAAAGGCTACACTTAAATATTACTTTGCTACAACAGTTGAAGACATAAAACAGGGTGGGACCGAAAGTATTAACGGACTATGGGAAGTTGTTACACAAGGTGAGAGCACGTGTTTCACACGAAAGTCAGATATATACAGCACCGTACACACCGCGAGGTTCAGTGCACACTGTTATTCCCTGTGGTTTGACTGGTTCTTAAACCACACAATTTTCTACAGGCAATAACTGATGCGTATGTTTGTAGTCGAACATGAAGCTTAACGAAACAAAAACTGTACCAGACCATTGCAGCACACTCTTAATCTGAATCAATAAGAATATCACTGTTTAAAATCAGTTGACAGCACCTGAGTTACTCAACAGCAACTTTAGTCAATTTAACAAATGAATTAATGAAAAATGCCGGTTTTCCTTAACTTTTTCTTAACTTAGTCAGTGACGTTCTCTAGTGATTCTTCAACCGTTTCATTCGCTGTATAACAGTGGTTTTTTTTACTGATGGATATGTTAAACAAAGTGTATCAATAACACATACAATAGTAAACCCACAGAAAATATTATTTTTATCCCTTTTAGACCCACTTTAAATTACTGTTTGAGGTGTTTCAAACAAAAAAATTTATGATTCATGCTGTACTTAAGTGTACACAGCACTTATTTCGTTATCACAGCCAATAAGCTGTAGGCTACATGTTGGGCTACAGTAAAATGAACCAATTATGACTTATACCAGTAAGGCGGTTTGTGAATCATTTACCCAGAGGTAAAATCATTGGTCATTGAACTTAGCAGTTTGCAGTACAGACCAAAAATTACTCACACGTGCATAATGTACCCAATTGTGTACACACACCGGGTCTGAATGGGTTAAACGTGGGCTTCGTCTTTTACAATATCATTTTACGTGCTAACATGAACATTCAGTTTTTCATTTCGTTTTTGCGTTTTGCACTTCCGTTTTCACGAAACATCTTAACGCTTGTGTTGAAGGTTTAAAATGTATGAAATGTGGCGAAGTGATTGCTTCCACACGTATTATTTGTTTACTAATTTAACTAAAAACTTAAAGAAATTACATACAATTCAAGGTGCATGTTTTCGATAAAGATAAGTATTTAATGTATTTTCGCTCTTGTCAGCATATATTGCTCGGTATAGTTCGTTTGGTAAGATAGCGGCCTGGAAAAGCGGTAATAGAAGTTCAAGTCCTGGACGCCGTAAAAATGTCGTACTTTTTTTTTTCAATTACGTTAAATTGTACAAAATAAACAGTGACTATCAGAATATGTTTATTTACCGTAATGATTTGGCTAAATTCAATAAAACCGCTATTTAACGCGCAACATGCCGTTAACTGTCATGTATTACATCAATGAAACTGTTTGACTGAAACAACTATTGGTTTTTCTCCGATTCTAAGTAAAGCTATTTTCACTGATTCAAGTAGGTGAATTTGAATAAGAATCAGTACATTTCCACTTATTAGAATTTAGAGTGTTTACAAAAAAAATTTTTTTATGCAATTCCTTAAATCATAGATTAACCTGTTCGGTTATGGTGTCCTGAATGCGGAAGATGTGCACGGAAGATAACGGCTTCCAGTATGGGATTTCTCTTACTTAAGGACATCATTCGTTGTTTAGAGTCTACACTCCGTAGAGACATAAAACAACACAGAAAATTATGTTTTTATAGTATGTTCACAGTATCGTCACACTTTTGCAACCAAATATTGGTAAAATAGCTCCCTGTGTTCCTATGTTGTATTTACGGTGTTTTCTAAATTTTTCATGTAGCACCAGCGTTTTATAATTCTGTTAATATAAAAATTGAACTGATAATTTATTTGTATTTTATCTAAAAATCATAATATTTCATCGATAATTAATATGAGTTAAGCCAGAAAGAATATAGGTGTGTGGTTAGAAAAATATCTCTCATTCAAAATATTATTAAAATAGATGCCCAAGAATGCAGTACGTTGTCCCTTCGGTGTAATATTGTAAAACTAGTTACGCTTTTTTTTTGCATGAGGCGTAGGAATAGTCTGAAAGTACAACTTTAGCAGGGATAAAGAACAGTTGGAAGTAACCGTGAATTGACTGTACCCGTGACTAAAAGGAATGTTCTGGTAGAGTTAAAAACATGGGACTGATAATTTCACGTGCCTGCAACTGCGCAGACATTAACGTTTTGACAGACAATTTTAATTCTGTTGATGCGGGCCATAGCAAGTTTGATTTAATTTAACCTTGTAATTATCATCGATAGGTGGGAGAAAATATTTACGAGTGTCCGTGTAATCCATTAGGGTTAATACAACGGGGATACATCTATCGAGGAACTTTAACTATCACCCTTTGCCAGGACGTGCTACAAAGGGCGGGAATTTTACACACGCCGAAGTGGCGCTTACACCGAATGTGCCAGGAGTTATGGTATAAGCTATTCTCGGTAAAGTGACTACTTTTGAAAGCCCTCTCATTTGGAATCATAGGCAATAAATATATTTCATTTTAGCCTTAGACGTAAACATCCGAGTGTGGTGGAATGTATACACTGTGTTTATTACTTATGTGGAAATATTTATTTTAAAAAGAGGTTAAAGGATAAGAAATAGCTAAAAGCAAAAAGCAACTTGGGCCTCAAATGTACTCACTTTGCAGTGAACAACCTATAGCAGTAGAGCGGCTTGCAATGGATCACTGCAACCGACTGTACAACACACAGAACTCATTAAAGTGGAGCGCACACACATACAGTAACAAAGTTGTCACAAAATTACTAAATGTTGCATAAAGGCTATTCAAGGTAAAGTGAGGATTTATGAAATCAACCCCTGAAAAATGTCACTGACTTTACCTGCATATATTTTAATGGTCACACTGGGTGTCGTGCGCCCAGTTAAGTTGGTAACGACGGAGGGGAAGAAGTCCCGTTCTTTAACGGCAAATTAAAAGTTTCAAGCACACGTTTGTGAATCCTTGAAATATTTTAATTGCTTTCTACTTTTTTTAGTGTAAGAATGAGAAAATTTGCAAAATATTTCCTTTCCCAATAAATTCACAGTTTCGCTTGACCGACGCACGAATAAAGTGATCAGACTCGTGGCAATGTTATTTTTTTCATATGGCGGAAGAATACACAATTTGCATACACGTTGATCTTAAGCAGTGATTATAAAAGTGCTCAGTTTACCGTGAACAGCCTTTATGAAAGAATATTGCACATTTCTTTGCTACGCCCTGTGGCGCTAACCAGGGCGACACAAAGGACCAAAATTAACCTTTCGAAATATATCTTAATGGCAGCATTTTCTTTTCAGCAGAGTATATGTATTTGTTGAATGTCATAAAATTAACACGCGTTGTTTTGTTAAGAAAATATATTTTTTCATGTAATTAACAACTGGGTGCCGTACAAGAAGGTTTATGCAACAATTATAAAAAAACAGCGAAGGTCACCCCTGAATGATAATATCTTGCCTACATTTTTTATAGCAAAAATACTTTGGCTTGTACTGATTATTTTTAAATACACGTAGAGCCATTTACAATGAACTGACCATAATAATAGCGAACTCTATCCAGAAAAAACTTTTACAAACATTATTTTCAAACTACTGAGGAACTCTCAAATGTTCCCTTTTAACACACTGAGGCCTGCACACATTTACTGGAACTTAAGACAAATTAGAATTTAGTCACCTATATCCACTACTGCAAGAACACCGGTTCTGTTGGTGACTGTGTTGGAACTCACCTTCGTCCTATTGGTCCATACAACACCGGACACTACCATGTACGTTACAGCGTTCATTATTGGCCGGTCATAAACTAATGGAGAACCGAGCTGATATTGACCCCATAAAATGTCCTTTATCGTAAATAGGATTTACAATCAACCATGCCACTTTGTGTGGCTAGTAAAAAATATCATATCCTTAGAAATGTCATTATTACTGCGCTGTCGTGTTCTTGTGAGGTCGTGTTAAACACTAGCCGAACAAAGACTGCACGTCCATGCGAGTTTTGTTCTGAACAACAAAGCAATTTTCATATTAGNAAATTTTCGAATTAGCTTTGCTCGAGCTACACTCCAGCATAGTCTACAAAGTGTTAATTATATGATCGGAAGGGTCTGATAGTACTTATCTCAATATGAAGTTCTGGAANCAATTTTCATATTAGCTTTGCTCGAGCTACAATCCAGCATAGTCTACAAAGTGTTAATTATATGATCGGAAGGGTCTGATAGTACTTATCTCAATATGAAGTTCTGGAACAACTTCTCAATGAGCCTGCAGCTTACCCTGGCTTATATAGAATCAAAANAACAACTTCTCAATGAGCCTGCAGCTTACCCTGGCTTATATAGAATCAAAAATATAACTACCCTCCTAAATAATTTAACCTATCAGAGGGTTGAAATAGTCTCTTATTTTTGTAAATATATCCACATGCCGCACTGCGGTGCTTTCGTATGACAACGCTCCAACATGTCACGGCGACACTAGCGCTGCTAAGCCGCGAGCTTGGGGACTCTTCGCCGCGCCGGCAGTATAGCCCTGTGCGTGGCATGATGTTCCTCCGTGGCGTCTTCACCGTCAGCGCTGCTCCAACTTGACCGGCCACCATGGCTGCCTTGCCCAAGGCAGCACAGGAAAACGACGTGGTGGTTCCGCATCAAAAGGTAGGACATCTGCTTCACGTAGATGCATATCATTTCGCAAGAAATTGCGGAAAGTAAGAGGCGTGGACAGTAAACGTTTTAGACGTGTTACTAGGGCGGGATGTATGTAGCTGGCAGGCGGATAATTTGACGAAAATGAGACGCCCCGTCTTATTTTGTAGCTCCTTAAAATATTTTGCTAAAATTACTTTCTTTAATTTTTAAAAAATAAATTAAAAATAATTTAATTTTATTAAAATTTAAGCGTATTCCCAATTTCCTCATTATAATTACTCTGTTATTAGCCTATGCAATTTAAAGTTATTAATAATAATTACATTTATTTTTAAATACTGCCTTTATGAAAATCCATTTCACGTATCCTTCTAACTTAATGATTTTTACTAGGCACTCTCACACTCTTACTTTCCCTGGCAATCTCCTGGCTTCACATCAACCATTGCTCAAAAGCTGTCGTGAGCAGCTCTACGGGATAGAAGAGAATAGATATGTATATGTACATATATATATCCGCCTCATCCATCTTCATCATCCACTTGACGTCTGTTCTAGTATAGCAAACTTCGATACATACTGTCTCCATCAATTTTCACTAAGTTTTTTCCACGCTTCGGTGTTTTCTCTCTTCTTCCGCCCTGGCAGCCTTAGAATTTCCGTGACAAAACCAGCAATTTCTTACGATTTGCACAGATAGATTGTTATTTAGGCCGAGACAATTTTTTTTTGTAAGCATGTGCAACTAACATAATTAAAAAAAAACCCAAAATAATTTTAAAAATTTTTTTAGTGTGAGAACAGGTTCCTAAGATAAATAAAATGAAGAACAAAATATTTAATAAATGAAAATAAAAAATTATGTTAATATACCAACTGTTGTTTTTTTTTGTATTTCTGAAGAAATAATAACCTTATACACAAAATCTACAGACCAGAATTCATCATTGAGATACATTTTTACAAATACTGCTCCAGATATGACTCCTGTACCCTAAAAGTCACTTCGGAGTTCATCAAAACAAGTTTTTTGTATAATAAATAAAAATAAATAAAATTAATAATAAGTGACAAAGAAGAACACGTACATTTCGTGCTGTAGTAATAGCTTTCGTGTGAATTTCACGCGGATTATGTATTACTTCCTGTTTGCTTACCTACTTCTGGTTTAGTCTATTCACAGTATCATTACANGAATTTCACGCGGATTATGTATTACTTCCTGTTTGCTTACCTACTTCTGGTTTAGTCTATTCACAGTATCATTACACTTTTTGATACATCAAAAAGCAAACCAACAGTAAAACGTGTTTGACTGTGTCCCAAATAAATCACGTACCACACCCATTTTAAATTATAACATCAAAATGAAACTTTTTTTTATCTGTAACTTATGATATTTGTAGCATAATAAGTATTCATTAGAACAAGGAAAGAGACAAATTAGTAATGGCTTGCTAAACATTTTTCTTATGCAAAATGCTACTGAATTGGGTTTCGTGACGTTATGTGTAAAGTAAACGTTTATTAATGTAACATTTACGTTTTCAGGTAAAACTGAAATAGACATATTTTACTGTAATTGAAATCAGGCTAGGCTTAAACAGAGAGATAGCATGAAAAATATGTTAGAACCACATACCTTATATAAACGAAATGTTCGTATTTCTCAGGGGAGAAATCCTCGGATCTACGTTTGAATAAATGAAATTANTTTTCGTATTTCTCAGGGGAGAAATCCTCGGATCCACGTTTGAATAAATGAAATAAAAGAAATACCTGCACTAGCTATGAGGCGCTGCCATTCCAAAACAATGCGCTACGGTACCATAGACTAGATAAGTATACAGATACGAAATTACGAGACGGTTCGTTTGTGATGTGAGCGAACCCATTCCCTGATTGGCTTGGCAAATATCTGGAATTGACCTTGTGTCTGATTGGCTACTGCATGCTGAGAAAGATTCCCTATTGGCTGGGCTGACTGGCTGGGAAGTAGGATACCAGGCGTTGATTGACGAACGTCGTTCCAACATGTTGGTGACGCGTGCAGCAGGACTTCGCGGTATACGTAAATGGCGGTTTTACCTCTGCATACATTATTACTGTGTGATACAACTGGTGTATACTAAATACGGTTATCAGTTATCGTCTATTCCCGGTTTCTCCACACTTTTTGAATCAAACTTGTGTCAAACGTCTGTGGTTGTCTCCTAAATATGAATATGACATGTATCACAAGCGTTTTATACTACTGTTTACATAATAAGGAACTTTAATTTCTGCTTGAATTGAACATACATTTATGTTTAATCTATATGTTATAATTTTTAATTTATAATTACTTTAAATAAACACAGTGAGAAAATAGGTGTGTTGGTGATGCCTAGTAAGGAATAGTTCTCATGCAAATATTATTACACTGAGTGCGCACGAATGTGGGACGCAGTCCATTTGGTGTTATTTTCCAGACTCTGTTACACTTGGTTTCCGTGAGGAGGAGGAATATTCTGAAAGTAGATCTTTAGCAGGGCTTCAGAAAAGTTGTAAGTAACAATGAATGGACTATGACCTTGAAGTATGTATAGTGAGTGGGTGTATGTGAATGTTTCACTCGTGAAAAATTAGGGGCTACTGTGGCTGAGCGGTTAGCCTGCTCACCTCCCACCAAGGCGAATTGGGTTCAATCCCCGGCCGGGTCACTCCCGGGCGATGCCGCTGGTCGGAGGGTTTACTCGGGGATCTCCCGTTTTACCAGCCCTCTCATTCCGGTGCTGCTCCATACTCACCTCAATCACCCTCATCTGCTCTCAAGACCTCACTGTTAAGAGCCTCCCAAATCTCTGCACTCACTCGCGAAAAAATCTAAAATGCCCTACATCCTCCCCCACCCCTTCAGGCCGTCGGTAACGTCAATCCAAGGTCACAGAGTGATTAAGAATACAGATGCAAAACTGTCATTTGTATTGCGAATTCCAGCCTCACACGCCAGCAAAATGCCGTCACTGGCCAGAAACACGTCGGAATGCCGTTGTCAATCAGCGCATGGTAACCTACTAGCTAGGCGGCAGCATAGCGAATAGGGAAATCTTACCAGCTCTCAGTAACCAATCAAAACCAAGGCCCGTTCCCAAAACCTCGCTCAGCCAGTCGGAAACGGGTACGCTCACATCAGAACCGCCACGACGTTTCGTTTCACAAAAATGCATCAATGAATATTTTTTTTGTATAATACATTTTTGTAAGCTATTTGACAAAGATATTTTTGTAACACTGTGCGTAAATTAGGATAAATTTCACAAACCCTTAAATGTGTAAAACTAATGTAGAATTTAAACAAGCACTTGTAGTAGGCTTCAAGTTTATGACGTACAAACACTGAGGTACATAAAAAATTTTGTGTGTGTACTAAAATAACGTTTTGTAAATATATAGACTATTCGCAGGTTCTTCGCAGTTTTGAATGAAACTTTTGAAAAATCATCGCACATGCATGACGTGTTTGGTTGCTTCCTAAATATGTCATGTAGATATCTCAAGCATTTTATACTTCTGTTGATATGAAGCTANGAATTTCACGCGGATTATGTATTACTTCCTGTTTGCTTACCTACTTCTGGTTTAGTCTATTCACAGTATCATTACTCTTTTTGACACATAAAATAGAAAACCAACAGTAAAACGTGTTTGACTGTGTCCCAAATAAATCACGTATCACACCCATTTTAAATTATAACACCAAAATGCAACCTTTTTTATTAAATGAAACTTTTTTTAATCTGTAACTTATGATATTTGTAGCATAATAAGTATTCATTAGAACAAGGAAAGAGACAAATTAGTAATGGCTTGCTAAACATTTTTCTTATGCAAAATGCTACTGAATTGGGTTTCGTGACGTTATGTGTAAAGTAAACGTTTATTAATGTAACATTTACGTTTTCAGGTAAAACTGAAATAGACATATTTTACTGTAATTGAAATCAGGCTAGGCTTAAACAGAGAGATAGCATGAAAAATATGTTAGAACCACTTACCTTATATAAACGAAATTTTCGTATTTCTCAGGGGAGAAATCCTCGGATCCACGTTTGAATAAATGAAATAAAAGAAATACCTGCACTAGCTATGAGGCGCTGCCATTCCAAAACAATGCGCTACGGTACCATAGACTAGATAAGTATACAGATACGAAATTACGAGACGGTTCGTTTGTGATGTGAGCGAACCCATTCCCTGATTGGCTTGGCAAATATCTGGAATTGACCTTGTGTCTGATTGGCTACTGCATGCTGAGAAAGATTCCCTATTGGCTGGGCTGACTGGCTGGGAAGTAGGATACCAGGCGTTGATTGACGAACGGCGTTCCGACATGTTGGTGACGCGTGCAGCAGGACTTCGCGGTATACGTAAATGGCGGTTTTACCTCTGCATACATTATTACTGTGTGATACAACTGGTGTATACTAAATACGGTTATCAGTTATCGTCTATTCCCGGATTCTCCACACTTTTTGAATCAAACTTGTGTCAAACGTCTGTGGTTGTCTCCTAAATATGAATATGACATGTATCACAAGCGTTTTATACTACTGTTTACATAATGAGGAACTTTAATTTCTGCTTGAATTGAACATATATTTATGTTTAATCTATATGTTATAATTTTTAATTTATAATTACTTTAAATAAACACAGTGAGAAAATAGGTGTGTTGGTGATGCCTAGTAAGGAATAGTTCTCATGCAAATATTATTACACTGAGTGCGCACGAATGTGGGACGCAGTCCATTTGGTGTTATTTTCCAGACTCTGTTACACTTGGTTTCCGTGAGGAGGAGGAATATTCTGAAAGTAGATCTTTAGCAGGGCTTCAGAAAAGTTGTAAGTAACAATGAATGGACTATGACCTTGAAGTATGTATAGTGAGTGGGTGTGTGTGAATGTTTCACTCGTGAAAAATTAGGGGCTACTGTGGCTGAGCGGTTAGCCTGCTCACCTCCCACCAAGGCGAATTGGGTTCAATCCCCGGCCGGGTCACTCCCGGGCGATGCCGCTGGTCGGAGGGTTTACTCGGGGATCTCCCGTTTTACCAGCCCTCTCATTCCGGTGCTGCTCCATACTCACCTCAATCACCCTCATCGGCTCTCAAGACCTCGCTGTTAAGAGCCTCCCAAATCTCTGCACTCACTCGCGAAAAAATCTAAAATGCCCTACATCCTCCCCCACCCCTTCAGGCCGTCGGTAACGTCAATCCAAGGTCACAGAGTGATTAAGAATACAGATGCAAAACTGTCATTTGTATTGCGAATTCCAGCCTCACACGCCAGCAAAATGCCGTCACTGGCCAGAAACACGTCGGAATGCCGTTGTCAATCAGCGCATGGTAACCTACTAGCTAGGCGGCAGCATAGCCAATAGGGAAATCTTACCAGCTCTCAGTAACCAATCAAAACCAAGGCCCGTTCCCAAAACCTCGCTCAGCCAGTCGGAAACGGGTACGCTCACATCAGAACCGCCACGACGTTTCGTTTCACAAAAATGCATCAATGAATATTTTTTTTGTATAATACATTTTTTGTAAGCTATTTGACAAAGATATTTTTGTAACACTGTGCGTAAATTAGGATAAATTTCAGAAACCCTTAAATGTGTAAAACTAATGTAGAATTTAAACAAGCAATTGTAGTAGGCTTCAAGTTTATGACGTACAAACACTGAGGTACATAAAAAATTTTGTGTGTGTACTAAAATAACGTTTTGTAAATATATAGACTATTCGCAGGTTCTTCGCAGTTTTGAATGAAACTTTTGAAAAATCATCGCACATGTATGACGTGTTTGGTTGCTTCCTAAATATGTCATGTAGATATCTCAAGCATTTTATACTTCTGTTGATATGAAGCTACCGTAATGTTGGTTAAATTGAAATCTTATTTATATTTTCCTTATAAACTATAATATTTGATTTATAATTAATATAAATAGAAACAACGAGAAGATGTGTGTGCTGGTAACGGCTAGTAAGAAATAGTTCTTTCTCAAAATATTAATATACGTGGCAGCGCAATGCCACTTTGGTGTATTTTTGTAGACTCGGTTAAGCTTTATTTGCACGAATAGGAGAAATATCCTAGAAGTAAAACTTTAGCAGACCTTCAGAAGAGTTGGAAGTAACCATGAATGGACTATACAAGAAAATCTTTTGCAACTAGTTGTTTGTAGCAAGCACAGAAGTTTTTTTANGGAAGTAACCATGAATGGACTATACAAGAAAATCTTTTGCAACTAGTTGTTTGTAGCAAGCACAGAAGTTTTTTTTACTGCGTGTGTATAGTCAGACGGTGTGTGTGGTCGTTCCCGTCGTGAATAATTCTACTACTATGTCCTGNTTTTTTTACTGCGTGTGTATAGTCAGACGGTGTGTGTGGTCGTTCCCGTCGTGAATAATTCTACTACTATGTCCTGCAACCCCCCCTCCCCAAGCCTTTTGTCTTCGGTGTTTGAACGACGGAGACCGTCAATCTCAGGTCTCGTCTACGCGCGGGCGTGCGTCCCGTGTGTGACGTGTCGCCCCTCCCCGCACGCACGCACACACGCAGGCGCAGGAAGTCGACTCGCGGTGCGCACCGGAAACATCAAAAGGCCCCGTCGTCGTCGTCGTCGCCGGGGCTGCTATTCGTCGCCTGTCAGCCACATAAAGGCAGGACAGCGGCGCGCGCGAGAGCCCGCTCAGGAATTCCAATTGTCGTCAGACGGCGGCGACGAGCGCCGAATGCTGAATCCGTCCCTAGTCCTCGCTCTTGTTGAGGGCCGCGCGCCGTGTGTTCTCGACGTATCGATCTTCACGATATGTATTCACGCCGCCACGGAGCGATTAAAGGCGTTCGACCTAAATAGCGTTAAGGTATTTCAGTTTCGTGTCAGACTTGGTTGAAGGGGAAGGACTGTCTCAAAAAAAAAAAAAAAAAAAAAAAAAAACGCTATAACTCGTTCGTGTTGAAATGTGTATTTTTTGAAAATTAAAATTAATATGTATCCCCAGCTACGGGCAAGATTCCAGATAAGTAGGCAGTGGCGTAAAATAAATAGTTCGAGGTTTAAACTTGACATAAAAATATAATAGTCATATTTGTACACGCATTTTTCTGTTACTGTCAGCCCCATGGCAATGTTAATTTTACATACGTATGGCAGAAGGATACAAAATAGACAGAAGGTTGATTTTAATCAGGGCTTTCAATANCAATGTTAATTTTACATACGTATGGCAGAAGGATACAAAATAGACAGAAGGTTGATTTTAATCAGGGCTTTCAATGGTGCTCAGTGAAGTGTCAGATTCCTTAAAAATAGAGCCTGCCGAATATTGTGTTTTAAATGGTTCCTACAAAATATTCTCTCCTCCCTTACGAAAAACATATCTAGCANCAATGTTAATTTTACATACGTATGGCAGAAGGATACAAAATAGACAGAAGGTTGATTTTAATCAGGGCTTTCAATAGTGCTCAGTGAAGTGTCAGATTCCTTAAAAAAAGAGCCTGCCGAATATTGTGTTTTAAATGGTTCCTACAAAATATTCTCTCCTCCCTTACGAAAAACATATCTAGCANAGAGCCTGCCGAATATTGTGTTTTAAATGGTTCCTACAAAATATTCTCTCCTCCCTTACGAAAAACATATCTAGCAGCATCAATTTTATCAGAATAACTTATATTCTACACAATTAGGTTATACTTATAATTTTAAAATATATCATTTAAAACAAATCTTTTTAAAATGTCCTACAGTGAAATAATAGCAATAACAGAAAAGTTTTTTATATCAGTAATAGGCACTGTGAATTNCTTTTTAAAATGTCCTACAGTGAAATAATAGCAATAACAGAAAAGTTTTTTATATCAGTAATAGGCACTGTGAATTCATATTATTTACTGTCATTGCAAGAAAATCTATATAGTTTGAGAATGAGTGCTTTTCATTTTAATGTTTACACACCGAAAACACTCCGGGGCAGGGCACGTTAGTAGTTAGTGGTCTTAGTTAAATAANTTTTCATTTTAATGTTTACACACCGAAAACACTCCGGGGCAGGGCACGTTAGTAGTTAGTGGTCTTAGTTAAATAATGTAAATTTATTGAATTATCTCATTTATTAAAAATACAATAAAACCCTATATATGTAATTTTTTTTCTTTGTATCTCATTAAATTGTGGTACTCAGTGCAAATAGCCATTACTCAAATCCTTCTATGTTACTCGATTAAATAATTGAAGTGACCTTATTATAGGCTATTCACGGTAAAGTGAGCACTTTTGAGGACCTAGTTATTTTTTCTTTTCAGCAATTTGTTATCCTTTAACCATCTTTTTAAATAAATATCGCCATGTAAGTAATAAACACAGTGTGTATATTCTACCATACTCGGAAGTAAACGTCTTNTCTTTTTAAATAAATATCGCCATGTAAGTAATAAACACAGTGTGTATATTCTACCATACTCGGAAGTAAACGTCTTTATAACATCTAAATAAAATATATTTATCTACTATTATTCCAAATGCAAGGGCTTTCAAAAGTGCTCACTTTACCATGAATTTCCTACTTATAACAAATACTACACNACTATTATTCCAAATGCAAGGGCTTTCAAAAGTGCTCACTTTACCATGAATTTCCTACTTATAACAAATACTACACAGGCCAGTAAACTGGATATAATCAGAGTGAAACAATTGTACCAGTCTCTCGTGAGCTTCTCCTCCTCCAGCCCCAACGCCTTGGTGGATCACAAACAACCCAGCTTCGGGGATGCATCAGTTAACGCAATGCTATTAGTAACAACCTTAGTTGACCAAATCACTTGGAGCACACACCAAACACCGGCATTCAAAACACTTCTCCGAAAACTGTCCTCGGTAGGTTTTCCCTTTTTGTATAATTCCACAATTATGCACGGCCAGAGGCCACCTATTTCGGAATCGAGACGTTTCTCAATAGTGGAGGCGACCCCCAATCTTCTCGGAGGTACTAGTCGCCGCCAGGCGTGAGCTGTCAATCACAGGCGGTTGCCAACCTCATACCTTCCTTCCCCACACCCAAATCACGTGATCCAATGCTGGACTTCCTCCATTCAGACACATGAGTCGTAAGTGTTCACTGAAGCGATAGCCAGAAGGATGCCGGGATGGGGGGACAGAATCCCGAATCTCAACACTTTCCTTAGATATGGGCTGTTCACTGCTGAGTGAGCATTTATGAACTACATCCCCTCTCATTGTGTATCCTTCTAACATACGTAAAATTTACATTACCATGGGTCAGATATCTTTATTCATAGGTCATACAAGAGAAACCATGGCACTCTTAGGAACAGAAATTGGTTTATAATAAGCAAATNGATATCTTTATTCATAGGTCATACAAGAGAAACCATGGCACTCTTAGGAACAGAAATTGGTTTATAATAAGCAAACATGTATTATAATGTGTGCCAAACAAGAAATACTAACGTCAGTTGCCGTAAATTTACACATTACGTTGGCAATACAACAACAAGTGTTAGGAATACTTATATTGATTCACTGCCAACTTAAATGGGAGCGGAAATTCAAAAGCGCTTACTTTATTGCCGAGCCTTTTCACTGTTGCAAATAAATCTAGGTGAAGATGGAGAGGCGACAGCATCACCGTAAACATTTTTCTAGTAAACTTCTTAAACTATTATAGAGCTTTTTAACTTGTACATAGTACAGAGATAGTTCCGCACATCACGCTGTAAATATAGAAATGTTTATCGTCGCTGCTATAGATAGATAGATAGGAACTTCCCTATGGATTTGACTCATTCCTGAGCAAATTCAGGAGCGCTACCACGGGTATATGAGGAAAGACTTTATTATTCGCACTTTCTCATTATACGTATACACTGGTATGGTAAACTTGAGAATAATTTGAGAGAGTATGCGATAACTGTGGAAACGAGATAACCCTGAGAATCCCACCGCAAAGTTCGCCACATTTCATACCTGTTGGTGTTCAGAGGCGATCCCGCCGGGCATCGAACCCCCAGCTTCGTGGTTTGAGGCCAGAGGAACCAAGGACCTTCACGAAACTTTTCACGCAAAAGAGGGAGCTAATGGCATTTCATCGAATATTGGAGCATATAATTAAAAAAAAAATCGAAACATTAAAACAGTGGGAGAGAGAAGCACTTAAATTTTGAGTAAAGAACAGGCCTACACATTAGCTTGTTGAATAATTTAACTAGATAAGTAGCAGAAATGAAATTAAAATGTCCTCAGGAAACGAAGCATTTTAGAACAAGATAATCCCCAGTGTTTTTTTTATGTTTGTGTTTCTTTTTTAATAATGTAATGTTGATCTATAGTATACTAAGACGTTTAAGCGAGACGAGTTTCGATTGGTAGACTAATTATTTATGACAAATGGGTTAGATGTGGTTTTGTGATTATCTGTTACAATTCGCTCACTTTCAGATTTAAAATACCGGGAAAGCATTTTGTGACAATTTATTGTTCTTTGAGTTTCTGTGTAGGGTGNCGCTCACTTTCAGATTTAAAATACCGGGAAAGCATTTTGTGACAATTTATTGTTCTTTGAGTTTCTGTGTAGGGTGCCGCCTCGACACTGAGCAAGTGCCAAGAAAATATTTTAAAATTAAAAAAATAAAATAACGGTGTTAAAGTAAGCTCAATCGTAAAGTGGGAGCTTTTTCCTGTTGTACCACTGGTAGCTTTAAAATATAATAATAATTAATGTAAGTTAGGAGGTTATGTTTCCCCTACCCTTGCATTCCGGCGCTGCTCCATACTCACCTCGTTTCGCCCTCGTCAGCTCTCAAGACCTCGATGTGAAGAGCCGCTCAAATCTCTTCACTCGCTTCACCCAAGGAGAAAAATACACTTGTGGATATGGACGTCGCTACAGNTGAAGAGCCGCTCAAATCTCTTCACTCGCTTCACCCAAGGAGAAAAATACACTTGTGGATATGGACGTCGCTACAGCCTCTTTCTTTATGAGAAACTTTACTAAACCATCTCCGGCTGATAGATGGAATTACAAAACAAACTTCAAATTTCACGCACAGAAAGCACATTGTTTAGCATACGCAAAGCACGCATTCAGTAACAGGTAGAGCCTCCTCTCGCGGCTATACAGGCAGCGATGTGACGAGGCATTCCATCATACAGTGTCCTGAGGCACACNGATATCTTTATTCATAGGTCATACAAGAGAAACCATGGCACTCTTAGGAACAGAAATTGGTTTATAATAAGCAAATATGTATTATAATGTGTGCCAAACAAGAAATACTAACGTCAGTTGCCGTAAATTTAAACATTAAGTTGGCAATACAACACCAAGTGTTAGGAATACTTATATTGATTCACTACCAACTTAAATGGGAGCGGAAATTCAAAAGCGCTTACTTTATTGCCGAGCCTTTTCACTGTTGCAAATAAATCTAGGTGAAGATGGAGAGGCGACAGCATCACCGTAAACATTTTTCTAGTAAACTTCTTAAACTATAATAGAGGTTTTTAACTTGTACATAGTACGGAGATAGTTCCGCACATCACGCTGTAAATATAGAAATGTTTATCGTCGCTGCTATAGATAGATAGATAGGAACTTCCCTATGGATTTGACTCATTCCTGAGCAAATTCAGGAGCGCTACCACGGGTATATGAGGAAAGACTTTACCATTCGCACTTTCTCACTATACGTATGCACCTGTATGGTAAACTTGAGAATAATTTGAGGGAGTATGCGATAACTGTGGAAACGAGATAACCCTGAGAATCCCACCGCAAAGTTCGCCACATTTCATACCTGTTGGTGTTCAGAGGCGATCCCGCCGGGCATCGAACCCCCAGCTTCGTGGTTTGAGGCGCGAGGAACCAAGGACCTTCACGAAACTTTTCGCGCAAAAGAGGGAGCTAATGGCATTTCATCGAATATTGGAGCATATAATTAAAAAAAAAATCGAAACATTAAAACAGTGGGAGAGAGAAGCACTTAAATTTTGAGTAAAGAACAGGCCTACACATTAGCTTGTTGAATAATTTAACTAGATAAGTAGCAGAAATGAAATTAAAATGTCCTCAGGAAACGAAGCATTTTAGAACAAGATAATCCCCAGTGTTTTTTTTTATGTTTGTGTTTCTTTTTTAATAATGTAATGTTGATCTATAGTATACTAAGACGTTTAAGCGAGACGAGTTTCGATTGGTAGACTAATTATTTATGACAAATGGGTTAGATGTGGTTTTGTGATTATCTGTTACAATTCGCTCACTTTCAGATTTAAAATACCGGGAAAGCATTTTGTGACAATTTATTGTTCTTTGAGTTTCTGTGTAGGGTGCCGCCTCGACACTGAGCAAGTGCCAAGAAAATATTTTAAAATTGAAAAAATAAAATAATGGTGTTAAAGTAAGCTCAATCGTAAAGTGGGAGCTTTTTCCTGTTGTACCACTGGTAGCTTTAAAATATAATAATAATTAATGTAAGTTAGGAGGTTATGTTTCCCCTACCCTTGCATTCCGGCGCTGCTCCATACTCACCTCGTTTCGCCCTCGTCAGCTCTCAAGACCTCGATGTGAAGAGCCGCTCAAATCTCTTCACTCGCTTCACCCAAGGAGAAAAATACACTTGTGGATATGGACGTCGCTACACCCTCTTATTTATGAGAAACTTTACTAAACCATCTCCGGCTGATAGATGGAATTACAAAACAAACTTCAAATTTCACGCACAGAAAGCACATTGTTTAGCATACGCAAAGCACGCATTCAGTAACAGGTAGAGCCTCCTCTCGCGGCTATACAGGCAGCGATGTGACGAGGCATTCCATCATACAGTGTCCTGAGGCACACGCCACCATGCTTCCTGCAATTGGACATATATATCAGCTATTGCTTATGCAGGTGGTTGACTACAGTGAAAACGTCACCCCATCATATTTCAAACGAGTTCAATAGCGGACAAATGTGAAGACCTGGCAAGTCAAGGAATAGTGTCCACATATTGTGGAGCCTGTTGGGTGATGCGAGCTAAATGGGAACGAGCTTTATTTAGCTTCATTGTAGTGTTTGGCATGCTGCGCGAAAAGGACCTGGAAAAAGGCCCGCAGAACCGTGTTGACAAATCGCTGTGCTCTCGAAGTTCCTTCAGCAACCACGAGATGTGACCGGGAATCTTAAATAATGGCAGCTCACGCCATTCCACGTGCTGTCCGGGAAGTATGACGTTCACGAATCAGTTTACAGTCGTCGCGTTGCCCAATGGAAACGACAAACCCTGTTACGACAATCAGCTGAACTACAATTGAAGTGGGTCCCAATAGGTCAACAGAATGCGTCGCCATTCCTCTGTCCAACGTTGACGTACTTGGGCACCGTTGATGGTGTGCCGCGCGATGCCGAGAGGGGTCGAAGGTAAAAGACGCAATGGACGCCAGTAGTATATATATATTCCTTCTGGGACACCTCCCCAATAAGGTTCAAGTCAACCATAACTCTTAGATGTANTTCACGAATCAGTTTACAGTCGTCGCGTTGCCCAATGGAAACGACAAACCCTGTTACGACAATCAGCTGAACTACGATTGAAGTGGGTCCCAATAGGTCAACAGAATGCGTCGCCATTCCTTTGTCCAACGTTGACGTACTTGGGCACCGTTGATGGTGTGCCGCGCGATGCCGAGAGGGGTCGAAGGTAAAAGACGCAATGGACGCCGTGCCTGTATGCCAGCCACATTCAACCGGCGATGACTGGCTACTGTTGACAGCGGCAAATGCAGTGCAGGCCCCACAGACTGCAGGATATCTCTGGATGTGGTTCCACGTTCTATTACCGTCAAATGGGGTGACTTCGGCACAAGTATTGAAAAGTGTTAGTTCCTTTCGTGATTATTAAAAATTAACACTTTTATTTTCTTGTTGCTCTGTGATGACTAAACCGAAAATAGAATAAAGCGAATGTATTTCTTACAGATAAGACAGAAAATAGACTTACCCTAAAAGTTGGGCTACAGTCGCCCCCAAGAACCAAAGTCTTGCGGTACTGTACTTTGGCCGATACGGCGATATTCTCCGTGTGAAGTGCGTCTGATAGGACCAGTACCTACCGTACGTGACGAACGACCTGTGTATATCCGCGACTGTACACGTCACGCCACAGCAGGCTACCACACGGCCGACATGAAGGGCTATACGACGAGCCGACCACCCGGTTTCGTGCAGTCCTACCACACTACTCCGTTCAAATGGACCTAGGTTGCGAGGACGACGCCGTGGCGTACTGAGCTCCCTCTGGCCATGCAGACTTCTGCCTTTCCAGCCTCTTGTATGGCCCTTTTAGACAACGGATACTGGCCACAAGCGCGTGTTGCAGTGGAGTTTCCGTGACGTCACTTCAACCATTTGCATTGCTCAAAAGGGAACGTATGTGGCCTTGTTTTTATTGTAAACGGATGACACCTTATGGCATGTCCAGCAATGCATACTGTTTTAAGACTCTCGCTAGCAACCGGCATAGAGTGCTCAACTACAACATTGTAATGCAGTGCTGAAATTTTATATCGTACATTTAAGAGCCCACATACCTGGAGCGATATCGCCACGAAGTGCAAGGCTCTAACCTGGCATGATGTGTTCTCGTCGTGCTGCGTGTTCATGTGGGACTTTAAGCGGTGACCCTATCATTTCATTGGTGAAAAGTCTGTTGCAATGTTAAATGCAGGGTCCTCGAGTAATTTTACATATATCTGGCTCGTATATTTTGAAATACCGCGTTTTGAAAAAGCCCTTTATAGATATGGTGGAGTTATCTGAGATGGTTGTATCTAATGAGCATGACTTCTAGAAAGTACTCAACGGGCCTCGGCTGAACGGTAAGTTCTTTTCGTAGATATGCACACTGGACAGGCGATTTATAGTTTCTTGGGGAAAAGGTGTATTACAAACTCTTTGTAGTGCAGTTCAAGAGCCTATGTAGGCTGTTCACGATTATTTAAGCAGTTTTAAAATCAACCATTGAAAAATTTCAATACCCCTACCTTCTTATAATTTAACAGGCACACTGACTGGCGTACGTCCAGTTAAGTTGGTAACGACGGAGGGAAAAGAGTTACATGTTTTTTCAAACTGAATTAAATGTTTTCGGTTAACATTCATAAATACTGAAGACTTTTCTTTTGATTAGTGTTTTTTAATGCATGTTTGTATAACCTTAGCAAATTTGTAAAACATTTACTTTTCTAATAATTNCTGACTGGCGTACGTCCAGTTAAGTTGGTAACGACGGAGGGAAAAGAGTTACATGTTTTTTCAAACTGAATTAAAAGTTTTCGGTTAACATTCATAAATACTGAAGACATCTCTTTTGATTAGTGTTTTTTAATGCATGTTTGTATAACCTTAGCAAATTTGTAAAACATTTACTTTTCTAATAATTNTCTTTTGATTAGTGTTTTTTAATGCATGTTTGTATAACCTTAGCAAATTTGTAAAACATTTACTTTTCTAATAATTTCGCAGTTTCGCCTAACCAACGCATGAATAAAGCGATCAGGTCCTTTTCAATGTCAATTTAACATATGGTGAAGAATACACAATATGCACACAAGTAGATCTTAAACAGCGCTTTCAAAAGTGCTCAGTTTGCCGTGTACAACCTTCAGTCGTTCTTATCGAAGCAAGCCCGCTAGTTTGTCCAAAATGTCTTAAATGACGTCATTTTCGAATAATCCTCTAATACGGACGAATGGTTGAAACAAAGTTCCTCGGTGGCATGGCCGAACTCCATCATTATGCTGACAAACAACTTGATTTTAATACCATCGTAATAAGCGTCATCGGGTTTCTCTCGCTTATTATTTTCTTTCACTTGCTGTCTCTTAAATTGGTTCTGGGACACGTAATCGTGGGTTCCTATTCTGGAATCGTCGCACGCAACGTCAAACAAAATCGCAGCAATCATCTCGGTAAATAAAGCCTGAAGAAAAAATACCTTGCTTCAAATGGCTTCTCTGCGGTAAAACAAAAAAACAAAAAAAAAAAAAAGTAGATAATTATTTACCTTCCCCATTTTTTCAACAAAATCACTCCACGTTTCCGTGGCTCTACAAATATCTGCTTTCATCTTCGGATCAAATGACTGACGGCGCAGAAACTGTTAATCANCCACGTTTCCGTGGCTCTACAAATATCTGCTTTCATCTTCGGATCAAATGACTGACGGCGCAGAAACTGTTAATCAGAGCTGAGTCTTATAACACCTCGTGCTTTTGTGTTTAAGGCTGTTTACAGAACTTAAAAAAAATTGTAAAACGCAGGGATATCCTACAGTAAGAATGAGGAATTTTAATCTTGTTGTAGGCGTGCACGATTNAAAAAAAATTGTAAAACGCAGGGATATCCTACAGTAAGAATGAGGAATTTTAATCTTGTTGTAGGCGTGCACGATTATTAAGGATATTACTCCTTTAACTATTATATAATATACAGGACAAATAATAGAGTACAGTACATTAAAAGACTTGAAAAAGTACAGCTTCGCATATTTATAATTTTAACTTTAATTTTATATAGGTTATGAACTTTACGATTGTTCACTAAATCATAACATTTATTGTTAAATAAATGTGATCTAATATCTTTAACAAACGTTTGAGGTCCAGTCTCAAAGTGGAAATTGCTTTAGGCCAAAAACAGAATTTGGTATTTTCATTTTATCATTATTCATCATTATCATGCGTTTTTCAGGGTGATTTAACGCAACCAGATTCACTTGTAAAACTTTTGTACCCCCCCCCCCTTCACAAGCAAGTTTTTATTTGTTCGATCTGATGAAAGAATAAACTTAGTTTTTCGCACTAGCATAGAAATATAACTAAATATATAGGCATATTATTTTTAATATTCTGTCGTAAACTGAACTTGCAAAACGTTGGCTTGCACACCGTGTTTAGTTTAGTATAATATGACAATTAATAAAAAAAATAATGAAAAGGTTAAAAAAAATATTTTTAGGGCTTACCTGTACAATTTCTTTGGCGGGAAGCAGAAAACATCAAATCTCTTTTCAATGACAGCTATATTTATTTCGCACTTAAGAGAATGTGTCGCTCCTTATACAGAAATTATTAGTTTTAGTGTCATAACACAACAGTCAGGGTTCATTACTGGAAATGTTTTATTATATAAGTATTGCATTTCATATTTATATGCATATTTAAGTGCCTGATCGTTAAAAGGTGTTCCCTGGTTGTCATTGAAAAGTGAGAATGAGTTATTATATAACATTTTTTGTTACTTTAACAGTTGCATAAATATGCGTTAGTAGTTCATATATTATGTCCGTAATGATGGGCAAGGTAATAAGGTAAGCTTCTATTGTCACATTTTTCAACAAATTCTCCTAAATTTGAATCAGGAAGATATAAATAAAACATTCAATATGGTGGGTGTCACGGGCTCTTGAATTCGTAACGTTTCCCCATTGAAATAAGCTTGCTTATTAACGTCCAGTTCCAAGAACAGTTTCATTTTCATTTGCTCTTGTAAACACAATTGGAGGATGTGAGTAATAGTTACGAAATAATGTTAATACTTAAAAATTTTGTCTTGGGAACGTATATAGCACAACTTGAGCCAAAAACGAAACTTTTACATGCAAATAAATATAATCTCTCAATTTGCAGCTAGTTTAAAAATGACACCTTTGGAACACCAGCGCACCTTGCTGCGAAAATTGTCCCTATGCCAAACTCTCGTTTTGTTCCTCACTTGAGTAGAATAAACCCTAAGTGTTAGGTANTGCTGCGAAAATTGTCCCTATGCCAAACTCTCGTTTTGTTCCTCACTTGAGTAGAATAAACCCTAAGTGTTAGGTCATTTTCTTTGCTCTGGGCACAATTTAAAACAAGCGCACATTATTAGGGCTGGGAGAACCCCGCAGTATCAGTGAGCCGTATGCTTGACTCCCTTGTCATTTTTATACTCGAGCTTCGGCTATTTCTCCATTGGCTGATGCCCCATTGCCTATGCATTTGTCCCCCGGACCTGTTGTCATGGAATTCCGTCCCCGCTTACTTGTGAATTTCAACTGGCTCAGAGTCATCCGGGGAATGTGTATAATAAACGATGATCCAATTGCAGTAACATATCAAATTCACATATGATTGAAGTACAACTTGTCCTCAAATGAAGTCTCAGAGTTCTCCTAGTACCTACACTTAAGAAGCCCAAAATTTGCACGTCCTTAGACTCCAGCGTACGGAGTCTGCGGTGGTATAAGTTACACCTCTGACCAGATTGTCAGTTGGATCATGCTCGTCTTAGTGTAGTTTACGTTAATGAAACCTTTGCCTGAAAATGCCCACATAAATTTCAACGTCAGCCAACCACTCGAAGTAATGTTTCCGGAGAATGAGGAAAAGTAACCTGTGTCTAAAAGTATTATTGAACTGTAATTTGGAGTACGAGTTCTCGAGTTTCGATTCGTGACTGGCGCAATAAAGATACCGATGTATTTTTCTAGGTGCTAATTTTTACTTGTGGCTGTACGAAGAGAAGGGAGGGGAGGGTGAGCAGGGCTTCCAACTGATGAGTGAACATTCCCAAGCATGTCGAGTTTTTGCAGTTCCAGCGTGTCGCTTTAGCGGGAAATAAGAGATTAAATCTGAACATCGGAATACGACTTTTTATCGTCATTGCTATGTGAACCAGTCAGTACATTGCCAGAAAAAAAATCTGTATATCTCTTTTACGGAATTCTTTGTGACTAGAGGAATAGGGGAAGAGAGGTTTTGGTTAGATAGAAGAGGGGGAAGGTAGGGGAAGATTGACGTGCAAGCACCAAGACGTGATAAAAGGTGGTGAGGCGAAAAGGGGGGGGGGAGAGGATAGCTCAACTTCTTTCAGTCACGCACTTTGAAAAACAAACAGCGGTGCTCGCCGACAAAGGGTTCAAGTTAAATACAAGGAAGGAAAGGCAGGGCGGTGAAGAAGGAGGGAAGTGAAGGAAAAACAACCGAAATGTTCGGGCATACACGCGTGCGCCCAACAGAACCGGGAGACGCTGTTGGAACGATGTTTGAAACGGCTTCCTGCGACGCCTCAAACCGAACTTCACTCTTCCGCCCCTGCCCGACACAACGACAAGACTGACGGAGATTACTCTCCAAACAGATTGTAATTAGGAGACGGGAAGAAGGCGGTGGGTGGGAGGTTGGGTTTTTACTTCGTTGCTCGCTCGCGCGATGAGCAGTGGTATTTTTTGAGCATTCGGCAGATATATCCACACCACGATTGAGACCTCACGATGGCATCTTTACATCACGAGGCGAAACTCACATGTTATACGGAAAATACACAGTGTCTGAGCTGCGAAAAAAATGGTTAAATTTGGAAATTTGTGCCGCACACGCACTGAGAGAACAGCCAGCAAAATATTTGTTTTTATAGGGTCAAAAATGTATTTAGTTGCCCCAACAAAACATTTTGTTGAGTAGATTAAACTTGAAAAGAAACATAGTAAATGTAGTTCATCTAAACACCAAAAAGGAATAAGGCTGTTCAACAAAATATTTTGTTGAATCAACTATATATATTTGTTTTGGAAAGTCTTTTGATTGCCTTCGTTCGAAAATAAAGCTGAAGTGTTTGTTTGCATTTTTTTACTGACTTTTGGGATGGTAACCGTGTTTATTAGTGTATACTGTAAACTATATATATATATATNATATATATATATATATATATATATATATATATGCTTAATAATAGTATAAATATATTAATAAAACAAGTCCAACAGGAGTCTAAAAAGTAAAGCGGTAAAACTTGAAATATTTATTTCCACACGTTGTCCAATATTTGAAACAAATTTATTTAAAAACATTTCAACTTCACATGTAAGTGTTTCAGTTGAGGTTGCCAAAGCGTGGCTCCCGAGTTCAGAGCATCTAGATTCGATTCTCTGTCGGGCCGAAGACTTTTTTATATTAACCGAAAATAATGTTTAATTTACGCAGAGCCAAACAAATGTTTAGTAGCATCAACCAAATCTTTGTTTGTTGAGCCACCCAAATAAGAACAGCAAAATAATTTGGCTTCAAGAACAAAAGTTCAGTGCCCCTATACAAACAATTAATTTGGTTGCGCCAAACAAACTGTGTTTGGGTAAAAAAAAAACTTTTTCTCAGGGCATGACAACCCTTTTAAGGTAAACCGCTGAGGGCGAGGGATGTTTAGGTTGAANAATGTTTAATTTACGCAGAGCCAAACAAATGTTTAGTTGCATCAACCAAATCTTTGTTTGTTGAGCCACCCAAATAAGAACAGCAAAATAATTTGGCTTCAAAAACAAAATTTCAGTGCCCCTAAACAAACAATTAATTTGGTTGTGCCAAACAAACTGTGTTTGGGTTAAAAAAAAAACTTTTTCTCAGGGCATGACAACCCTTTTAAGGTAAACCGCTGAGGGCGAGGGATGTTTAGGTCGAAACTTTGGTACAATCTTTTGCAGCAGTAAACAGTTGAAGATTACCGCAAAGGATCGTGATATCAACATTTCAATCAAAAACGACAAACACCCTTACTTTTGAAAAAAACTGAGTTTACTGACGCAAGTACCGTGACATAGTATAACAGGTCAACTCCCTCACTTATTAGTACATGAGAATTCCGAATATAAACTCAACAAATTTCAAAAGCACGCACACTCTAATCTTTGATAAGTGAGAATTGAGCCAAATCAATGAAAACAGTGAGCATTGATCAACTGATAATCAGTGCCATATTAATTAATATAGTGATTGCATTTCATTGGTTTATTTGTGATTTCCCACTGAACTTCAAGAATGTCACTGCTATAAAACACCTGTTCCCAGTTAAGTTGCTTGATTCGCTGGTCAGCAGTAGCTTATCAACTGACTTTCGGTGAAACATTTTTCACTCATTGATATCACTGATTCGGATTTAGAGTGCAGGAAATTTAAAAAGAACTCTCATGGGAAGTCGCAGCGTGACTCAATATTAAAATTCCACCACAAACAGTTACGGACTCGTTTTGTACAACAATTTATCTCGAATGGACGAAACCCGCGCTCCATCGATAATTAATCAGAATAGACTTGAAGGTAAGCGAAATAAAAAAATAAATATGACAAGATGTGACGAAATAAACGTGGAGACGAAACAGGCTTAGAAGGCCTAACCGGTGAAAATTATGCCACACACACTAATACAAAAACAGTCAAAATAGCTCCAAATCAGCGAAATCAGTAAAAAAAAAACTATATTGTATACATAAAACCCGTGTGGGTTGCTATTCCCATATCGGGCGCCTCCCCAGGTGGTGGATAGGGGAAAGCTCACCAGATATGGTGGGTACCGGGGAAATAAAATAACCGGGGCGGACCAAAAAATAGCATACCTAGTAGCGTCTGTTCCCACATTGGGTGGCTACGAAAAGCGTCTGTTCTATATTGGGCGGCTTCACTGATCATTCTGGACAATTGAATTGCCAGAAGTAACATTACGAGAGGAGAAAACACCTCTTCACAAAATAAATTTTCAACCAGCATGGTGGGAAAACCCACAATCTTCAACTACATTTTGGGCATATAAAAGGCATCCAAATGGCTCACAGAGGTCAGAGCGGACTTGAAAGCTCTCAACTTCACAGAAAACGCCATACAACATTACCTTCCTTTATAACAAATATATAAACATTCTTTGAAATGATTTTGTTCACAGTAAAGACATATTGCTCCATACCAAAGGAGACAGTTTGGCGATATTGAAGGTCAGGACTGAGGAGTCAGCAATGAGGAGTCAGCTGTGAGGAGTCATCACTGTGGAGTCAGCACTGAGGAGTCAGCTGTGAGGAGTCAGCTGTGAGGAGTCATCACTGTGGAGTCAGCACTGAGGAGTCAGCACTGAGGAGTCAGCTGTGAGGAGTCATCACTGTGGAGTCAGCACTGAGGAGTCAGCTGTGAGGAGTCATCACTGTGGAGTCAGCACTAACACCGAGCAGACAGCACTGTGCAGTAGTAGTACAAGTGTTTGAAATCACATAAGCTTAAAGAAGATGCAAACCNTGACAGTTTGGCGGTATTGAAGGTCAGGACTGATGAGTCAGCACTGAGGAGTCAGCTGTGAGGAGTCATCACTGTGGAGTCACCACTAACACCGAGCAGACAGCACTGTGCAGTAGTAGTACAAGTGTTTGAAATCACATAAGCTTAAAGAAGATGCAAACCAATGACGATGTAGAATCGTGTATGTCGTGTACCACTAAGTGCAAACCTCCGTTGATTGCTCGACAACTACATGGAAAACAATGTTGTTACTGTACTAAGATCTTCAGTAAAATTTGTAATTCACTACGACACGAAAAGAGCGAATATTCAAAGAAACCGACCACCATAATACTAATATGCGATGTGTTCGGCGCAACATTTGTTAGAAGCTATAATTTAAAGAGACACATTGGTACGTGTAAACGTAACGTACCTTTGTTTGACTCGACACAACATTCATCGACTTCGTTGCCTCCTGTTAATACACTAGATAAAATGTTCCCAGACGACGAGAGAACTCGCATGATGAAGCGTTACGATAATAGGCACATGCAGTTTATGCAAGGTGATACATTGAAGAACAGCACCAAGATCTGCAAGGATTCGTCTTTTAAGAGCCAGCAAGTAAAGTCATCAATACCCCCTGCTGCATCGATGGGTACTGATTCCGTAGACGATTATGATTAGACAGTTAATGCTAATGACGGAATGAGAGTCCTACGAGGCGTGGTAGAGTCGGTATGTGTGGAATGTACACTTGTAAGAAGTTTGCGTAAAGTCAATGAATTTCAAAACAAACTGCCGTCTGCTCCAAATACTGATGATGACCACTCGACTCCTACAAATAAAAGCAAACTTGATATTGAGGATGAAACAGGAGGTGAAGACGATCTTGAGAACAGCATTGATGATAACGACTATGATGATAGTGTTTATGAAGTATCTGTTGAGAAGGATGATTATTTTCTCGACGTTCCCACACAGTTAACCAATGAGTTTCCTTCGACAAGTTGTGTGAAGAAGGCATATGGCGTCAAGAACGCTCGTTACATATTTCCCAAAGACTCGAACGAACTTGTTGATAGACTCAGATATTTGATTGACCTGCAAAAACGTGGGGATCTCTCACGCATTGTTGAGATATCTTCAATCATCGATAAACTGATGGATCGAGGTTACACCAGATGAGACTTTAAGGACAACTATCCATGATCTGCAATCATCTAAGAAAATTATGAGAAAGATTGAATGCATATAATTAGTAAATAAATTTATTTTGTATGTACATAGTAATATGTGTTTCTTTTCTTATGCAGTCTCTTCTGCTTCTCTGAAAGACTTATTAATTCAGTAGTGTAAACAATCGATTGCGAGTATCTGTTCTAGATATAATTTATGTGAGCATGTGAAGGAGAAAGGTTATGGTTTGGTCTGAAGTATTATGTCTTATTTGGGTAGTTTAAAATGGATGAGTTCTATATGGCGAAAAAATAAAATGTTGAGAATATTTTTGAGGAATGTTTTACAACTAGTTAGTTGGCCTGGTCAGTTGGCTTGGTAAGTTAGACCCTTTGGTATGGTCAGCTGTGATAGAAATGTTTAGCAAAAAATTTTGCAAAGATTTTGTGTGAAGAGGTTAGCTACGAGAATCATATTAGAGATTGTCCATCATCGTTTGAATAGTTGGGTGGTATGGCAGATTGGTCTTGTCAGGTTGGTCTAGCAAGTTTTGCAGGAACTGGTCTCATCAGGAGCTAGTCTTGTGCTCGGTCAGTCTCGCCAGTAACCAGTCTTGGGTGTAGTTAGTTTTGGGTGGAGTCAGTCGTTGGCTAGTATGGTTAGTCGGTATGGCCTCCTGTAGTGACCAGCTAGTAATGGAGAATTGTATGGACTGTGATTTTGCTCGATTTTTCTCATTTTTTCGAGTTCGTTGTCATTAGGGTCAAGGTCAAGATCGACAACAACCAACATAGTGGCTAAATCGACAGCTTCTCTGGTGGCAAAATCGATAATACTGCACTAGCATAACCTTGGTGATGAAAAAGTAAACAAATGACAAACGGGAAAAATAATATGGTGGGTGGAGTGCATTCGACAGAATGAGCATTGTGAGTGGGCAGGGGAGGGGAATGCTAATACAATGAGAAACATTGGTTTCAGGTCAAACAAGCGTGAGTAATCAACAAAAAAAAAAAAAACCCTGTTCGGGTATGAAGCGAACACAATTAATCGACCAACAAGAAACATTGTTGGAGGGAGTGGAGGGGATCAAAATAATTAACCAATGAGAAACATTGACAAATGTCAGTCGTCTGCTGGACATGGTGCTGAGAGAACCTTCGTAAATGTAAGTTTTTAAAATATTTTTTTTATAAATTTTTAAATAAATATTTAATGAAACGGTTTGTACTTTTATATATTATACGATTGTTCTAAAAAAATGTCTAAGAATATTTAAGAATGTTTAGAGAATTTTTAGAATTTTTGCGATTGTTCGGGTTTAAGGTCAAAGGTCACCGGGAGTCATGGTCTAAAATCGAGTTCAATGTCACTTGGATGCTGTATGGTGGCTGTGTGACGTCATAACATGGTGGCTGGTCAGCTCTGGACCCTCATCCTCTCTGAGCCCAAACGTTCATAATTTTTAGTTTCATATTTTTTTTAAAATAAATTTTTGTATAATTTTTTTTATAAATAATTTAATGAATATTTCGAAGTTTTTATAATATTTCTGATTTTTTGGATAATTTTGCAATTTTTAAGGTCAAGGTCACCAATATCAAACATGGCGGACAATATGGCGTCCTACAGCAATGTATAAACAAATGAGAAACGAAAAACAACCAAGATGGCTGCATACGATGGAATGAGTCTCGGGGAGGGCCTGGGGGAGGGGAATGTTAAGACAATATTATCGATTGGAGTGGTTCAGTCGTCTGCTCGACGTGGCGCTGGGGAACATCCAGAAATGTAAGATTGTAAAAAAATTTTTAAATTAATAATGTTTAATTTTTTTTTAAAATATTTTAAAATAACTTTTAAAATAAATTTTTTATTAAAAGTTTTCATTAACTTTNAGAAATGTAAGATTGTAAACAAATTTTTAAATTAATAATGTTTAATTTTTTTTTAAATATTTTAAAATAACTTTTAAAATAAATTTTTTATTAAAAGTTTTTATTAACTTTTTACAATTTTTTAAAATTTTTTGGGATTTTTTTGGGGCTTTCAAGGTCATATGTCAAGGTAAAGATTACCAACGTTCAACATGGCTGACAAGATGGCTGCCGGGGGACCTATATAATAGAGAATTAACAACTCCGGCACCCCCGAACCCTCGCCTCAGTCATCATTTTCCTACAACTATAAATATATTAAATTTAGCCTTAGACGTTAACTTCCAAGTGCGGTTGAATATACACACTGTGTTTAACACTGAAGAGCCAAAAAAACTCGTACACATGCCTAATATCGTGTAGGGCTCCCCGAGCACGCAGAAGTGCCGCAAGACGACGTGGCATGGGCTCGACTAATGTCTGAAGGTATGCAGGAGACAATTCACACCGTGAATCCTGCAGGGCAGTCCACAAATCATATCTGCACCACTTTGAGAAAGGGTTGCAAGTCCGTCACTTTTAATAATTTTCGCCAGTGGTCGTTTGGCCCGTTCTTTCACGATCTTTTTCCGGCCGCAGCGATGTCGAAGATGTGATGTTTTACCGGATTCCCGATATTCACGGTACACTCGTGAAATGGTCGTACGCGAACATACAAATGTTATCGCAACCTCGGAGATCCTATGTCCCTTCTCTCGTGCGCCGACTATAACACCACGTTCAAACTCACTTAAATCTTGATAACTGGCCATTGTAGCAGCAATAACCGATCTAGCTGCCGACCGCATCGCATTACTATGATTGGTTCCATACCTCTCTTATTTGCATACGCACGCCTATACCAGTTTTTTTTGGCTCGTCAGTGTACTTACATGGCAATAGTTATTAAAAAAAGGTGGTTAAAGGATTAAAAAATGGCTGAAAGGAAAAAAAAAGTATCTAGGCCCTCAAAAGTGCTCACTTGACAGTGAACAGCCTTTATCACAGAGTAAAGACGAAAGGGCGTTGCAGTTTCTTTGATGTGGGTGTGCCCATTACATTATTTGACTTCGCGAGGGCCTGGGAACGTGCAATGTATCTGACTGGCTACTGCATTCTACGAAACATTCCCTACTTGCTGGCTGCCTCCTGGCAAAGCGAATACAGGGCGCTGATTTTTAAACGACGTTCTGACATATTGCTGGCTAGTGACGCCATTGTTGTGGCGTGTGCGGCCTGAGTACGCGCTACAAGTAGGTTTTTCACCTCTGTATATTTAAGTACTCTCTGTTACTGCAAAGTGGCAAGTGCTTACAATGCACTGTGGCACCCGAAGAATTCGAAAAAATATAGTGGGGCTCTAATTATATTAACAAGGAGTGTACATCGTGTTNCTGTGGCACCCGAGGAATTCTCAAAATATAGTGGGGCTCTAATTATATTAACAAGGAGTGTACACCGTGTTGAATACAATATATTTTATTTGTGGATATACAGCTTATTTCTACATCCGTCGACAGTCAGTCAGTCAGTAATGAATTATGAATAGTTCAGTATTGTGTTCGTTGTAGAGTGGAACAAACGGAAGATTCACTCAAAATTATTATTGAACCATTTTTTTTTTAACGTCTATGTTGTAAAATTAATAACGTTGTGACAAAGTTAACAATTTAAACAATTTACAAAGTCTTATATTACCATCATGCATANGTTGTAAAATTAATAACGTTGTGACAAAGTTAACAATTTAAACAATTTACAAAGTCTTATATTACCATAATGCATATATAGTGTTGAAGTTTTAATTTTAATAAAGCATGTAAGTAATGTTTCCGCAACTATGTGTTGTATCGCGCTAAAAATAACAAGAAGAACAAAAAAAATTGTATTACCGTGACATTAAAGTAATGCCTATCCAACACAAGTTTACACCTTCTTGGCGTTGTAAAATGGCAGATGCTCGTGAACATTGATCACCTAGTAAAATTAAAAACCGCTATATTGAAATTTTAAAACAAAGTGTGAGAGCTAAATGTAGCTTAGACCAGCTCTCAAGCCTTGCAAAGCAGTTTACGTGTACCAAATATTCATATATATATATTTAGAGCATAAAGTATTTCCACATAACGAAAAATAACTTCAGTAGTAGTGGCATCAGTACTGTTGGCACAACATTATAATGTTTTCTGTGTTGTAAGTGGAAATACGGACNAAACTCACTTAAATCTTGATAACTGGCCATTGTAGCAGCAATAACCGATCTAGCTGCCGACCGCATCGCATTACTCTGATTGGTTCCATACCTCTCTTATTTGCATACGCACGCCTATACCAGTTTTTTTTTGGCTCGTCAGTGTACTTACATGGCAATAGTTATTAAAAAAAAGGTGGTTAAAGGATTAAAAAATGGCTGAAAGGAAAAAAAAGTATCTAGGCCCTCAAAAGTGATCACTTGACAGTGAACAGCCTTTATCACAGAGTAGAGACGAAACGGCGTTGCAGTTTATTTGATGTAGGTGTGCCCATTAAATTATTTGACTTCGCGAGGGTCTGGGAACGTGCATTGTATCTGACTGGCTACTGCATGCTACGAAATATTCCCTACAGGCTGGCTGCCTCCTGGCAAAGCGAATACCAGGCGCTGATTTTTAAACGACGTTCCGACATATTGCTTGCTAGTGACGCCATTTTTGTGGCGTGTGCGGCCTGAGTACGCGCTACAAGTAGGTTTTTCACCTCTGTATATTTAAGTAGTCTGTGTTACTGCAAAGTGGCAAGTGCTTACAATGCACTGTGGCACCCGAAGAATTCGAAAAAATATAGTGGGGCTCTAATTATATTAACAAGGAGTGTACATCGTGTTGCATACAATATATTTGATTGGTGGACATACAACTAATTTCTACATCCGTCGACAGTCAGTCAGTAATGAATTATGAGTAGTACATTATTGTGTTCGTTTTAGAGTGGAACAAACGGAAGATTCACGCAAAATTATTGTTGAGGCATTTTTTTAAACGTTTAAGTTGTAAAATTAATAACGTTGTGACAAAGTTAACAATTTAAACAATTTACAAAGTCTTATATTACCATAATGCATATATAGTGTTGAAGTTTTAATTTTAATAAAGCATGTAAGTAATGTTTCCGCAACTATGTGTTGTATCGCGCTAAAAATAACAAGAAGAACAAAAAAAATTGTATTACCGTGACATTAAAGTAATGCCTATCCAACACAAGTTTACACCTTCTTGGCGTTGTAAAATGGCAGATGCTCGTGAACATTGATCACCTAGTAAAATTAAAAACCGCTATATTGAAATTTTAAAACAAAGTGTGAGAGCTAAATGTAGCTTAGACCAGCTCTCAAGCCTTGCAAAGCAGTTTACGTGTACCAAATATTCATATATATATATTTAGAGCATAAAGTATTTCCACATAACGAAAAATAACTTCAGTAGTAGTGGCATCAGTACTGTTGGCACAACATTATAATGTTTTCTGTGTTGTAAGTGGAAATACGGACACTAACTCGCGTTCCTGCTGTGGTGGATAAAAGCGACTCACCTCCAGCCGATCTTGAATGTTAAAGTGTACAATCATCGAAGTGTTTACGACAACCTGACATTGACCCGTTATTCATTATAACTCCATAGTTTTTGGGGAGGCGGAAGTTACTTGCGATCACTTTCTGTTCGGCCCCAAACATATTTCCTGTAAATTCGTTGTTCTTACCTCAGCAAATAAATATTCTGGTAATAAGACTTTTTACAAAAAAAAAAAACAGATTTCTATGCCCGTGCGGTTTTGTTTTATCATATTAAGTGTATTCAAGGAGAAATAGAATATCGTTAAAAGGGGAAAAGAAAAACCGTGCAGTCGTAGTTAGTAAATTCCCATTCTTTTCTACTGTAATACGCACAAGAAAGCGTGACGATGGTAACACAACACGCCAGTTCAGCTTCTTGCTCATATCAGCGACGGGCTGCTGGGCGAGCGTATTATTGTCGCCCTTATCGCTTTACATCGAACGCGATAAAAAATATATCTCGGGTCCATTTACCACCGAGGTCCGACTCCCGGCGGGGTCGCCCCCGGATTTTAGGCACGTGTGGGAATCGTGCCTGACGATGCCACTGGTTGGCAGGTTTTCTCGGAGATCTCCCGTTTCCCCCGCCCTTGCATTGCGGCGCTACTCCATACTCACCTCGCTTCACCCTCATCGGGTCTTAAGACCTCGACGTTAAGAGCCGCCCAAATCTCTTCACTCAGGCCCATGTACTCGCCGGTGATAGAGCATTAACACATGTGTTAATATGTGCATAAAAATAACCTGTGTGTGTGTTCCTTTCTTACTTCTGAGCCGCGGCGGAATACCTGTTCCATCGGGGATGACGGAGCTGTCTCCCCTTGTTTAGAGGCGACTTCGGTGTCTCCGAAACGGCCCCAAAGCAAAGGGT
>NQII01004166.1:181006-218418 GCA_002778355.1 Clitarchus hookeri
GGGGGGTAAAGGAACAAGAGGCGACTTGTATGCTATACTAACATTAACTTAACATCAGAAAACGACAGTTACATCAAAAACTTGCTAATAACTCGAACCTGAAACATTGCGGTATTTAGGCAACGCCTTTGCGACCTTCCAGTCAGAGGCCATACTTCGTGACGCTGTAGTCTGCAAAGCAGACTGGTAGGTTTAGGAGTTATAATGGTTACTTCCAGGAACTTTTCAGGTGGTGTTTTTCCACTGAGCTACATCACGAACGCTCGTTTGAAGACGTAGCAATCTGCACCACGCTCAGACACCAAGCATACATTCAAAGAGCAATAACCATCTTCCGGAGTGCAACTAAAAATATTAATCTTGAAAAAGGCTACTAAGAAAGTTTTTCAATACAGTTCCATTTATTGCAGTCTTTCAAAGTAATTTTCACCACACTCAGTACATCTTTGCATTCACTCTAACCCAGTCGTCAAATCAGCGTTTTCTTCTGGAAGCTGGGTACGTTCATCATCGGAAGCACCGAATCATAAAGAGTGCAGAAGTGAAACAGCCGCATAAGCCAGCAAAATGGCGTGACTGGCTAGCAACATGGCGCGATGCCGTTCGCCAGCCAGCGCCTGGTAGTTGAATCGCCAGCCGGTAGTCCAGCCAATAGGTTAATACTTCCCGGCATGCAATAGTTAGAGACCCTATAATTTCGCGTAATAAAATGACTGGCTAGATTTACAACCCTCTTGTTTATTCGAGCAGAAGTGATTTGCTTAATGGTTGCTACCACAGTTATAACTTATTCTTCTGTTTGGCTCGCCCGAAGGGAATTAAGTTACAGAAGTGCTGAATGCGTGTTATTGGTTCAAACTTCTCTAGGGCGTATCTTATGGGCTGAGGTTCAATGACACGTGTGAAACTTAACATATACTTCTATTACACCTAGAATCTTGCCAAATTATAACGCGAAATGATAGGTTCTCTAGCTATTGCTGATGCAATAGTGCCCCATCCAGATCCTCGCGCAGCCAATCTGCGATTGGTAGAGACATGCAAGATTCGCGTTATTATTTGGCACCAGGCTAAACACCACAGTGCTATATATACTCGAGCCGGCGTCGTCTCTCCATTGGCTGACTGCATATATGTTAAGTCACTCACTTTCTGACTGGACTGCATGTCATTGGACTACACAACTGCGAAGCGTTCATTTATTGGTGCAGAGTCACCCAGGGCGTGACACGTAAAGTATGGTCCATTGAAAAACATATTGCAAAGATACACGTGTTTGATTTTTAACGTGTCCCCAAATAATAACACGAATTTTGCAGTTCTCAAGCGATTGTGTATGGTCACATCACAGAAACCATTACTTGGCAACCATGTACAACTTAACTGTTCTCTATATGGAAATTGCAGTAACTCTATATCTGCAAAAAGCCTTCCCGCCAGTTATTGACTTGTGTGAAATTCTACGAAGTCTCTGGGTGCAAGGTGAAGACTTTAAGGGTGGATATTTAATTACTGTCCTTTAAAACCTCTTCCAGCCAAATAGTCAGAGCAAACACTCGAAAGATGTGCCGCAGCACTGTCATAGTGAAAAAAATGTCCAGTCTTGGCCTTGGCCAGAAACATTCTTGATATTAACAACTTAAGGAAGGCGTTCCTCCACTTACCATATTCATTAGGTTGGTTTTTTTTTTTACGTTAAATCACCACGGATTTCATTGTGCTCTTTAAACTGAAGAAAACGTCTACAACTTTCTCCTTTGCTGACTGTAATTTACTAACTGCTAGTGGTGAACACACTACTTTATACACCCGCATTTTGGCCTGTGGCTTGATAGGAATATATCAAGAGTGAATGCAGGTACAATCACCCGTTGCATTGTTATTTACATAGCAACATGCACCAGTTCCGAATTATCTAAAAATTTTATACTTTAGAAGATGAGAAATGTCATCTAGTCTTCGGTTGAGGAAAAGGGTCCCATAATGAGCAAAGCTTTCTCACCTTGATTTGGCAAAGAATGTCATGAATTTCAGGTGCAGGTAATCATAAGGCTCCGTCTATCTGGTGACATGATACGTCTGTCCTGCTCCGGAATCCTCCTGATAGCAAGAATGTTTCCTTCTGTAACTGATGAATATGAACGTTCAGGGCGAGGAGCATTCTCTTTGATGAAATTCCTTCTCTGAAAATGTTTTAACCACATGAATATTTTTGTTACCTAGTTGATGGTCTCCCAATTAATTATCCTTTCATATATAACGGTTATTAAATCTGTATTGTTCATTTAAGTTGTTATAAAATTATTATTATTTTTATTCACTACAACTACTCTTTATTAGCTGTAAAGTTATGTAGGCCTATAGATCCTGTGGTTTCTGTACGATTACAATATATAAAGTAACTAAAACGGTATTCTCTTGGTAAAAGCTATCTCCAGTCCAACCGACAAGGATCAAACACACCATCTCCCGCGCTGTTAAAAATGTCCTTAAGTTTACGGAAAATATGGAGGATGTAAAAGATTAACGACTGGAACTCCTTCCGTAATAAGGGAAAAGGAAACTCTAGGTTCGAGTCTCATTTAGACACAAATACTGCCGAATCTGAACAAACCGTTGATCGAAGGAAAAAAAAAGTTTTTGTGGCAGTTAGGATACTCTTGTCACTGACATGTACGCTTATACTTTCAAACATAAAAAAATAGTTCGTGGCAGATAGCAACATTTTAAATACCCCATAATCAGAAGCTGAAAATTGGCATGCGTCATTTTTCTGAAAATAATAAATATGTTTATGCATCCCTTTGCCGTAGGAACAAAAGCCAATTTAAAATCAAATTGCTTTAATACTGTTAAATTTTTTGATTATGTAGTGAGATATCATGATTGCAGAAATAGAACAGTCATTCTTTAAACCGGATATACACAAAAATGATCCATTAAATTTACGGAGAATTACCTCATTAATTTTGGACACAAATTTTCCACCATCGCAGTGTACAGACTTCGATAGCCTAAATGTATACCTGAAGCTTTTCTTAGTAAAAAGAAAAATCAGAGAATCGGCTTTTATCAACTGCAATAGTAATGTCATAAGTCAACAGAGCATAGAATTAAAGGATTTATGGCTACCTGTTGTCCGAAATGAATAATTACACTTCAAATTAAACCTGTATTTCCACGCAACAGTACCTACACCCCATAGGATGTTTCTCGGCCCAATCAGCAAGCATTTCTTACAAGCACCACCAATCAGAGACTACCTGCCCTCCTATTGGTGCGCTCGGAGGAGTGCCAGATTTGTTTATATACTCCCCCCNTACTACGATTGTCCTTACAGTGTCTCGCCTGAAGAAGGGGACAGATTTCAGGCCCGGAATCGTAGTAAATACTTATTAATGTTTGTGTTACTTTCGTCTCTCTGTGTCTTCTCTACTGGTTTATCTATTATTTTCTCTGGTTATTTTTGTGGTTCCTGGGTTGTTCTTAGTGTTGATTTATTTGATTTTATAACATGACAAAGAATACTTTTCCTGACTTGTGTTTCATTGTGGTTTTTATCCTATTTTAATGTTTATTTGAGTTTTACTGTTTAGCTGTGTCCACCGATATTGTTTTTTTGCACGGTTTCGTTCACTAGTGTAGCTTTTTCGTTTTCGTCATCGTGTTGTATTTTATTTTGGTTTGCTTTCGTTGTCTGTCCTGTTTTGTAATAAAAAGTTGCTCGTCTATATTTCTGTCGTTTTAATTATATACACATTCATTTTTCTTTAACAAGAAAACAGCTTTTCCTAATTATCTATATGTAGTGCTGTAAAAGGTTTTTCGTTTTTTGTCTTGCTGGGTTCTATGTGTGTGTGAGAGATTTATATTTAGTATCATTGTCGGCAATAGACACAGTCCAATCAAACCATCATAATAACCTTAACTCATCATTGCCATTAAACTTGAAAGATAGAATTAGGTTACCCCGATACTGACTATCTGTGTTCCCCTGGCAGACACTAAATGGGTTGTCAAGAAAGAAGATCTAAGCTAAAGTATTTTGCTGGATGACAACTGAGATATGGGATTTTCTGAATTATTCAAGTATTTTTTTTAATTGCATGGCTCTGTCGTGCTAAGAATTAAAATCTCTAAAAAAACTGCTTTTCATGAGCTATATGAACTGTTTTCCAGGAATATTCGCAGTTACGAGGTGACTGTTTAAAGGGGATAATACATTCAAGAGCAGCTGAATAAGAGATACCTGTCTAGTAGCGTGTAGCACCCTCTTTCGCCCCGATGGCGGAGGTGATACGGCATGGCTTTGACTCCACAAAGGGCACCAGAAGTGGTCGGGAGTCAAACTGATTCAAAACCTCTGCACATCCTCCCACAATGCATGGAGATCTGTTTGAGCATAATACACTGTGCTCTCATTCCTCTAGACAGCATCCCAGATGTGTTTGATAGTATTGAGGTCCTTCGAGGGTCAGGAAAGCAACCTCAAGTCCCTAGTGTGCTCAGCCAACCTCTCGGTCTCAATTCGGGAGTGGTGGGCCGGTGCATTGTCTTCCAGTAGGTACAGGTCTTCTGCAGGATGCTGTAGGCGAAGAAATGGTGGCATGTGATCTGCCAGCAGGTCACTGTATCGTTCGTCGGTGAGGGATATTGGTATGTGTACCAGGGAATCAATTTCGTCCCCATACGACGATACCACCACCATCTACCTGAACTGTACCCAGCTGACACGAGGGATCCATCGTTTCATGTATCTGGTGACACACTTTTACCCTGCCATCGGCGTGTAGCAAAGTGTATCTTGACTCATTCGTTAAGGCGACCTTTTTCCATGTATCGAAAGTCCAATGGCGGTGTTCCTGTAATCACATTAGTAATCGAGTCTTGTGGCATGCAGTGAGAAGAGGTACCATAGTGTGGTGGCGACTTCTGTGCTTCTTCAAAGATCTTTCCCCATAGCTAGTAAGCAGTTTTGGATTGTATGAATTCTCAGAGCTCGTCGAGGTCTAGCATTGAATTGGCAAGTGATCTGCTGCACTGTGGTCTGTCTATCTGTTATAACCAATTGAACTAGGTGAAGGCAACTCCTATCGTTCATGCATGGTACGCCACAGCGATGTTGTCCCTTGCGGCGGTAGTTTTACCCGAATCTATGAACTCATAGTACACTGCTGACACAGGGGCTATGGAATTCCCAGTGCCTGCACGACTTCGGAGATGGAGTGCATCACATGTCTGGCTCCAACGATCTGGCCATGATCAAATGCACTGAGATCTTGTTTCTTCCCCATTCTGTCCTTGACTGTAACTCCGACAGTTAGTATAAGGTCTGATGGAATTCCAGCCATACATGGCTGAGCACTAAGATGGTCTTGGATAACTGGGCCCTTTGGATAACTGGACTCCTCCCCATTAATTATTGTACCCCTAAAGATAAACAAATCATGTTTTTTAGAAAATATAGCTGTGTTTATTCTATCAAATACAATTAATACTGTTGATCTCAATATCTCTACTTCAATGATTTGTGAATTTTTCTGCTAACCTTACTTTTGCAACTCTTACAACAGTGTATCAAGGTATTTTTTTTCCCAGTGAAATCCACAGCTTGGTCAATGTTGTAGAGAAAATGTTATGTTTGAAAACGACAAAATTTATTGGTGTATTTGACGTATTGTATAGTTTTTTCGGCTTATAAACGTGTGTGATTTTTGTGCGAAAAAAAGGGGGGAGGCCCAGTTACCTACGTGTTTTGTTACATTTTGGGTAAATGGGTCCTGATCAGTTAAGTAACTGGGCCGTGGAGGCCCAGTTACCTAACTAACCAGGGTATGGGTATGGGCATTCTTCCAATGGAAGAAAAATAACTTCTAATTGAGTGAATGTGACAAAATAATTGAGAAGATGGGTCCCTATAGAAGAAAAACAACGAGACGTGTAGAGGGGAAATATAGTTAGGATGATTTAAAAAGAGCAGCGAGTGCAGTAAAAGACGGGCGCAGTACCACAAGAGCAGTAGCTAAAAAGTACAGAAGAAGTACACTGAGTCATGCACTTAATGGCACACGTGAAACAGTAGTTTCAGGGAAACGGAAATCTCAATTGAATTAACAAGTTGAACAAAAACTTTCTGAGGAATTAAAAACATTAGAGAGATGGGGATGGGGACTTTCTAAAAAATAAAGGATAGAGTTTGTACAGGTGAACGTCAATTACAACGACATTAAAACCACGTTTAAAAATGGAAAACCAGGTGATTATTAGCTTTTGAGTTTTAAAGCAAGGTATAAGATTTCCATTAGGAAACCACAATCTGTTGAGTTAGCGAGAGAAAAGCAAACCAACCCGTGTGTGTTATATGGTATTTACAAACTTCTTAAGGAAACATACGCAAGCCTTATTCCAGATATGAGCAAGATCGGCACAAGAAAAGTTTTTAATCTTGATGAGACATCCTTTTGTCAAGACCATAACAAGACTGGAGTCGTCGGAACTGTGGGAAAGGCAGCAAAAAGAACTACAAGTGGCCGTGGAAGAAAGAATACTTCAGTCCTAGTCTGTGTTTCTGCGTCAGGTCAGAAAATCCCCATTCTTTGTGTGTTCAAAGGATGTAACATTGTGGCTTCATAGTTTGGACCTGATGAGAGTAACAAATAAGAAACTGCTATAGCTGCGAGCAAACGATGATAGATGGAACGTGAAATTTTTCACAACTTGTTTTCCAAGTGTTTTCTACCCAGTTTTCCTGACGATAGGCCAGTGATATTGGTATATGATGGCCATGCAAGTCATTTTACCACGTCGGTCATAAATACAGCTATTGAAAATCTCATTGCAATTATCAATTTGCCTCCACATACTACCCACATTCTGTAACCACTCGATGTATCAGTTTTTAAGTTCATGAAAGTTAAGTAGGATGAAAATCTTGTTAAATAGCAGAGATAAAACTTATGCAAGGTGATGCAAAACCATGTGTTTGTTGATAGGTCAATGAGTGTTTTCAGAAAGTGCTTGAACTTCTTATAAAGATGTCATTTAAGGTTACTGAAATTTTTGATGAAGACACTTCACAAAGAATTGGGTCTCCTACCAACTCACAATTAATCAAAGAAGGCATCTTTAAACCTGATTATTTGGCTCTCTACAAAGAACATCTAGAAAAACAGGAAAAAAAAATAAAGTGTCATCTCCTCAAACAGAACCGACTGAAGATGCTGTCCCTTGTGAAGTGATTCCTGGACGATCCCGTTTCCTAGACACACTGCCTGAAGTAGTTCCTGGGCGTTCCTTTTTCCAGATGCTCTGCTTGAGCCGGTGTTAGAACATTCCCAAATTATGGACATTGGTCCCTCACCATGATCTCCTGGATGCTCACTATCGCCTACACAGTGCTGTGAAACCAGGTAATTTTTTCTTTCTTCAAAAATTTCAGACAATCAGTCACACTTGTTGGCTGCAGACGTGGTAACATCAGCTTATAAAAATCAAGTGTTATCAAGCAGTAAAATATTTTTGAGCTTTGATCAACTGCTTCTAAACTTTGTGAAGAGTAACAAAACTGAAACATGTCCACCAGCAACATACAAGAGAAAGAGAGTAGCTGTTGGAGCTAAAGTTATAACAACTTCTGAATATCTCAAGTCAGTTGTAAAAAAAGAACATGATAATAAAGACAAAGTAAGAAAAGACAAATTAGGAAACGGTAAACCAATGAGTGGAGGGAAAGATGAAATGGCAGAAGCGAAACAAAAAATTAAGAAGCCCAGAATTAGAGGAAATACATGTAAATTTGTCTACAAGTCCTCATCTGATTCTTCATTCTCATCAGATGCAGATTAACCTGAGGTGACTGTTTTGGAATCAGAGTAAGAAGAGTTACCAAACATTACTTGGAGCTCTAGACCAAAGCAGCAAAAGAGAAGTGAAGATGAGACAAACTGGTTAACATAGACTTGGAACTCACTAAAAATAAAACATACAGATAGGATCATACTACGCTGTCTTCTATGAAAATACATACTACATTGAAAGAGTTGAACAAATTTTAGTGTCTAATAACAAAGTGAAAATCAAATACCTTAGACTGGTAGTGCAGCAGACTATTCATTTTCATGGTCTCGTACACATGACATCAAAAATGTTCACAATAGTTATATCTTTGCAGGTCCTCTTCAAATTCAAGGACATGAACCATTTTTCTTTGACATCTGTCAAGTGAAAATCAAGTACAAAAAATGAAAGAAAAGATTGCTACTGTTTATCCTATGAGTTCGTGTTGGAAAGATGACTCTAATTAACACATANACATGACATCAAAAATGTTCACAATAGTTATATCTTTGCAGGTCCTCTTCAAATTCAAGGACATGAACCATTTTTCTTTGACATCTGTCAAGTGAAAATCAACTACAAAAAATGAAAGAAAAGATTGCTACTGTTTATCCTATGAGTTCGTGTTGGAAAGATGACTCTAATTAACACATACTTTGTGTTAGTTCTTGTTTATGTAGGTTTCAATAACTTATGGTAGGCCTACTTCTAAAGTTAAAGATCAAGGACAATTTAACTTAAGTTACTTATGAGTATACTTTCTCCCATGTTTTTCTGTGTTAACTAGCTGACTGAATGTTGATTAATTATTTTTGAAATCATAAGTTTGTCAACAAGTTTAATGAGACACAAAATGAATATGTAAAAAAGCAAAATATTTTTTCTTCTTTGAAATTCTATAAAGTTACTTTTTAAAGTTTTTCTGTGATAATTAATTAAGAAGTTTATTTAAATTTTACTGCAATCAGCCAAATATAAATATGTTTCAGTATCAGTCAATTAAGTGAGAAAGTCTTATTAAAACAATTTATTTACAAGACGAACTATATTTTAGTAATAGTGTTTTAAGCTGTTCTACAAGTAAAACAAATGGTTTACCATAAACATTTCCATTTTTTTTTGTTATTTCAAGAAATTCCATGTTGAAACTAGCTACCAGACTTATCTTCATCTTAAATGACCCTCAAACTCTTTTTATGAAAATGCGTATTTCTGATTTTTTTTTTTCCAAATTTTCTTACATTCCTGCCTTGCAGATCCCGTAAATTTGTTTCTACTGAAGTGATTGAGATTATTTTTTCAGGAGTTCAAGTTGAAGTGTGTACGGTGGGCCCAGTTACGTCATAATGAAAACCATTGCCTGGGCGAAGGGGTGGCCAAGTTACCCAAAATGCCCTGGTAACTGGGCCTAAAAAATAATTACAATTTCTATAGTAGGGTGACAAAGTAATTCATAATTTATTCCTCGAAGAGTTAACGTACATAGTAACTTCCAGGAAAAATAGATTACATTTCTACCATACAGTACTTCAGCAGTGGAAGTTTAAATTCGGCATCTGTTTTTTATGGGATCAGCTACGCAAGACAACCTTATTACATTCAAAGGGATGACTACAGTGCCACTTTTGCCACAATGGTAGGTGTCTAATTTATCTGCTTATTAGTGTACACCCACACGCCAAAAGTCATGGGACAGCAACATGTAAATGTAATAGTCGATGGCGCTAACCTTCTGTTACATCCAGGAAGTGCTCAGACCTTATCAGTTGTGCTCTGACATCGCGCGAGTGAGTGTGTGCTGGTCATGGCATTGCATTGTAGCCCTTCATTGACTTTACATGCCTCCACAATGATGGGATATTATAGAAAGATAGGTAATGCACCGTTTCATCGGTCCAAGCTGTGCGAAACTATTACGAGGAGCATTATAGTCAGTTTTAACGACTGCTGTGGCCACCCTGTTCGTCCGATATGAGCCCCATCGAGCATTTATTGGACGCAGTGGGGAGGTCCATCAGCACCCAAGATCTTGCACTTACAAATAGCAGGGGAGCTGTGGGTAGCTATCCAGATGGCATGGGACGTCTTTCCAAAGGCGTTTCGTCCACTTGTGGAATCGGTGCTACGACGAGTTGCTGCATTTCATACGGATAGAGGAGGGACTAAACAATATTATACCCGTATCCTACGACTTTTGGCATGCCAGTTTATAAGTCAACGCTACACTGAGAGAAAAGCCAACAAAATATTTTGTTCAGTACATAAAACTTGAAGAACAAAAAATGTATTTAGTTTGTCTAGCAAAATACACGACTGGATTAACAATACCTTTGCGTTGGACAGAAAGAAATTTGACTGTCGACAAACTATTTGGTTGAATCACCTATATATATTAGTTTGGTTACTCATTTGACTTCGTTCGAAAATACAGCTCGAGAGTTTATTTGTATTTTCTTGTGAAACTTAGAATTGTTACAGAGTTTATTAGTGCATTTATTTGGTGTGCAATAACTATAAATATCCCAATAAAGCATATTAACAGTAAACTAAAAATAAGATATGTAACACTTGAAAGATTTATTTGAGCTCNTGTTTATTAGTGCATTTATTTGGTGTGCAATAACTGTATAAATATCCCAATAAAGCATATTAACAGTAAACTAAAAATAAGATATGTAACACTTGAAAGATTTATTTGAGCTCGTTGCCAAGTATTTCTAAATAGTATTAAAAAAAGTCGCTTATCCACGGCTGTCTGTGTATTCGCTTAGTACTTCTAAATTACTTGATGGATTTTTATGCGGTTTTCAACATCATTTAGAGAATTTCTTGTGGAAGGTTTTGGTGTATAATACATTTTTTTTTGTAATGATAATAGAGAAATGTCGAACAGTTTGTAATAAAGTCGTAAAAACAGCTTTTAGGGCGCTTACATGGCTTGCGCTGACTAAACCATAAGAGATACATCAAATTAATGTACTACAGAATAGTAGCTCTCAAAAAAGTCTACAGAAAATTATGTAATAGCGTATGTATATTTTAAGGATGATCCACAGTAACCATTTTTGTCTTTCAAAGTATCGCTGTAAAAACTAAATTGTTACTTGGCGAAGCCAGGTCGGTTGGCTAGTTTAATATGTATGTTCTTAAAAACATCGTTACATCATCAGTAGTCACTTTAGCCGAGGTTGTTAAGGCGTAGTGATCGGTCACATGGGATGTAGTTTGAATTCCGATCTCGCAAGTGTTCTTTTATATTAAAATGAATCTTTAGTGGCACTAACCAAAACTTTGTTTGTAGCAAACAAATAAGAACAACCAAATAATTTGGTTAAAAAAAAANAAAAAAAAAAAAAAAAAAAAAAAATATATATATATATATATTCGCCCCTATACAAAAAATTTATATGGTTGCGAAAAAAACTTTGTTTGATTAAAAAAAACCATTTTCTCAGTGAACAGAAAAGACACGCAGTGAAACATATTTAATAAATTCTTTTGAATGTTGGGTTTGGATTAAAATATTTTTTATTTACGTACTTCGTATAAAGAATTAAAAAGTCACGATCATATTTTCTTCTACTTCGTTTCTGAATAGGTGTAGAAAAGCTCATGCGTCTTATTTCGTGTTATTTTGTAAACTGAATTGTAAGTTATACGCTAGGTATTTTATTCCTGATGATGATCTGTAAATAGCTGTAAAATTCCCTCATAAAAAAGCATAGGGCATGAAGGAAAGTAATAGATTAAACATATCACTTTCTGATCTTCAATTATTTTTGCATAAAATTTTGGTATGAACGGTGAATAGAATGTCAGTATCATAGCTTTTAATTCTGTTATTTCTATTGAGGTTAGAAAATCATACTATTTTTCTGGAGACAAAAATATAGCTTGAGGTTAAAGTAGGCAACAAAAGCTACATTCTGGTCCCGTATACCTTGTGAACTTCTTTTCCCTAATTATTAATATACTCAGTTCATTTGACTTCCAATTTTTTTAAAATATCAAATTTTCAAGTCTGGCGTTTTTTATTTCTTGTCTTAAATGATGCAGTTTACCTCTAGTACAACACGAGGATTCCATTTTAAACCACCGAAAACAAAGTTTTTTATTTTTTATTAGAAGACTTCTGTTACTAGGGCCGCACTAGTAGCAGGACGTAAATATAAAATGGGTGACTTGACCAGATCATTTCACCCCTATGAAATGTTGGCAAACCAGATACTCGAAATTCCCATATAAGAAATGAAGGACTGTAGTCTTTTCTGTTCTGAAGGTTGTGCGGACACATAACCGTTGTATCCTATNTTCCCATATAAGAAATGAAGGACTGTAGTCTTTTCTGTTCTGAAGGTTGTGCGGACACATAACCGTTGTATCCTACAGTCTTATCTCGTTTTAGACATAAACAGACCTGCGACCTATCTGAAATGACAAGTCCTTATTAGCTATTAAATAGTAAAGACAGTAAAGTTTCTTTCAAAATGACAGGGAATTTGTGTACCAAATTTGTTTGTATCGGTGTAAATGGGCAAAACTTTTGTGATGTATCACAAATAATTGGCGCGAGGAGATCAGTCAGAATTTAAGGCCCTTTAATTACATTTGTGGACAANTTCCCATATAAGAAATGAAGGACTGTAGTCTTTTCTGTTCTGAAGGTTGTGCGGACACATAACCGTTGTATCCTATCCTACAGTCTTATCTCGTTTTAGACATAAACAGACCTGCGACCTATCTGAAATGACAAGTCCTTATTAGCTATTAAATAGTAAAGACAGTAAAGTTTCTTTCAAAATGACAGGGAATTTGTGTACCAGATTTGTTTGTATCGGTGTAAATGGGCAAAACGTTTGTGATGTATCACAAATAATTGGCGCGAGGAGATCAGTCAGAATTTAAGGCCCTTTAATTACATTTGTGGACAANTTTGTGATGTATCACAAATAATTGGCGCGAGGAGATCAGTCAGAATTTAAGGCCCTTTAATTACATTTGTGGACAATAATTCTGAAGCGAAGAATGCATTGGTAAAATGTATATATAAATCATTATGAAGATGAATACAAGATATAGCAATATCGTTAAAAAAGAAAACCAAACATTCAATAACGTGCCAATGAATATAAAAATTTACCCTTAGAGCACCAACACCAAAATTTATTTTATACCGGCTCCGGTACATGCCAATACAGAATGATTTAAAATACAATTATTTATACTTATTTCAAAATCAAATCTTTCTGAGCTCCAATAATTCAGTTAAGTAGCTAAGAAAGGAGGGCAACCACCCACGGCCCAGTTAAGCAGCCAATCCTATAAAAAATATATTACAAGTTAAAATAAAAATATTTCGGTCGGAGGCAGTCGTATGTGACACATTAAAGATCCTACCATTAAAATACAATACTCTACAACCATAAAAAACGATGCCCTTACGAATGAGTAGTGGAAACGGAAAATTACCAGAATGCTCAATTAAACTTGGGCGGCGCACAAAGACAATCACTACACGTTAAAAACAAGAGGTACATCAGACGCGACAACATATATACAACCAAACATAATTAAGAACGGCAACCGAAACAAAATTTTGAAATGGATATCAACTACTGCACACCCAAGGAACCACACACGCATGCCGCACAGAAAAATTACACAACAGTTAAAACCCTACCGCAGACACCGAAACGTTACGTTTTTCACGAGTCACCATAAAATCGCCCCGTTGTTCAGTGCGAATGTCAAGATCTAATCGTCATGATTCTCATTGAAGTGAAGTGCAGGCAGAATGAAGCCGGCCGGACAAACTGAGCAGAAGCAGCAGCAGTAAAGCTGGCAGCAGAATAGAATAGACCCAGACGTTTTTTATTCCGTATGCCTCCCCTCCACGCCGACATACTGTGGTCTCCAACCTACTTACTGAGACCTCCGGATAGTTTGAGCGGTGTTGGTAATGGGAGGACAGTAGTGCATGTCAGGCTAGTGTGCCTAGATGCTTTCCGTTGAAAGTGTTAACGTGCCAGTGCTTCCTCCCTCTCCCGGGAGGGATGGGGGGTGGCGGTGGTTGACTGATATGCGTCTATGCGCTGGGGTGATGGACCACCGAGGCACGCTTGCGCTCCGGTGGCCCCATGTTGCAAAGGATGGGGAAGGCAGCAGAAAACCAGCGTCTCACTGGAGGAAACTGCTGCCTTGTGATTAGATATGTCACCACCAGTCACCTTGAAGGGGTTTAGTATGGGGGTTGTTAATATTTACTGTGCTCAACGAGGCTGGATGCAGGCAGGCCTGGATGTTGTTAAAGGTTGCCTGTGCCACGAATCGGGCGACGCGAGCGAACCAAGATCCACTCGGCGCCACCCGACCTCTCGCTGTGGAGGCCAATGGGAGCGCTGCCGTCCCGAAGCACGTCGTGGGACCCGCGGGCGTCCAACTCGGTCAGGCAGAATTCTCATCCCTCGTTGGCAGACAGCTAACATTCCATTTCGAACCACCAGCCATCGCACTGGGGTTGTTATTTCTTCTGACTATGGGGCGACGACTGGCAACTCTCGACGGTCGGCAGCCATCCCCGGCAGACTTCCGGGCCCGACGGCCTTCCCTACTCCGACGCCTGCGTGACACCGACGACGCCTTCCGCCAGTTTGGTCCACGGACTGGTATTCGAGTATTCCCAGTCACCCCAGTTGCCTGGGATCCCTTACTCGCCACCAGAGGGAAGCGTCTCGTAGCAGATGTTCGCTGCATCCAGTCCTCGGCGTGTGCATCGCCTATTCATTACTGCATGCCTCGCCACAGAGCTTCGTTACTAATGGTCGGCATCTTGCTCGTCGGATCCCACTCTGGACTGGGCGGAACATCTCCTAGGTGATGTGAACAGTCCGAGAGACAGGCGAGATGGACCCCGAGCTCGGCCGCGCAAGGCCTTACGTAAACTATTGCCACCAATCACAATTAAGACGCGAGCGTGAAAGGGGTAGGAGGGGGAAAGGGCGTAGAAGGAGAACAAGGTAGGGTATACGAGCACGAGCAAAGAGTCGGCCACTGACCGCTGAAATAGAGGGCGCTCACAATTGTAACGAGGCCGGGGCAGACGGCGAACTTTGATAGGGCAATAACAGATTACACACATAAAAAAAATGAAAATATGGGGATATAAAAACACTGCACAAGTCACAAACTGGATAAAGTGCTCTTGATGTATTAATGTTTTATTTGTAGGCAGTAATGCTTCAGATATGAAAATGAAACTTCAAAAGAACTAAACAAATTCTGTGTAAATTTTTACGTTGTTTTTTAATTTCCAACTTTATGTTAAATTCTACTGTTGGAATTTCTTGAATCTGCTATCATTCTGTTAGTAATTCTTGCTGCAACATTTAAACTGATCTCCTCTAAGTAACAGAAACGTAAGTATTTTTCATTTAAGAAATTATTTTTAGAATATTAAATTCGAACACATGTCATTTTGTATCGAACTGGCAATCCCAGGACTAGAATTTTCCAATTTTTTAAAAACTTCGTTCAACTCCTGTTGTGTACAAATAAGCTGTACGTATTCGTACCTCATCTGCTCTCCTGTACGAAGCGGGAAGGTTTTGGAGGCAAAAACTAAACTGAAAATAAAACGAAAACCAGTTACCTTCACAAAAAAAAAAAACTGTGAGTCGTAGCATACGAGACTAATTACCTCCAACATCTTGGACCGGATTGCGTCCGTATTTATAAGTGTCGTTTAGCATTTTCATTGTTCCTTTGAACTCCGAATATCGTTAAATTGCGTTATTGCTTTCAGACTTCAAAAACAACATCTCAGACCAGATCCGCGCCGTTGATGCCCCGAGACTATACGCTTGGCCTCGTATACATCGTACCACGGTAACAAAAGAAGAAAACAATGGCTGACAAATGCGTGGCGCAGGAGAAATGTGTGGCCGGGAGATAAAAGGACATGATTACAGCGGCTTTACCAGTTCATTAAGCCCCGTATTATTTATTAAGCAACGGAGTAATTGTGTGGTTGTAGTTGGGACGCCTTGTCCGGCGAAGCCACAAAGCAAGGGGGCCCACCTTTTCCTCCAGCAGGCAACACGAAACGTGCGGTGACAATAATCACACTTCGGGGAGTTCTTTGGCTCATTAGCTGCGTCCCACGCAGTCACGCACGCACGCACACAGCCACACAGCGGACAGGCGGCAGAGAGTTTTTTTTTCTCCCTCCCTCGCCAGCTTACACAATGGAACACGCAAGTTTCTGTTTACCAATGGGCCACCAAACACAAAAGAACTCTGCTCATTTTACGACCTCTTCCCCCCCCCTCAGCCTTCTTCGTTTCATCTCTTCTGTTCCAGGCCCCTCCACCCCTACCACTTTTTCCACTCTCGTTCTTCACCCGCGAGCATTTGTCTGTCTCGCCCTCTCATCTTTCATCATTAACACGCCCTTTTTCTTACCTGACTCCTTATTGGAGCTGCTTAATTTGCTCTTTCTCCGTCTGCCTTTCCTTCTTCTGCCATTTCCCTGTCTGCCCACCTTCCTAGTGTTAAACCCTCCCAAGAGGTTGCGGAGGAAATTTGATAATTTAATAAGTCGGGGTTTGTAACATGTGAAAGGTGGGGATACTTCGTGCAGAATATATAAATACACAGAAGCGGAACGGCGATGGCAGTCCCTTTTATATAGAGTGAGTCTTGTGTGCGCTGATTGGCGAACGGCGTTGCACAGTGTTGCTGGTCAGTGACGCCATTTTGCTGGCGTGTGCGGCTGGAGTTCGCGGTAGAAGATGCTGTTTCACTTCTGTAAGCGAGTGAACGAGTGAGATAATGGAGAGATTTGGGCGGCTCTTAAAATCGAAGTCTTGAGAGCCTATGCGTGTAAAGTCAGGTGAGTATGGAGCAGAGCCGGAATGCAAGAGCGAAGGAAACGGGAGATCCCCGAGGCAACCGGCATACCATCAGCATCATCCGGCAAGGTTCCCACATGCGAAAATCTCAATAGCGACCCCGCCGGGAATCGAACCCGGTCCGTCGAGGTGGTAGGGATATGGGGATTGTGGCGTTTCCCGTAAAATCGTTTTGTGCACCGCATGTTTCCTAACAAGCGTTTTGCCTAACAGGCGTTTCGAATAGGAGGTGTTTTGCCAAACGGCGTTTCGCGTACATTTTAGGCAAAACGATAGCTCCGTGAAAAAAATTGTGTATAGGTCTATTGCTCATGTCAGGTGCGCAGTAACAAACTTACGTGACCCAGCAGTAATGAAAGGCTTATTATTTCATGTGTGAAAACCACATGGCATCGACTAATTACCAGTTGCACGATTGAGTTTCATCTCTCGATCTGAGATCATGTCCCAAATTTATGTAATACCGACACACAGAACTGTTGCACCATTTGAGTTCTGAGCATGACTGGAGATCGAGTTGAACTTCATTTCAAACCGCCGAATATGGTGGTTTGAAATCTCGATCCATGGTAAGAGATGTTTCTAAATCCACAGTTAAATATATTTATTTACTAGAAATAATCTTAGTAATATTTAAATCCTTTTAAATATGGAATCGGTTGCTTTTTACTGTTGAAAAATATAAATTGAGACATAATGCAATGGCTTAAAATCCAATGCATTTATTTAATTATAGATGTATTAACGTTTTGTAAAGAGAGAACAAAATTAATACTTATCCCTCCGAGAAAACACAACGGTAAACTGGAAAAGCCATTCCGAATATCAGAAACGGTCCTAATTTTCCGCACGAACTGCATCTAAAAGTGAATCTCACGTCAAATTTTTTGCTCGAGAAAGAGCAACCGTCGCCAAGAAATGTAGCTTGAAAATACACCAACAGATAGCGCTAATAATAGCTGCTTTTTGGAAATTTAATACAACGTTATACACACATGAATATTATTCAGAAAAATTCGTCAAACAATTATTTTACTTAAAACTGATAAAGCATCGCACAATCTAGTTTCAGGTACACCACATTCTTCAATAATATTGGTATTAAAAATAAAGAAAAGAGTGTATGCAAAGTGTTTTCAATTTGAACAAAACAACGGAAACGGAAGTTTTACAGTGCATTCAGCTAGATTATATAGTAAAAAATCCTTGTCTTGAGAGATAATGGCTACAGAAACACATTAATTGTCTCCGAACTTCAAAATAAATAGTTGCATCATGACTACACCAAATGAGAGCCAATCACAAACAGTATTTCATCTCAATCCTAGTTCCGAACCGAGATGAGGAGATCTCCGATCGGAACTCGGCCGTTCGCGTTGTTGCAACACTCGTACACTGGAACTCGGATCCAACTGAAGATCGTGTTTGAACCAAGATCTTAGGATCTCGGTTTAAGGGCTGTTAATGGTGCAACCGAACATTAGGTAGGCTCATAAAAAATACTTTTTTNAATCCTAGTTCCGAACCGAGATGAGGAGATCTCCGATCGGAACTCGGCCGTTCGCGTTGTTGCAACACTCGTACATTGGAACTCGGATCCAACTGAAGATCGTGCTTGAACCCAGATCTTAGGATCTCGGTTTAAGGGCTGTTAATGGTGCAACCGAACATTAGGTAGGCTCATAAAAAAATACTTTTTTTAAAAATTGTTTGTAGACTTACTCTTTCTAAGTTATAAGAACTGAAAGTAAACTGAGGATTTATTTTGGTGCATGCTAGAATTCAGAAACAAGTACGTTTGTGTCACCGTCGCAAATGGTGCACGCGTTATTTGACAACTCTCGGATAACCCGTAGCAAATAAAAAATATGCAACAAAATGCAGGCCCAATCATACATATCCTTCAACTTGTGACAAGTTGTTATGAACTAGCTTTCAAGCTTAGTCGTACTTGAAAGTATTTAGGGGCGTGGCTCAATAATAACTCATGATTCGGTAGAGCACAACAGTATCTGATGAGGTTTTATTACATGAAGATTATTCAGTTGCTATTTAAATGACTATTGATCGGGGGAGCTTTAAATTGAATACCAAGATGATTATGTAATTACATTATCATTCACGCCATTTTAATTAAACCTAATTGGAAAGTCATCACCGTGTTGCAGACGGTGGCTGATTCTGCGAGACGGTTAACGCCGGCCGGACACACCCATATTCCTGGTCTGCTTCGCTGGTCGGGTCGCCCAAAGGACTGAAGACGAAAGACCAGACAGCGGCTGTTCCTTGGGCTGCTTCCGTCAGAGGGTCCGGGTGCGAGGCTGGGGTAAGTTCCCTTCCTTTATATGTGATCCTCCTTCTTATCTAACCACCTTCCTTAAGTCCTTCCCTTTCACTTCCGTTGGACTTAACTTTAATTGAATATCATTGTATACTCTTCTAACTTTAGATCATGTAAAGTCTTTATTAATCATTTCAACCAATCCTTTTAATTATCTGAGCTTATCCTGTTTTCCTTAAACTTAACCTTNAAGTCTTTATTAATCATTTCAACCAATCCTTTTAATTATCTGAGCTTATCCTGTTTTCCTTAAACTTAACCTTTTATAAGAGTGATTTGAGCCACCCAGGCTCGTAACGAAGTGAACAATGGGCAGTTGATATCCTAATGTTTGTATATTATATTGTTAATTCTACCTAAAAGTCATTGAAATCGCAAATTTTCAGTTCTCTAAGATTTAGGATGTATTCTAGTTTTACAATATGTGTTTTTTCCCCTTAAAAACGTATAAATCTGCTGTTAAAAAATTAAGTACAAGCAAAAATATACGTAATTGTGTGAACGAGTGATTTTGACAAAATTGAGAATTACAACTTGTGGGTGCATGCTAAGCCCGTGTGCCGCGATAAAAGTGTCCGTACAAGCTCGGGCGGAAACTTGCACGAAACCTGCTACCCGAGCCTGCATTCATGTTTGCAGGTATGGAGGGTTCTTCTGAATAACCTGTCCGACGATACGTGTTGCCGACGATACTTCCGCAGCTGTGGCTTAGGAACAATCTTCACTCACGACTTCATCATTATGCGTTCATACACATCTTGTTATAACTGTAAAATTTGNGTGGCTTAGGAACAATCTTCACTCACGACTTCATCATTATGCGTTCATACACATCTTGTTATAACTGTAAAATTTTTGTGTTAAATATACAAGAACGTTTACCATAATTTTCACACAGTGCTGTTTTAGAATAAGTAAATATTTTCGTGTGTTTTTTGGTTACTATTTATTCACGTTTAATAGTCTTTCGCTCTTTCTGAAAACAAAAATAAACAAAATGACTCTACCTAAAATTTCAACCTCGCAGGAAACCTTCCATCGAAAATTGTACACACACAATTACGAAAACGTCAATGAAAATAGGCTAACAGTTGATCAAATCTTCCGTAAAACCACCCATACAAGCGCCCATGCGTGTTTACATGGAATCGTCCAAGGAGACTTCCACCGTGGTATTTGAGACCCACATTAATTTTTCTTAAAGAACACCCCAGTTTTTCGAAACGGGTTCCTGCCAAGTGGTATTTTAAATCACGTTATCAAACAAAGATCTATCTTCGCGAATGGGTGATTTTAATTGCAACGCGTCTTTTTGGGCGCCTGCTTGCGAATCACAAATGTTCAGCGCTGGAGTAACTTAAACAATACAAATGTAAAAATGCCTTCGCACAAAGATACGTGGACGATAAATGAATTCCGTATTCAGAGTAATTACTGACAATGTACGATTATAGAAATTTTAAATTTTACTAGTTGCTTGATATTTTTGTACTTAATTTTCATTATGTGTTATCTGCTAGTTGCAAAAAGTCAGGAACATATTTTATCAATAAGTTTATGCCTTTTTACAAACAAGAAATAACACACAGTGAAAATTAGATACAAATATATTAGACAATTAGTAAAACTGTAAATTTCCTATAGTTAACATTTCCAATAACACCTCTGAAACTGAAACAAAAGAAGAAAAAGCCTAAAACGCCCCTCCATCCTGGATTTATTTCATTAGCGAGGCGTGTGTGTTGCAAAAGAAAAGCTTGGTGACGACTGCACACAGATCTGACGAGTTCTTCGGACCAACAGAATGCTAGCGGTGGCGTGGTATCGAAATATTATCGCGTATTTACTGACTTGTAATGCACTGCGAAATTTTTATAATGCGATTCACCCAACTCGTTTACTCTGTTTCGCACTGTTCATTACTGGGCATTCCTAAAATAGTCCTACCCAGTAACAAAAGTAGCTGCAAAATAGTAAGTGCTCGAAATTTGTTCAGATGGCAGCGAATTCGTCTTGTTTTACGAGATTACATGATCGTAATGACTGATTAAAATCAAAAAGTTTAAGGACTTGTGAAATTTGCATTGTTAAAGGCTGTTCATGGTTAACGGAGCACTTTTGAAAGCTCTGCTTGAGAAGCACTCGAATGCATATTGCGTTATTTCACCACACGCAAAATTAACTTTGCTACGAGCCTCAGCATTTTATTTCTGCGGTTAGCCAAGTGAAACGCTTAAATTATGAGGAAAGCAAATATTATACAATTTGGTTCATTTTTACACTTGTAGTAGGAAGCAAAATAAATAATTTCAGTTACAGTATTCACAAATGGTTACCCAACACTTTTGATTCAACGTTAAGACTTGGAACTACTATTCCTTTGTCGGTACGATCTTAACTACGTGTTTGCCAGTCAGTGAGCCCATTAAAATATATGGAAGTAAGGGCAGTATCATTTCTCAAATTTTTTTTTCAAAAGTGTAACGGAACAAAGATATGTAAACACTAAAACGCCTGTCTGTGTTGCTATCAGCAAATCATGGCTACTACCCTTATTTCGACCTAAATCTCCAGGAGTTGTACCATACTTGGGATTTAAAAGATGGGTTATTAACTCGCATGTCACATTTAACATTACACAGAATCCAGACACTCAGTTTTCCACCTCCAGTATTTGTAATATACTCGTGCTTCAGGTTCATTTTCAAAGATATGTATCGCCTTTAGGATTCACTTTAAACCATTAGTCGTGATTAACCTGCAGACGAAGTTTGTCGGTCTAATTTGGACACACACTGTAAAATACCCATGTCCGTATCAAAGCGAAACAACGCTGCATGAGATCTAAGGCACTTGATGTCCGTGTAAACACCGGTTTATCGCATTTGCCCCTCCCTTTTTTTTTTTTCACCCCAGACGCACCTTTTGGCTGCACGAGGGGTTGAAGCTGAGATCAACGGCGTTCTACAGGGNGCCATCATGTTGACTTCTAGTGCTAATCAATACCTCAGACCGGAATATCTCACGCCGCTGCCAACCACGGTAAGTTAACGCCTTCTGTATTATAGCATTTTTGGTTAAGTAGCATATTGCCAAAGGTTTTAATATGTAAGGTACATACATAACAACTGTTGGCTGTTATACCAACCTAACGTCCTGTAAACACGAGCTATAATTGCCTATTACTAATCTCCAAGTAAGTAAACTTTATTTCGCGTAGTTTTGTCTGTTTTTTTTTAAGTTCTCTGTTTATGTTGTTGAATGAGGGAAAGTTAATCATTAAAAATGCGTACTGCAATACATAATTTCGAAATTATTGCTGTCTCTATATTCGTCGCACTGCTTAATTAATAAGAAGATAGCTCGTGTTTACAAACCAACGATAATTTGTTTACAACAAAATTGAGCGTCTATGGTTCGTGGGAAATACTTTTATCTAGCCATGACAAATAACCACTCCCACCACCTAAGCTTTTTTAAGTCCCTGCAGCGCGTAGATTGCACGCTTTCATCCGGATCATCCACACGTACAAAATATATGCTTGGGGAGAAGTTAGGATGTATTTTCAGGTTAAGACGTTGGCGAGAATACAATTAAAAAAATACCGGAATGGTACTGGATTTGAAGCGGTATTGTTACCTGTTACGTGAATAGGTTATGTAACGACGCATTGAGTGGAACTGAGCTGAAAGTTAAGGGCAGTAAATTATATTATAAACAACGGAATTGAATCTTGACGAAAAAGTGACCTTGTCGTAAAGGCTGAATACGCTTTTAATCGCGTTACGCCAACTTGGCATGGTTCTTGAGATGTCGGCCCCTTTCATTTTCGGTTTTGTGTTCTCATAAAGACAATAAAATAATTGAAATCACAACGCGAAGAACATTTATTTGTGGCGGTGAAACACTTTTAAGCGCAACCTCGGCGCAGCTGACGCACCGGGTTATTTGGGTAGGTCGTGCGTGCGCGGTGAGTACGACGCAACGTCGCCCGTTCCGAATGGACTCACGCACGTGCGTAGTGTGAAACCATTTTCTCACGCTCGTGTACAAACGAACAATCATCGTGTACTTAATTCTGTATGATTGTAATTTCCCAACTATTTTTAATACTGTTGTTAAGGAAAATGGAATATAAAATTTCGAGCTCCGATACAGGCTTCAACTGTGAACCAAATTGTGTATAGTCTATCCACGGTATCCAGTTTTTTTTAAATCATACCTTTGAAAAATCAACCTCATGTATGACGTATTTTTCCTTGATGTGTAATGTATCACAAGAATTTTATNAAATCATACCTTTGAAAAATCAACCTCATGTATGACGTATTTTTCCTTGATGTGTAATGTATCACAAGAATTTTATACTAATGTTAACATAAAATTATGTTATTGAACTTTTACTAATATTTTATATATAAATTACAATATTTAATTTAAAACTAATATGAATAAAAACACAGAGAATAAGCGTGTTGGTAACGCCTAGTAAGAATTGGCCCTCGTGGAAAACGTTACTAAAATGGGTGTGCATGAATACGGTCTNAGCGTGTTGGTAACGCCTAGTAAGAATTGGCCCTCGTGGAAAACGTTACTAAAATGGGTGTGCATGAATACGGTCTGCTGTCCCTTTAAGGAATTTTGTACACTTAGTTACGCTTTGTTGGCACGAGGCGAAGGGACAGCATGAAGTAGAACTTGAGCAGGGCTCCAGAAAAGTTTGAAGTAACCATGTACGGCCTATACCTAATGAAATGGGAGATTATATTTGGCCGTGACTGTACACTTCGAGGCCAGTNTCCACGACCAACCCACTTGACGCCCCTCAATTCACGACAGGCTGCGGTCGCGTCGACAACTGCTCCGGACGTCGCGCGCGACGTTGCTGTTCGGGGACGATCTATTTTCCTTACGCAGTTCGCAGTTTTTTTCTCGCGCATTTATCCCGCCATGGAACCAGTCACCAGTGAGACTCGTTGCAGCCGCGGCTGACTTTGCCGGTGGTTGATTCAGGAAGTGGTTTTTTTTTGTGTGTTCCGAACCTTCTGCGTCACGCCTGGACTGATTCCTTGCGAGAAAAAAAAAATATATATCAGGCCATCATGTTGACTTCTAGTGCTAATCAATACCTCAGACCGGAATATCTCACGCCGCTGCCAACCACGGTAAGTCAACTCCTTCTGTATTATAGAATTTTCGGTTAAGTAGCATATTACCAAAGGTTTAAATATATAAGTTACGGAACCACTGTTGGCTGTTATACCAATCCTGTAAACACGAGTTATAATTGCCTATTACTAATCTCCAAGTAAGTAAACTTTATTTCGCGTAGTTTCGTCTGTTTTTTTTTTTTAAGTTCTCTGTTTATGTTGTTGAATGAGGTAAAATAATTCATTCAAATGCGTACTGCAATACATAATTACGAAATTATTGCTGTCTCTAGATTCGTCGCACTGCTTTAGTAATAAAAAAAATAGCTCGTGTTTACAAGCCAACGAGAGTTTGCTTACCACAAAATTGAGCGTCTATGGTTCGTGGGAAGACAAATGAGAGTTTGGCAACATTTGTATTATTTTTAATACTTTCATCTAGCTATGACAAATAACCACTCCCATCACCAAAACGTTTTAAGTCCCTACAGCGCGTAGATTGCACGCTTTAATCCGGATCATCCACACGTACAAAATATATGCTTGGGGAGAAGTTAGGATGTATTTTCAGGTTAAGATGTTGGCGGGAATACAATTTAAAAAATACCGTAATGGTACTGGATTTGAAGCGGTATTGGTACCTGTTACGTGAATAGGTTATGTAACGACGCATTGAGTGGAACTGAGCTGAAAGTTAAGGGCAGTAATTTATATTATAAACAACGGAATTGAATCTTGACGAAAAAGTGACCTTGTTGTAAAGGTTGAATACGCTTTTAATCACGTTACGCCAACTTGGCATGGTTCTTGAGATGTCGGCCCTGTCGTTTTCGGTTTTGTGTTCTCACAAAGAACACAAAACAACTGCAATCACAACGCGAAGAACATTTATTTGTGGCGGTGAAACACTTTTAAGCGCAACCTCGGCGCAGCTGACGCACCGGGTTATTTGGGTAGGTCGTGCGTGCGCGGTGAGTACGACGCAACGTCGCCCGTTCCGAATGGACTCACGCACGTGCGTAGTGTGAAACCATTTTCTCACGCTCGTGTACAAACGAACAATCATCGTGTACCTAATTCTGTATGATTGTCATTTCCCAACTATTTTTAATACTGTTGTTAAGGAAAATGGAACATAAAATTTCGAACTCCGATACAGGCTTTAACTGTGAACCAAATTGTGTATAGTCTATCCACGGTATCCAGTTTTTTTTAAAATCATACCTTTGAAAAATCAACCTCATGTATGACGTATTTTTCCTTGATGTGTAATGTATCACAAGAATTTTATACTAATGTTAACATAAAATTATGTTATTGAACTTTTACTAATATTTTATATATAAATTACAATATTTAATTTAAAACTAATATGAATAAAAACACAGAGAATAAGCGTGTTGGTAACGCCTAGTAAGAATTGGCCCTCGTGGAAAACGTTACTAAAATGGGTGTGCATGAATACGGTCTGCTGTCCCTTTAAGGAATTTTGTACACTTAGTTACGCTTTGTTGGCACGAGGCGAAGGAACAGCATGAAGTAGAACTTGAGCAGGGCTCCAGAAAAGTTCGAAGTAACCATGTACGGCCTATACCTAATGAAATGGGAGATTATATTTGGCCGTGACTGTACACTTCGAGGCCAGTGCGCGACAATCTTTCCTGTCGGCAACTGGTTCATAAATTGTGCTACTGCTCTAGCTTCTGAATGTTTTATTTTACTTCTATGGCCGAATAAAGAGATTTGACTTATTGGTTGTGGAAACGGAACAAGTGTAGAGTTTGCGTAAGTACAGGCCGCACAATAAGTTTAATTGTAACATTTGAATAGGTCCTCGTACGGAGTTGTAAAAGTTAGGATATAGGTGTTGTAAATGCGTTTTATTAATAAGTTATTGCTCGCACGGCATGTGGGCGTAGTGTGGAAAATGTAAACAGGTTCTTTTTATATAGTTATGCATCAAATACGACAGAGCAAGGTAAGGAGGATATTCCATACTTTCCTGAGAATTATTAAAAAACTACGTATATAATTAACTGTTAATTGACGACGCCTGACATCAGAACTTTAAAAAAATGTATATGTCGTTCCATGGCCACAACTTCCAATATTTTATTGTAAACACGCATGAGTAATATATGCGTTAACTTCGTTAGCGGATGTGTAGCCGTTTCCTTCACGTCTTATTACAAGTGCAATTTTTAAATTGCTAGCAGATGGAACTGCATATACGTAAAAGTACTTTTCGGAACATAGTATACGTAAATTTGTTTTAGATTCAGAATAGTTATNTATATAGTTATGCATCAAATACGACAGAGCAAGGTAAGGAGGATATTCCATACTTTCCTGAGAATTATTAAAAAAACTACGTATATAATTAACTGTTAATTGACGACGCCTGACATCAGAATTTTAAAAAAATGTATATGTCGTTCCATGGCCACAACTTCCAATATTTTATTGTAAACACGCATGAGTAATATATGCGTTAACTTCGTTAGCGGATGTGTAGCCGTTTCCTTCACGTCTTATTACAAGTGCAATTTTTAAATTGTTAGCGGATGGAACTGCATATACGTAAAAGTACTTTTCGGAACATAGTATACGTAAATTTGTTTTAGATTCAGAATAGTTATAGTTTTTAAAATTTTACGTCCCAGATGCTTTAATATCTGCCTCACGTTTTTATGGACAAAAAAAATAAAAGAAATTGCGGACTGCCACAACAGGACTTGAAAATGTGTCCATGTTTAGGTGACTGTAGTAAATTAATTTTATTCGTTAACAGTTTCACAGTTATACATAATATACAGACGCATGCTAAAGTCAGATTTACGGCAGTGTAAGAATTCTTACTTCTGAATTTAAATGGACTGTATCCATTGCCGAAAATAAGCGTAAGAACAAAATATCAAGAACCAAACAAATCTCATGTAATGAACAATGCCTTTTCGCTCTTCGGTGCATGTTCCATTGACTGGCAAGTTCTTCTATAGTTCTTATATTGTGTTGTCCATTTTCTGAAATTTTTTAGGGTTTTTATTTCTTTAATTTGTTCTTAAGCTTATTTACGGCCATGGATGCAGTCNGTTAGGGTTTTTATTTCTTTAATTTGTTCTTAAGCTTATTTACGGCCATGGATGCAGTCCATTAAGTAAGTACTCACAGAAATGTTGCGTTACCATCGCCATTAAGCTTTGAAGACAAAATTCTGACTTGTGGTAGAAGGAACGACGATCGGTACAAAGAAGTAAATAAGATCTTTCAAAAAGCCGTTGTGTAAATGCGCCAAGTCATTGCTCGAACATTTAGAAGGAACCGCCCGACCGCGGCGAAATACAAAAGCTGGCGATAGAAGTTGACGTTAAGTCGGAGGACAAGGAAATAAATCACTTGTCGGGGTACGCGTTTCAATAAAGTGACGTACAATGAACCGTTATCAGTGAAAGTCCCGTCTCTTTCGTGCTATAGTCCGTTCCCACTAACCATAGCATTCCACGCATGAGTCATTATTATTGTACCTAACTCCTAAATGTACAAACTTAGAAACAAAAAATTTCGTTGCAAAAATATTAGAAAATTATTAAAACGTTTTACTAAATTGTACTTTTATGAAATTTGTACTAGTTGTACTAAATTGTTTTACTAAACTGTACTTGTATGAAATTAAGTAGGTACATGTATTAGGGCTCGTGTGCACCGGGCCATAGATAAAAAATATATTTATGTAAATAATAAACACGAAGCAAGCTCACGAAATTAAAAAGGAGGGGGTATTCGTATGGGGTACAAAAAGTGTATCCTTAAAAGTTGACATACCAGATGCTTATGTCAGTTTTTCTACAAGATGAGTGTTTATTTCCTTTGTCAACGTCTGGTTAAATGTATCAATAACTAAAAAAATACGCGTAGAAAGTTCCTCGCAAGGAACTTATTTGCGCGGATGAATTATGTAGTGCATGTCTCATTGGTACTGCTAAATGCGGCCATTAAGTTTTGATCGGACGGACATTAAAGTTCATTAATAACACAGTACGCAGTATTTTATTATATTATTTACGTTATTAAGAATATGATACCGAGAATAGTATTTTTGGAACCAGTTCATTTTAGCACCCACTTGAGAGAGTCATAAAACAGAATTTAAAAAAAGCATTCACTCTAAAAAAGATTATTCAAAGTTTTCTGTACGGCAAAGAAAACCATTTATTTGAAGCTGTTTTTTACAGCAAAAAAATATTGCTTTAATTCAAATAGAAAGTTAGAGGAACATATGTTTGCTGATAATAAATGTTTTCTTTTTATGGCAATATTGCCTTCCTTAATAACCAAGAAATAAACGTTCTCTGAGCTGATTTTCTTCACAACAAAAATAATACTTCATACCGTATATAATGGTTTAGCGATGTTGAAGGTTTTATGCCGTACGTTGTAGTTCTCCGTACGTAAGTGATGCTGCGTCGCAGACATTCATGAATCAATGTACAGTGCATTTACGAAACTAGAACTGAGCAAATGTACAGATTTCCTGCAGACTTTCTATGTCATTCCGAAGTGCAGTGATACTCCAAATCACAAACCTCAATTCTTCCAAAGAGGTGACATATTCTGGCCCATAGTACTACCTACATATCAAAAGTAACGTAAACACAATCATGCTTACTGGTCGTATGGTGAAGGCATCTGCCAAACCCCAAAAAAACTATAAGAATAATAAAACATCGTGGGGTTTTTACAGGGGAACTCCTCTTTTTCCCCACACAAAAAAAAAACAGAAAGAAAAGGAAAGAAATATCCCAAAGTAAATAAATAAAGATACCTTATCCTCCTAATAACAAATCTACTTCAAACCAATATAAAATCCACCACAAACTATGTTACCAAAACACCAACAAACAGCAACTATTCAAAATTAAAATTAAAAACAACACGAACACAGAACAAAATAGATGGCCAGTAAACAGGAATAGGAATGGCCTACAAAATAATAATTTTTTGTTTTAAATAAAGAAGGGTGATGAGCTAGTAACGCAGATGGCGCGGGTTTGAATGCTGGAGTCATTATTGTAATTTTTTTTATTGAATGAATTTTGAATGGTTTGTTACTTCTCTCTTATTTCCGATAACGGTTATTTTTCAGAGAACACATTTTCTTTACAGTGTAACTGACATTCCCGCAAAGACATCTGCTGAACTATTGTAACGACAGTGCAAGATTATCATAATCATTACTATTTAAATAAAATAAAAAAAATTTTGTAGCAAGTCTACTTTACAGTGATTCACATTTAAACTACTTTTTCTTTGCGGCAACAAATCATGTGTTTCAGCAAAGAAATAGTTTTTACAGTGAAGGAGTGATAGTACTTTAGTGGTCACATTTTGTATTTAGTGTGTACTCGTGTACGCAGTTAAAATAAAGTCAGAATTACACTAATTTTTGAAGGAGAGACGCAGGAAAAAAGGAAAAGTAAATTTATCACGCTCTAATGGAAAAAGAAAACTTATTCTTACATGTGCAGTTTTTTTTGTAAAACTTCCTTTTTTTTCTTTATTACAATATTTAAATAGAGTTTATTTAAATTATTTTTGATTACGTATAGAAAGTAGGGGAGACCAAGGCTAGTTGGCTGCAGTGGTGAGTTGGCATACTGCTTATAACTGGAAAAGTTAAGATGACATAACAGCACGAACTGGACTGCGGGCGCGTGCAGGCTTGATTCCTGTATCCTGAGAGTTACAGCCATTAGTAGAGATAGTGGAAGATCGCGGGGGAAAAAAAATTGAGCCAACATACTTTCTATAACACTCTAACTTGTTCATTATTACGTGATTTTATGAACAAGGTTTTGACTCGGCTAAGTTGTTTGCAGACCAATCGCGAACGTTCTGCCTTGTAGTATTAGAATCCTCATTGGTCCAGTGAAAAGGGGTAGTATCATCATACATGCATGGCAGCCAATAAGGAAAGGAAACTCTCGGACATGTGTACGGTAGGTTGAATGCTAGCAAACAGTCATCTTTTCCCGCGATAACCCACCATCTCTAGCCATATGTCTTTGTTAGTGCGCAAGTGAGATCATTTGTTCAATTTTTTTCACTCGGTGAGTAAATATTTTACTATAATCCGAATGCCTTATAAACATCGTGTTAAATTCCACGTTCTTAAAATGTATTTTTCTTGTAAAAGCATAACGTGTTATCTTCAGCAAACAATAACTAAAAACTGGAACATGTATTCCAGATTTTACGCACAGACAAGTACAGTTCGGCATTGTGACTAGGNCAAACAATAACTAAAAACTGGAACATGTATTCCAGATTTTACGCACAGACAAGTACAGTTCGGCATTGTGACTAGGGCTAGTTGGCATATAGACAGCGGGGGAATGTAGGCACAAGGAAAACACTGGATAAAGAATTAACATACACTTTGTCTCTTAAATATGGTTAAACAAAACCCTACATTTTAAATGATCGACTATTTCATTTTCATTAATGTGTAGCTAAAATGTTTACTGTTTCTGTTACAACTACAAGAAATTTAGCTATATATTTTTTGCCAATAGAACATGAATATCTAGTACAAAAGAAACTGTCGTTTGTTGTAAAAATATTATTATTTTTTTGCTAAAAAATTTTTTTACTTTGGGCACTAAAATTAACACTATCTTAATTTTGTGATGTGTGCTAAAATGCCTATTTGTGTATGCCAACTTGCCCCTGGAATGGCTCAAGTTGGCACAGATGCAGTAGGTAACTTCATCATTAAACGAAACACGATATAACTCAGAAGTCAAGAACTTTGCGGTACACAATTTTTGCGAAAATGTTGATGTTTGATGATGCTTTGTCGTAATTCATATTAACGCAACAGAATAAATTNGGTACACAATTTTTGCGAAAATGTTGATGTTTGATGATGCTTTGTCGTAATTCATATTAACGCAACAGAATAAATTAAAAAAATAATTATCTGAGAAGAGTGCAAAACATTATAGTCCCGGTATCCCTCACAATATGGCAACATCGTTATTTCGCGGCAGTTACCTAATAAAAACGGGCTTTTAAATTGTATTATTGGAAGACCTATGAGAAAATGAACGCTCACTGCCATTAACTTTTCACTGAGCAGTTTTGTATGCCCAGGCTAATTTCTGCTTCGTGAAAAGTATGCGTAGTACTACGTTACGTAACAACACTGGTAAGTGTGTTATCATTGGTCTCCATTCGTACGTCGTTTGCGATTGGAAAATTGTTTCAAACGCCGCCACGACCCCATCGTGCCAGTTAACTACTCNATTGTTTCAAACGCTGCCACGACCCCATTGTGCCAGTTAACTACACGAGTGAGCATCAGGAACCATTGGCTTTAATGTTACTCTTCTATTGAGACGTAGAAATGCCGAACCGATTTAAGCAATTTGCTGGCAACATCATTGTTATGTGCCTACCTCAGTTCTTAAGCGCTTTCTTTAGTTAAAACATCCCGTCATATGAGAACCTAAAACTTTTAATGGTTCAAAGATGTAATTTTATGAATGGGGTTTGTATTTGCATTGTAGTAATGCACTTGCGCAGCAGAACAAATTAATTAATGACGTTATGCATTATAAAATTTGCAGTAGCTGCCTATGAATTTTACGATTTCGGCTATACATGAAGACGTGACTTCCATCATTGTATGTTTTCCTACTGTCAAATTTTATTTCGTTTACACACTTGCAGTTCAGCCGTTCGTTGATTTACAGATTTATGCATATGTGTCAAGGCTATTGACGGTAAAGCGAGCACATATTAAAGCCCTGTCATTGGTAATAATAGTCAATATGTTTATTTAATTGTAGCCTTATACGGTAACTTTTTAGTCCGGTTAAATATATACNCATTGGTAATAATAGTCAATATGTTTATTTAATTGTAGCCTTATACGGTAACTTTTTAGTCCGGTTAAATATATACACAGTGTTTATTACTTACATGGCAATATGCATTTATCAAATGTGGGGGAAGGACAAAAATGTCTGGTAGGAAAAAAGTAAATGAGTCTCAAAAGTGCTCACTTTACCGTGAACAGCCTATATATGTGAACACATTCACTTCAGCACTCGGTATATTAAAAAGATAATTTAGGAAAATTAGTTGGTATAAATTAAGCTATTAGTGTTTCATTATTTTAACTGTTTCTCAGCTTGTTTTCTTAATATTTAAATTACAAATTACGAGTATAGAAAAAAAAACATATGACTAACATTAAAGTAGACTTAAAATTTTTTTTTCCGCCGGAGAGTGATTCGACAGTTTGCTAACTAGAGAAGTGTATGACTTTTTACATGTAGCGAATGGAGATACTTGTTTCTATGTTAGGTTGAATTTCCATGGTTAGGCAATAGCTTCATAAACATGTCAACTAAATATAAACTGGCTACCTGCGTCTTTTGTAATGGCGCACTGTACATTAAAAAAACGCTTTATTTGCTGGAACACATGATTTGTCACCGCAAAGAAAAAGTTGTAAATAGAATCACTGCAGAGTAGGACTGCCACAAACATAATTTTTGTTTTAGTAGTACGTAGGATTGACTACGATAACTTTGCTTTGTCGTTACAGCAGTTCAACAGACGTCTTTGTGGTAATGGCAGGACAACTTGTGCCCTGAAAATAACTAATTAGTAAATAAGGAAGAAATAAAAAAATCTATATTAAAATTTTATTAACTTAAAATAAAATGCATACAAAATTAAAACAGTTGCGTGATTCAAACCCGCATCCCTGTGTTAGATAACCCGCCGCTTTTCACCAAATGACCACTTTATCGTATTGTGTTTAGACTACTCTTGGTGGGTAGGTTATTTCAGGTAGCAACTTGGGCCAGAATATAATTTCACCTTTTGGGAAAAAAATAAAGTGATTTGGAGAATCACCGCACTTCAGAATTGCATTAAAAATGTTGATTTCAAAAAGTGCTCAGGTAACCGTGAAGGGCCTATAAAAGCCATGCTTGGGATCTACTCTTCTAACCATTGTGTATCCTTCTACTGTTTAAAAAATTAGCGCTTTGAGGAACACGCTCGAGAGTAGCTCGTGCAAAGGCCCTTTGAAAATGTATTTGTCCTTGGAAACAAATCTCGCACGGATGTAAGTCTGTTGTTTCGCTAATGCTTAGTAGTAGAGGCTGTTCATGATAAAGGGAGCGCTTCTGAAAACAACCTTAGAAAATAGCCCCTACTTCTACATGCAATTATATTTAAACGGGCGCACTGAGTGACATGCGCCCAGTAAAGTTGGTAACGATGGAGGGAAAGTAGTTCCATATATTAACGTCGAATAAAAATGGCTAGGTAAACATTTGTGATAAGTTAAATTATTTCTTTAGCTTTCTGTTTTTTTTAAGCATCAGAGTGTAAAAATGAACAGATTTTAAAATATTCACTTCTCATATACTTTCACATTTTCACTTGACCGACTCATGGATAAAGTGGTGAGGTCCAAGGCAATAGCATAGGCAATGTTACACAAGGCAGAATAATACACAACGTGCATACAAGCAGATCTTAAGCGGGGCTTTCAAAAGTGCTCACTTTACCGTGAACAGCCTATATCACAGAGTACTAAGAAAGAAAGAGGCGAAACATTCACTCATACCGCGAACTCCAGCCGCACATGCCACCAAAATGGCGTCTCCAGTGAGCAACATGTCGGAACGCCGATCGCAGATCAGCTACCTGGTTGCCTACTTTCCAGGAGGCTGCCCGGCCAATAAGGGAATATTTCGCGGCACACAGTAGCCAGTGAGACACGATGCCCGTCCCTATAGCCTCGCGCAGACAATCATTGAATGTGTAGGCCCAAATGAAGGTAACCGGGACGCCATTTCGCCCTTATGTATACTTGTTTACTCTGGGGTAGACTTTTAACACTACATCACAGCGAAAATATTCTTCTTATGACTAGAGCCAGCTCTGTCTTTTTTTTTTCCCGCGAAAAAAATATTCCACGACTGCTCTTCTCCAGAACACTTCAGTTCAGAGCAACTCTTGTGGTTGGGTGATGTAAGAAACAACGTGATATCAGAGAACATTATCCCAAACAAAAAAAAAAACAATTCTGTAACTACCGTACTAAAATTGCCACGATAGACTGTCAATCCTTTTACATTCCAAAGAACACTTCTTTGGAACACTGCAAACTCATGCATTCCGTTTGCTATTAGCCGACCAATAATGAAAGTTCGATCCGTTGTTCACCAATAGGATGGAGGTAAGAGAACAGAGGCTAAAACAACATTGTGTTCCTGCAGTATAGTCGACTTATTTATAGCGTGTCTTAAACGGTAGTAAAAATGTGCCGTCCGCAATCTGTTATAAAGCATGCACTTATAAGAAGTTTTCGAAGTGTCGATTAAAAGAAAAACTCAATTAATCGCTAACAAGCCACCGTTAGCTCTCAACTAGTTGAAAACTTTTGCAAAGTGCCCGGTAAACGCGAGTCATTTTTTATTCGTCATTCCACGCACTTTATACCTGAGATAGCAAAAGTGGAGCCAAATATGTGAAAATCTGTGAAAATAGCTCTACTGGTAATCAGTGATAGACGACTGGTTACCATAACTGTGGATGTTCAATGATTTTTAGGTGATTCCCGCTGATCATTAAAAATTCCACTAACATAACTCATTTGTTCCCAGTTTATTTGATCGATTCTTCACTCGATAGTAGCTTATTAACTGCCTTTCTGTGCATGTCGGATTGTAAAAGTCAAGTTTATAAAATATTCTGTGTCAAATGTTAAAATTTTTAAGAAGATTTTTTTGTAAAAGTAAAAGATAAACCTTAAAAAAATTTACTGCCATGTAATATTAATATTATGTTACTGGAGGCAATGCTCTTTGCGCCATGCTCATGACGTTAAGTAAGAAATGAAGCAAATAACTGTGCCTGGTGTGTATTGGATATTTTTTTTTGTCATTGCATACCTTCCAACACACATACACGGAAAAAATTTAACAGATGAACGATAATAGAACAGTTTTATAATAGTTTCACAGGGCAGTAGCAAATGAACTGCAGTCAGTGACAGCATCACAATTTCCTTTTATCTTATTACTGTTTCAGTCGCTGCAGAGACAGTCCAATTATTGCTGAAGTACATCTTCTAAAGGAACCATCTTCTTCATAGTAGCGACAGAATATCAAATATATCTGTAGTTACAGAAAGAACCGCAAACAAGGCCTCAACAGCTAGATGCTGTTACCATTACGTTTCGCAGTACTTCAGATGACAACAGTAACTTACTATTTTTTCTCAGCACAAGAGTTAAAATTTATTTGGGCATGTATCTGAGCTACATTTAGAATTTAAATATACTTTTCCCATTTTGTATGCTGACTACAGAATTTAAAAATTGACATAATAAAAAATTGTGCAAAATGAGAATGCACTTTCGACACAAATGCACCCCGCAAAATTGATGATGGACTGCTGTGTTAGTGACATTAGTTAGACATTTTACCTTATTTTAAAAATTTTATTTAGAAAAAATATTTATTTTGGTGTGCTAAAAAGTTACAGAGTTTGGGCTTCTCATTGTCTCTTTGTGTACAGAAAGGTAAACAGAGATGATTTAATGATGGCGGCTCTAAACCACACGGGCCCATAAACGTTGTGAATTTTTTTTAAGCAAAATTTTGTAGTCAACGAAGGCAGTGGGAAAAGTCCATTATGAGTATCGCTCAACCCCAACGATATTATTAAAATTTAAAAAATGGATACTTAAAATTTTTTGTCAACAGGGGCAATGGGAATAGCCTGTCATAAGAGTAGTTCATACCTAAATATATTAAACTTAAAAATATTGCTAATTTAGATGTCGTAGTCAACATTTAAAAAAAAGTACTCGTCAGTGACAGAATGAATCTGCTAGGAACATGTGTCTTACTGTCACAACTCCCACCTACGTATATACAAAACAGAGTATATCTTCAATATCCATCATTTTAAACATTATTCCTATAATTATAAAAAAAACGATGAAAGGCCACGGTATACACACATTTAGACAAAGTCAGCATATTTGGGTCTGTCGTCACCAACAAAAATAAATGGAAATTGTGTCTTGGGAATTCTAAGAACATTTCAGTACTTACGTTTACAATAAAAATTTAAATCATGCGGCATTATAAATGACTGCGCAAGAATTCTTTACTCGCGTTAAGTCTAAATTATAGCCTATAAGTTATGATGTAACAAGTTTTATGTAGGAGTGTTCGTTGTTGTTACCCATGCGCAGCATTTTAAATTCTTGTATGATATAATAAACCGGTTTAGCAAGCACATTCTTGTGAATAACGCCTTTTAAGTTATTTAAAAATCAAACAGTGTTTCAGAATGTTGCAATACATATTTCTGTGTCCCCAGAAGTCTTTGCCCGTACATATTTCTTCAACATTATGCATTGCATCGTATTTAAGTATACATATTTACTTACGGCAAAAGAAGCAGCTCGAAATAAATAAGTCACTCTAGCAAAATATTTGTGTACAGAGAGTTGGTAATAGTCGCAAGGAAGTATTTCCCTTTATTAAGTTATTATGTAGATATCAATCAAACTTTTTTTCATTGACTTACAAACCTACACGTTTTTAAGCGCGCAGAATTGCTTCCAGTAATTCGTTACCAGCATAACAGCACGTATTTAATTCAGTATTTACGGTAAAATATGTGCAGTTACGGACAGGGCTACTTTTTTCCCCCAAACGTTGGTAACAAAATTGTTCCATTAGCCGTGAACGTGGTATACGGCTTGCCGGGGATCGGGTTGCCGCACGAACGAACGATTTCGTAACGCTGCCTCGTCAGGAAATCGTGACAAACAACCTGCCTCGAGTATTAAAAAAAAAAAACCCACCTTAATGACGACCGAAACCGCTAGGCGGCATTGCGGAACACCTGTTTCGAATAGCCATAAATATCCCCTCCTCCCCACCCAAGGAGACCATAATGAGTGGTACACCCGGGCACATCTGTCTACGTGAACCCAAAGCGCGGTGTGAAACAGCCATTAGTTCGGGACCTCGTGAATGACATAATCGATGGCGCTATTCTGTGTTAACAGGTGCGTGGCTCGCCGGTATTTTAATTTGCCTAACAATTTCCCACGCTGCCTGCTATT
>NQII01004167.1:0-64111 GCA_002778355.1 Clitarchus hookeri
GAATATATGAAAAATGCAGCATAAACATTTTATGTGCTCTTATTTGTGCACTATTAATTTCTTAAACGTTACCATACTGCTTTTCTGAAAAACTTATATTGTTGCAGTGGTGTATAAAATCGAATGCAAGGGTCGGTTTAAGTAAAAATTGTGTGAGAAAATGCGCTAGGGAGAATATGGCTCAATTTAAAGTATTACGTCTTTCTTGTGCTATTTAAGTCGGTTGAGTTTTGTTTGACAAACAAACGAACTAAGGAAGAAATATTTTAGANGTGCTGTTTAAGTCGGTTGAGTTTTGTTTGACAAACAAACGAACTAAGGAAGAAATATTTTAGAGGAATATATTTAGGAATGAAGAATGCTTTTGAGGAATGTTTATGAGGAATGAAAGTGCGAAAATCTGGAAGCGACCCTGCCAGGAATCGAACCAGTTTCGTCGTGTTGGGGTGAAGAGGCCGAGTGACTAATGGGCTGTTGTTGAGGTGGACCTCCTGTGTGAAAATGTGTGTACAAAAGAAAGGATACTGAGCGCGTACTCGCAGTTAAAAACGAGAGCTCTAGCAGCTGCGGGGTCCCCTCTGACGCGACAATGTGGAAGAGGTCATCGTTGCAAAATGAGTATGTGGTGCTGTTTTCGATGTGGAGCCTGAACTGATGTATCCAAATCTCCATAATATCGCAGATTGCAGTAGGCTTTCTGACCTCAGTAATCTCCCCTGCAGTCTGATATTTTTTTTCATTTTGCGTGAGTATGTTAAACAATTTTTCTAGAATTTATTGCTTACGTATTTTTATAATACGAGATTTTATATTTTCGTGGCATCACAAGGGGCTGATAGAGTACAAGTACGTTAGCAAGCATCAAAACTCTTCCTGGGAATTATGGAGATGCACGAAGTTTGTCGCAAAAATGAACATCGATAATAGTCGAGTTAGCTCTCGTGTCTGGCCTTTCGAAAATTTGTCGTTCTTATGCGTATGCTACACTGGTATCTCTGCAGGTTAATAATCGACTGGAGACTATTTTGAAATCAGTATTTTGCTCTAATATTACGTTGCGTACTCTGTTATTCTAATAAATTTTATCAAAGGACTTGGCATTATTTTTTTTTCAATGAACAGGTCCTTTGTGTGTTAACATAGACGTTTCCTCTGATGGTGCAAGATTAAAACAACTTAAAATACTAAGCATTTTTCACCTTGTAATATCGTGTCGACTTGGAAATATAAATATGTAGCACTGTTCGGGTCATGAAGAGTATTATCATAATTTCGTTAATGGGCAATTTCTTTTTCTATTTCTGCAATGGGTGGCCTGTTTCCCATGCCTTAACTGGGTTTCATGAGTGTACATAATATAGATAATTTTTTTTTTCGGTGCCAAATTTCCATAAGTTTTCTTGACGCAACAAAGGTTAAATATTTTATTCATGAAAGGAGGTTTACACTCGTATTTGTGGAAGCGTGCTGATCCAATATTCAGTTATTTTTTTTTTCAAATGGTTTAACACAAATTTAACCCTATGTATGTGGGCGTGGAAATATTTCTAAGTATTATGCATCAGCAGATTAAATGACTCGTTCGCTGGGTTACGAAAAGAATAATAATGACCTGATTCGGTATACACTGAGGTGACAAAAGTCATGGGATAGCAATATGCAAATATAAAGATGGCAGTAGTATCGCGTACTAAATGTATAAATGGGCAGTGCATTGGTTGGGCTTTCATTTGTATTCAAGTGATTCATGGGAAAAGGTTTCTGACGTGATTATGGCCGCACGACGGGAATTAACAGACTTTGAACGCGGAATGGTAGTTGGACCTCGATGCATGGGACATTCCATTTCGGAAATGGTTAGGGAATTCAACATTCCAAGATCCACTGTGTCAAGAGTGTGCCAAGAAAGAATACCTCATTTCAGGCATAACCTCCCACCATGGACAACGCAGTGGCCGACCGCCTGCACTTAATGACCGAGACCAACGACGTGTGCGCAGAATGGTCAGTGTTAACAGACAAGCAACACTGAGTGAAATAACCGCAGGAATCAATATGGGACGTATGCCGGACGTGTCCGTTAGAACAATGCGGCGAAATTTGGACTTCCAACGACTTGTTGAGTACATGCCACGTCGAGTTGCTGCACTTCGCCGGGCAAAAGGAGGCCCGACACGATATTAGGATGTATCCCATGACTTTTGTCGCCTCAGTGTATATTCCTAGCGGTATCAGACTGGCCAACAACGAGTCGGGTGCAAAAAAGTTGCTTTAAATACCTGAAGAATTAAAATGGTTTCTCGGTATGCCTGAAAATTCTAGGAATTGCTGATACAAAATAAAACTTTGTGCTCAATATTATGATTTTTAAAATTAATAAGTACATATTTGCCTGCATTACATGTTGCAAAAATATTTTATATTTAAATTTTTAAGATTTAAGTTCTTGAAACAAGAATGACTCGTGATTCTGAAAGCCTGATCTTGTGGATTTGATGCGATAGAGAATTGCGCAACCCCTTCCTCTTACAAAGAACATATATAAATATTTTTTAATTCCTGTCTACCTATTCGATTCTGGTGAAATAGTAGTGAGATATTCCTTTTACTAGTTGGTGAGCAAGCCAAAATCACAATTTAAAAAAATTTAAAGTCTTCACTCTTTTGAGACGGAGCGATTTGCTGGGGCAAACGGGAACAAGTAAGGACTCCGCCAAGAAATCATCCCGCCATTCACGTGGAGTTATTTTTAAAAAATAAATTCCGCCGAACGAGTTGAGGATCGAACCCGGGTCCCCTTGAACATGGGTCACCCCTGGTGTTGTCTTGTGTGTGTAGATATAATCTGTGTTTATTATCCTATGAATTAAAATTGACAGGTATGAGAAATAAAAACAAGCTGCTGGAGCGACGNTTTAAGATTTAAGTTCTTGAAACAAGAATGACTCGTGATTCTGAAAGCCTGATCTTGTGGATTTGATGCGATAGAAAATTGTGCAACCCCTTCCTCTTACAAAGAACATATATAAATATTTTTTAATTCCTGTCTACCTATTCGATTCTGGTGAAATAGTAGTGAGATATTCCTTTTCCTAGTTGGTGAGCAAGCCAAAATCATAATTTAAAAAATTTTAAAGTTTTCACTCTTTTGAGACGGAGCGATTTGCTGGGACAAACGGGAACAAGTAAGGACTCCGCCAAGAAATCATCCCGCCATTCACGTGGAGTTATTTTTAAAAAATAAATTCCGCCGAACGAGTTGAGGATCGAACCCGGGTCCCCTTGAACATGGGTCACCCCTGGTGTTGACTTGTGTGTGCAGATATAATCTGTGTTTATTATCCTATGAATTAAAATTGACAGGTATGAGAAATAAAAACAAGCTGCTGGAGCGACGAGCCCTCAGCTCGTCCAACCATCAGTGCGCTAGGGCAACGTTTAATTGAACATCTGGTGCAGCGCGGTTGGACGTGTGCGCGAGCTCAGACTACAATTGTACGTCTCCCTCGTTTATTTCTGTAATGGCACTCGTATCAACGTCTTTGTACGCTTTTGTATTAATAGTTTTTTTTTAATCCGTTTATCAGCCTGACCTGCAAATTTGGATATTTCTGGCTCTTTGTGTGAGCATGTATGCGTGTGTTTGACGTATGAGCAAGCGGTGCATGTAACATTTTTTCTTATTTCTTAGTTTCGTATCTTCACAAAGTATCTTTGGTTTCATCAAAATTTATAAAAAATGTCACATTTGATTTTTTACACACAAAAAAAAACAAACAAACGTGGAGTTCAAGCTAGCATTTATTTACAAAATAATGGAATTTGAATTAATTTTCTAGCATTCGAAATGGATTAACATAAGTTTAAAATTTCATGGATTTCGTAACGCACTGGCTGCAATCTTCTCTAATGTTTTTCGCTTTTGTGAAGTATTTCCCTATATGTCTAGACAAAGTTGAAGGGTGGTGAATGAGAGCTAAATGTGCGTATCTTTGCTGGAATTCGTATTGTGGTCTTAATCTGCATGGTTGACTAGTATCTCTGTAATAAAACTATTTTTTAGTTAGTGAAATTCATAAAGAGTGAATACTATTGACATCTGCTTGTTCAGAGGCCGCACATATACATACTCATGTTCGCATGTCACTTTTAATTTGGCTAAAGTTACGTAGCAGTTAGGAATGACTCTGGAGGGGGATGGGGATGGTTGTATACCGCGGATCAGATATATTTCTTTATGGAGCGAGCGAACACGAATGTATAAACACATTTTCCGAAGGTAACAGCTTTTAATGATTGTGGTGGGTGTACCTTTACACTAGAGTCTTCTCACCGTATATAACTTTTTCCCCACAAACCACATTATTTGTACATTATTTGCGTGTATAAAGAGTTTTATATCCGGACAATGGGAGCTAAATATATATCTGCACGTGGAGTAACCATATGGGTATTTATTCCCCACATACTTAATTTCCTAACGTAGTGATTTTAAACTTGGGATGAAATGATTTATAATGATGAGCGTCTATGCCTTAGTGAGCGGAAAGCATGGGATCCTTCACTGTGCATATCGCATATTGCGGGGGTAGCGAAGTGGTTTTAACTGGGTTTTTGGGCATTTAGAGCAATGCTTAGTTAAAAGAAAGCTGCATAACGCATTCGTACACAGCACATGATTTTCGTCAACATGAATTTTAAACAAAAGGGGGAAAGCATGTTGTTTGGAGGGGAAGTGGTAATCGGTGATTGATTTTTGTTAATATTGACAGCGAAACACGTTCGTTGTTTGCTTCTTTCTCATGATGAATATTTCCATTACGAGGTTTTACAGTATTTTCGNGATATAATCTGTGTTTATTATCCTATGAATTAAAATTGACAGGTATGAGAAATAAAAACAAGCTGCTGGAGCGACGAGCCCTCAGCTCGTCCAACCATCAGTGCGCTAGGGCAACGTTTAATTGAACATCTGGTGCAGCGCGGTTGGACGTGTGCGCGAGCTCAGACTACAATTGTACGTCTCCCTCGTTTATTTCTGTAATGGCACTCGTATCAACGTCTTTGTACGCTTTTGTATTAATAGTTTTTTTTAAAATCCGTTTATCAGCCTGACCTGCAAATTTGGATATTTCTGGCTCTTTGTGTGAGCATGTATGCGTGTGTTTGACGTATGAGCAAGCGGTGAATGTAACATTTTTTTCTTATTTCTTAGTTTCGTATCTTCACAAAGTATCTTTGGTTTCATCGAAATTTATAAATAATGTCACATTTGATTTTTTACACAAAAAAAAAATAAACGTGGAGTTCAATCTAGCATTTATTTACAAAATAATGGAATTTAATTTTCTAGCATTCGAAATGGATTAACATAAGTTTAAAATTTCATGAATTTCGTAACGCACTGGCTGCAATCTGCTCTAATGTTTTTCGCTTTTGTGAAGTATTTCCCTATATGTCTAGACAAAGTTGGAGGGTGGTGACTGAGAGCTATATGTGCGTATCTTTGCTGGAATTCGTATTGTGGTCTTAATCTGTATGGTTGACTAGTATCTCTGTAATAAAACTATTTTTTAGTTAGTGAAATTCATAAAGAGTGAATACTATTGACATCTGCTTGTTCAGAGGCCGCACATATACATACTCATGTTCGCATGCCACTTTTAATTTGGCTAAAGTTACGTAGCAGTTAGGAATGACTCTGGAGGGGGAGGGGGATGGTTGTATACCGCGGNCACTTTTAATTTGGCTAAAGTTACGTAGCAGTTAGGAATGACTCTGGAGGGGGAGGGGGATGGTTGTATACCGCGGATCAGATATATTTCTTTATGGAGCGAGCGAACACGAATGTATAAACACATTTTCCGAAGGTAACAGCTTTGATTGATTGTGGTGGGTGTACCTTTACACTAGAGTCTTCTCACCGTATATAACTTTTTCCCCACAAACCACACTATTTGTACATTATTTGCGTGTATAAAGAGTTTTATATCCGGACAATGGGAGCTAAATATATATCTGCACGTGGAGTAACCATATGGGTATTTATTCCCCACATACTTAATTTCCTAACGTAGTGATTTTAAAATTGGGATGAAATGATTTATAATGATGAGCGTCTATGCCTTAGTGAGCGGAAAGCATGGGATCCTTCACTGTGCATATCGCATATTGCGGGGGTAGCGAAGTGGTTTTAACTGTGTTTTTGGGCATTTAGAGCAATGCTTAATTAAAAGAAAGCTGCATAACGCATTCGTACACAGCACATGATTTTCGTCAACATGAATTTTAAGCAAAAGGGGGCAAGCATGTTGTTTAGAGGGGAAGTGGTAATCGGTGATTGATTTTTGTTAATACTGACAGCGAAACACGTTCGTTGTTTGCTTCTTTCTCATGATGAATATTTCCATTACGAGGTTTTACAGTATTTTCGNTGACAGCGAAACACGTTCGTTGTTTGCTTCTTTCTCATGATGAATATTTCCATTACGAGGTTTTACAGTATTTTCGTTATCTTCCCTTTCGAATTCGGATACCTTCATTTCGTTGAATGGGTTTGCAAAGCTGCGTTCGAGCATTAAATTAAATTTTGTTGTTGTGTTTATGTGGAGAGCCAACAGCGATACATTCCCCCATTCGAGCTTAACATGACCAAATATCCTTCGAATACCTGCGCTCGTTTTTGGAGTATAGATCTTTAGACTGTGATCGAATGCATTTTGTGCCTCCACGAAAACATTGTCATGAACCAACCCAGTGCCTGCCACGATTCTTGAGCGTGATGATTGCTGGCACGGCGGTGGATGCTCAACTTGAACCCTTGGTTTTGTGGGAAGTACACTCGTACGCTGCTGTGAAGGAGACTGTACACGACGGATTTTGGCAGGTGAAGATCCTACAGTAGCATTTTTGCGTGCCAATGCAAGTTATCGCGCTTAGCAAATGCCATGCCACATTTTACACACTTATATGTCACTCGATCTACATTATTCGAACATTCATACTTTTCATCTCTTCGAACACATTTGGTGAATGCAAATGAAGTGTTACAATAGCGTCACAGGTACTGAGTTAACTCCTTTGCAAATTAGATAAATAGTAAATATATAAATTAAAAATAAAACGTAGTTCAAGTACCGTATTTTATGACGTTACATATACCTCCAGAGACTGGCCAAAACCGACACTCCAAATTTTAGCAGATTTGTAATTTCGCGGGAAAATATATGCGTATTACGTGTAACCACAACTACGGCAGATTGAGAGGGTCAGTTGCTCCAGCTGAGGTAGGATCTTCCTCAGGAAAACATCCGACGTCTGTATGCCTCTATCTCCAACCGTATCGCCGCCTGTATTTCTGCTATACCTATGTTGTCCAATACGATAAGTGCATCCTCCAAATGTTGGTCTTCTGCAATACATGTTTGCTGTGGTACAATATTTTTATGTTTTCTGTGTACAGCTGCCATTTCCTATGCCTTATCCCATTTACGTGANATGTTTGCTGTGGTACAATATTTTTATGTTTTCTGTGTACAGCTGCCATTTCCTATGCCTTATCCCATTTACGTGACCCTGCGATGGCAACTTCAGTGTGATGAATTTTTTTGCCATGGGTGTATTTTACTTAATTCGTTGCTAACTTAACTGGTATCAAGTGTGTACAACAGCATATATGCTGTAAACTGACAGTGGTTTTTTTTTCAAATGTTGATATTAAACCGTGCTTAATTTAACGTGGGCAGCCTATGGTAAAAATGAAATAATACGATAGTCATCTTGCCCTATCTCACAAAATATTTTGCATTAAAGAATATAGGGGGAGAGAAAATAGTGGTAGCTATTGTGTTGGCAGATTTGGCTTTTATTGAAGTTAGTTTGGTAATACCAGTGGGATCAGATTTTGAGGTTGAGGTGTGCCGGCGTGCTTTACGAACCGAAACTCATGTAAACTGAGAGTGTATGAATAACATACACTAGTTCTGCCGTCCTACGTTGGGAAATGCGGGCCATCGCAACATTTTCTCTCTCGCGACCCATGACGTTAAGTGGTTTTTCTTGATATAGGCTGTTCACGGTAAAGTGAGCACTTTTGAGGCCCTAGTTACTTTTTCATTTCAGTCATTTTTTATGCTTTGAACCATCTTTTTAAATAAGTATCGTCATATAAGTAATAAGCTCAATGTGTATATTCCACCGCACTTGGAAGTCAACATCTAAGGCTAAAATAAAATATATTTATTGACTTCTATCCCAAATGAGAGGGCTTTCAAAAGTGCTCACCTTACCGTGAATAGCCTATACCCGGATGAACTCTAGCAGGAAACAAAGACTTCAGTTTTATGTCCCCTGCTTATGATATAGAAATCTCTAAATTATTGGCTATATACATTTATATAAAGATGTAAAGAATCAACTAGCATAGCAAGAGCTGAAAATTCACGTGAGATTCTGTTTTTATTTTACAAGTGTTAAGGCGTCTCTATATACACTGTAAAACGACTAAGAGTTCTGAATTGTACTGCATTTACTCTAACACGCAAGGTATATTTTCTTTTGTGATACAGTTTTCTTTTTCTAGCTTTGCCTTAAGCAGGTTTCTCAACCGTTCTTTTGCTCTTCGTAGGAAAAATCAACTTTGTTGGTAGTCAACGAAAATAACTAATAATTTAATCATACTAAATGAACGATATCGAAATACACACATACATTTCATCAAATTTGTCTGTATATACCTTAACATAATTGTGCAATACTAAAAAAAAAACACCCAGTAATCGAATGTTATCTAATTTTTATACATTATCGTAATTCCAATAACTTTCCATCAATGTTTTTTTTAGTATTGCACACTTCTGTTGAGGTATATACCCAACAATTTTGGTGAAATGTTCCGAACACCATTTATTGTAATCAAATTATTCGTTTTTGCGTTGACTTCCATCAAAGTTGATTTTTTTTCTACGAAGAACGAAAGAAAGGTCTTTAACCCGCCTTAAGGCAAAGCTATAAACAACAAAATGCATCATAAAAGAAAATATACCTTGCCTGTTTGACTAAATGCAGTGCAACTGATTACTACTCTCAGTTGTTTCTGAATGAAGGAAGGTATCACTTAACAGTGACACGTATTTCTTATAACCCTCCCCTCCCAACCAAAAGAAAAATAATTTACACTGTGTAACTTCATCGGGATGTTAAAGTATAAGTACTTTATTACAACAGGTTCAGTTTCATAAAATGTTTTGCTCCTATGCCTGCAGAAATCCAAAGGAAGCAAGTGTTCAAGATGAAAAAGTGTCTGTCGGAACACTTTGTAGCTACGCAGAGTGTTTACATGAATGACCAGCAAGCAGTAGTTAGTCTGAACAGAGCAAATAATCCTTTCGTCGTCTTTCACAACACTGGTTCACACCAACTGGCAATGTGGTTAAATGTAAGAAATTTATATTATAAATAATACATTTTATATTATATATAAGTGTATTACTGATTTTATAATTTATTTTGGGTGAAATGTCAATCGGTTATATGGCAATTGGAAGAATACCATTCATTCCAATTGAGAGAAATAAAGCAAAATCATTTTATGTATTTTTTAAAATTTGTATAAAAATGATAACAAATTATGTATGGCAGGCTGTGAGAGGACTAAATTCAGAAATTTGAACATAAATGTTTGCCATTATATCAGTTTTAATAATCATTATTATGCCAGTTACTTTTCCTTCTTTCAAATTAACAGATCAGCTGTTGTGCAAACAAGATTTATGTGTATAATATCACAAAGTTTAGTCAATATTATTATTTCTACATAAGGTTAAGTAATTTTTAACTAGGCTAATTAAAAATATTATTTGACCATTTCTTCAATTGCAACTATGAATTTTACACTATTGATATTTTTCAGTTATATAAACCGTTCACAGTTAAATAAGCACTTTGAAAGTCATGCTCTATTTTAATTATTATACAATTTATATCTTACTGCCATGTGTAAATACAAACATTAACATGTGCCTTGTATTTGAAAAGTTACTCAGAAAATTATAGTCTACTGTGTTACACGAGTGATAAATTATACGGCCAAGAGTATTACAAAACCCTGCATATTAATATCTATAAAATAATGGTTTCCAAATTCGTTATATATTTTTATAAATTGCAGTTCCTCTGCACTCTACTTTTCTGAGATTTTCAATTGAGAATCTAGAATATTTTCTTGATTATACTACCAGCTAAAACGGTCTAAGCCGTTTATTATCGGTACGAACATTTTCTCTCGTCGTAAAGCCATGTGTTCAGAATGTCTGAACGTGGGCTGAATTTTCTCCAAACGTAAATACAAGATACTCATAGATAAAATATTGAATTATTTCAACTTAGCATGTCAAAGTAGATTTCACATGTGGCAGTAGTGAAATTATGGAAAATTTCTTCAATATATTTGCAAGGATCATGTAGGCAAACGTTTTACGTGTGAAGCGCTTTCAAAGTGACGCGAATTACTAAATAATTTCAGTATAAATACGTTTTCTTATACAATAGAGAGCCAAAAAAACTGGTATAGGCTTGCGTATGCAAATAACAGAGGCATGGAACCGACCAGAGTAACGCGATGCGGTCGGCAGCGCCTATAAAAGACAACAATCGTCTGGCAAAGTTGCTAGATCGGTTACTGCTGCTACAATCACAGGTTATCAAGATTTAAGTGAGTTTGAACGTGGTGTTATAGTCGGCGCATGATAGATGGGACATAGCATCTCTGAGGTAGCGATAACATTTGGATTTTCGCGTACGACCATTTCACGAGTGTACCGTGAATATCGGGAATCCGGTAAAACATAAAATCTTGCACATCGCTGCGGCCGGAAAAAAAATCGTGAATGAACGGGACAAGCGACAACTGACGAGAATCATTAAACGTTACAGACGTGCAACTCTTTCTCAAATTGCTGCAGAATTCAATGCTGGGGCATCAACAAGTGCCAGCGTGCTAACAATTTAACGGACCATCATTGATATAGGCTTTCGGAGCCGAAGACCCACTCGTGTACCGTTGTTGACTGCACGACACAAAGCTTTACGCCTCGCCTGGGCCTGCCAACACCGCCATTGGACTTTTGATGACTGAAAACACGTTGCCTGGTGTGACGAGTCTCGTTTCCAATTGTGTCTGGAGGATGGACGTGCACGGGTATGGAAACATCATCATGAATCCATGGACACTACATGTCAACAGGGGACTGTTCAAGCTGGTGGATGCTCTGTCATGGTATGGGGCGTGTGCAGTTGGCGTGAAATGGGACCCCTGATACGTCTAAATATGACTCTGACAGGTGACAGATACGTAAGCATCCTGTCCGATCACCTGCACCCATTCATGTCCATTGTGCATTCCGACGGACGTGGACAATTCCAGTAGGACAATGCGACACCCCACACGTCGAGAGTTGCTACCGAGTGGCTCCAGGAACACTCTTCTGACTTTAGACACTTCCATTGGCCACCTAAATCACCAGACATGAACATTATTGAGCATATCTGGGATGCCTTGCAACGTGCTGTTCAGAACAGATCTCCACCGCCTCGCACCCCTATGGATTTGTGGACTTCCCTGCATGATTCATGGTGTGAATTGCCTCCTGCATACCTTGAGACATTAGTCGAGTCCATGCCACGTCGTCTTGCGGTACTTCTGCGTGCTCGCAGGGGGCCTTACACGATATTAGGCAGGTGTACCAGTTTTTTTGACTCTTCAGTGTATTAGCTTAAATAGACTAAACACCTAACAAAATATTCAGGAAATTACAGGCGTGTTTTAAAAAAAACTTGACAATTATCCACATGATGTAGTACAAATTTCCCTGTTTAGCGCAGTTATTTATTAATTTAATTTTTTATCGCTGCACGAGGTTATTTTGTAGAGGTACGCTATTGCCTGCCAGTTCGATGTACGTAAATAAAAGCGTGTACTTTCAATCTAAAATATTTCAACGTAATACTACTACTGTAATAAACACTCACCCACCTGTGCGTGAAGATTCGTCAAGATTTCGTTAATAAATATCGTTAACTTAAGTGGAATTATAGGTACAAGAAGAGTAAAAAAAGCTTATGTCTTAAGTAAAGTAAAATGTTAGCGTTATCGCTGCCGCATAGTATTTTGGAATTCAAAGCGAAGTCATTATAAAATATAACAATTCATTGAGAAACTATAGAATGCAAAATTTTTGGCCACTGATTTTCGTATATATAAAATTTTATAATAGTTCTACGTGTGTTAAAACTCGTGTTTCCTGAACAGAGAGTAAAGTTAGATCAGAAGTGGACGTCATTTGTTACCTGTAAAGGTAACATGGTAAAGGAGGGGGGATGGGTTCTAAACCACAGACCATAGCGCTTTGTTCATTACTGCGCCAGTTAAAATGTGAAATTGTCAGAAAACTAAATTTGTTTTTTTATCTTACTAAATAACGTTGGCAAAACATGAATAAATCTATTTCATTTGTCACGAATGCACATATTCTTGTAAAAAGAATCAGTACACGAAACCTATCTTCGTAATGCGCCGCCAACTTCACAGTGAGTTAGGAAACTAATGGTAGTACTGAAATATTACGCAGTAACGCGCTCAAAGGCAAAGGGTTTACCTCAAAAGTGCTAGAGTTACAATTAACAGCTTGTAATCATAAAAATGAATGTCTTCATTTAAACGTATACAGCAGAAATAAATCATGAGAGAAGTAAAGATAGAGTATGGTAATTCAATGTTGTATTTGATTGGAAAGATTGCATAATATTTTTGATGTTCTTATTATGCGATAATTCTTTCTTATTTGTTTTCTTAACACTATTTTATACGTCTGAAATGTAAAATAAAAGCAGAGAAAAGCACGATAATTACGTAAAATATTTACTTAATCCATACAACTGTTTATTACCAATGAATTTCCAAACAACTTACATGTATTACTCTTGGTTCACAATTTCGCCATTGCCACTTTCTAAATGTTTTAATGACCATAAAGTTAACCACGAGTTAAAAATATTTGTTTTGAAATGTTTTGGTCTTTTCATGACATCAAAATCCAATCACTTTGTGTATGGCTTCGTAGAATTCCTTTTCTGGAGAAGGAAGGTATGGTATTATTTTCTCCATATTAAGTTATACTAACGTGTACAAAGGGCCTAAAGTAAATGGAACAGCGTGGCTTCATTTTCAGTAATATAGGTAATAAAGTAAACTTTGAGCATCTGGAACGACTCTTGAAGGAAACCATCAATGAATACGATGGGTATATGATCTGTGTATAGTGAAAACGTTTTCTCTGTTGATTGATTTAGACTCTTCACTTAAATTTTAAAAACTGGGTCACCATGCATTCAAAACAGTATGTTCTTGAAATCTGCAACTTTTGAGATTTTTGCTCATTTGTGAATTTGTAAAGTTGCTTACCATTGTAGATTAAATAGTTTAAATATACGACCGCATTCCCATGTAATTATTTTAATTAAGTCCGAAATCGTAAACATAGGGAAAATATTATTGTCCCTTCTCAGGATTTGTTTTTCCAAATTTTTCAGAGTGTGCTAGGCGACGAAATAAATATTACGATTCAGAACAGATCTTGAGCACGCTCAGTTCACTATCCCAAGTAGAAAACAGCACAAACGTAGCAGTTGTTGCTGTTTTATGCGTCTATAATGCTGTTGCCAACCCAAAAATCTTCGCACTGCCCTTAACATAACAATCAATATCCTAAACTTACACGTGAGATACCAGAGCCATCTGTGTGCTATCCATTGGACTTGTCACGTTCTATCGACTCAACTGCGCTACCTGGTGGAATTTGCATGGAACTCCATTCTGTAGGATGATGTTCGTGTCTTCTAAAATCGTCTCCGTGTGAAAGCTGAGACTTCAATTGCTGCTAGAGGAGAGTGAGTGCAATATTGCCCAAATTTATTTATAAACAATGCAAAAAAATACTCCAAACTTAATTACTATCTTGACATTTATGGATATCACTTACTTTTTAGGATTTAACACAATCCAGTACTTAAAACTAGAATTTATAAACCGTTCATTAACAACTATTGAATTATCATTAAAGATTGTATACGACATCTAACATATCTTGTATTTACAATAAAGTCTGCATCACTCGTCCATTCATCCCCACCTTGTCTCAATCCAGATATCACCAGACTTTCCGGTCATGAATGTTCTGGAGCGCTCTAAGAGATCCCGTACACAGCCGCACTCTATCCGCCTGATATCTCTACATCCGCAGCACTTGCGCTCTCTCTCTCTCGTAGCCATCGCACAGACACTCGTCCACCGCATTCTCTCACACCTTCGTTCACCGTCAGCCCTCTTCTTCGTTCACTGTTCACCGAACTTCGCCAGATGGCTATCACAGATGCCCAACCTTCTGGCTGCTGTGGTATTTACAGTGTCTGTGCGGCTTGACCCAGAATGTTCTTCACGCGTCGGCTTCCGCTGAGTGATGTGACCAGAAAGTACGTGCAATAGCACGCAGCCGCGGAACGCTCCAGGGCGGTGTTCCAAAACGTTACTCTACGAGTAAACTTTTCTTTTTGGCTGTCCCAAAACACCTTGAGGAACAATTTTTCTTTCTCCTAGCAGCGTCCCAAAACTGCAGAGTAATTACTCTGAGAATAATACCACGGTAAAATCTTTACATGTACTATTTCAGCAAGAGACGCAGTGGCTTCACTCCGGAATTTCGTAAATAGGAATCGTGCAGGACGAAGCCGCTGGTAGGCAGGTTTTCTCGGGGATATCACATCTCCCCCACCGTTGCATTACGGCGCTGCTCCATTCTCACATCATTTCAACCTCATCAACTCTCAAGACCTCGTTTTTAAAAACCGCCAAATCTCTCAACTCGACTATTTCAGCGGGTAACGTAGGGTAAACTGAAAATGGCGGGAATATTAGTAGAATAAAACAAACTGAAAGGACATGTGGACATTCTGGTTATAGACACAAACGGGAAAATTACAAATGACGAGTTATAAAATATGTAATTTTTCTCAAAGTAAACTTGTATAAAGGTTGCACTTTCAGAGGCAATGTTAACGATTAACTTATGGTAAGTACATTTTTGTAAAATAAAGAATTTGGGGAAAGTGATAAATATATTTTGGAATTAACATTTGTTGATAAATCAGTATATATTCGTCAACACAGCATGATATTTACGCCATGCTTGTTCTAAAACCATGTTTACTCTTACTTTTCACATTTGTTGCTCCCTGTTATTAACTTTACTGTTGAAGTAACGTTTTGGAACGCCGCCTGGCTGGGAAGGGGGGTGGAGACATCAGTTCAGGTCAGCTGTCAGTTATTCCCCGTCCTGCCTGGCGACGTAGCAGGTCGGCTTGGGAGGGGCGGGTCGAGTTGTGAAACATCTTCGCTGCGCTGAGAATAGACGCACGCACCCAGTGCGGTGGGGGGATAGTCCGCACATAACACTATCCTCTCCTCAAGTATGTTCGTCTCGAACATACTCTCCAACTTATGGACCTTTGTAGAGTACCAGTCAGTCGATGTGCACAACCTTAGTTTTTGCCTAAAAGCCCCGTCGAAAAATCCGGTAGACCAAATCGTTAATCTGCTTCAGGATCCTGTATGGGCCTTCCCAACATTTCTTTTGCTTTGGGTAATATCCCTTCTTCTTTAGGGGTTCGGCAGCCACGGCAGCTGTCCTTGTTGTAAAACATCTCCAGATATTCTCTGGTCGCTGTTGACTTTACGGTCCCGCAGGGAAAATTTATGGTTGTCGACTAGCCTCTGACGTAATTTACTAGCCTATTCTGGGGTGGCTGCGTCCTCTTCTACTAGACACGGGAGGCGCAGCTCTCTCCCAAACAGTATCCTTGAAGAAGTTACTCTTGTTGGCTCGTGGACTGCCGAACGATATGCCAGAAGAAATAAGGGTACTTTGGAGTCCCAATCCTTTTCGTCTTCTTGCACGAAGATAGCCAGATACTGTTGCAGAGTATGGTTGTACCTGTGAGCCATCCAAACCGACTGAAGATGTATTGCGTTGTTTACTCCCATCTCTTGGGGAATTTATGGACCGTGGTGGTGTAGTAATCAAACTTCTTGATTCCCACCAAAGAACCGGCTTTGGTTCCCGGCGTGGTCACCCGGATTTTCCCATGTGGGAAATGTGTTGGACGTTGCCGTTGACCTGCAGGTTTTCTCGGGGTACTCCCGCTTCCCCATCCTTGCATTCCACTGCTGCTACATATTCACCTCATTTCACCCTCGCTGGCTCTTAAGACATGTATGTTAATCGCCGACCAACTCCCAACCCGCTCTCTCTCTCCCTCTCGCACACACACACACGCTCTCTCTCTCAACAATTGCTTCATGACGTTTATTTTTTCATTTCTGGCAATATACAGTATATCATATACCACAAACCTCACGACAGATTTGAGCCAATCGTGGTACGCTAACAGCTCCTAATATAAGCACAAATTCCATCCCGGTTATTAAGCGACTTGTGCAATTGCAGGATCAATTTTTTTTTGTAAATGTTGTGAAAGCCCAACCGAGTTATATTACTTCACAGAAGAGTGGGTCGTGTATCCTACTATAATCGATAAATAAGCCGAGTTAATTATTCTCGTCGAAATTCTTTTTTTAAAATTACCTCTACGATTATCATTGTCACTCTCACAATTTCGTTATCGACAGATTGTAAGTCTTGCTCAAACAATCAGCAATATCATCTTCAACACTACACATTTTTAGACCAAAATCATCAATGTATTTTTTGGTCTGGTCACCTGACTATACGCAATGATATTAGGGATAACATTGCTATCAGTTTCTATACATATATTTGATGTTCAGAGACACGCTATCATTTAGACGCCGCTTATGGTAATATGTGTATATAGTGCCATCTTACGCCTCTGACGGTTTTCCAGGACAAGAAGATCAATGTCAGCCTCGTTGACGCTATGTGGCTTGTATTTCTGGTACCTGAACAAAATATACAGAACTACTTCAAAGAGATGTACATTCCAGTCAACGTTTTGTTCCTAGTCGTCGTAACAGATAGCCAAACATCGCATATTACTGAGGTGTACAGAATATCCAAGGATACTGCTCTAGTTCTGTCTCCATTGGGAACGTGGAGTAAGTTTCACAAGAGCGTTTGGCCTAGCTATAGTTTGTTGGCCAGAAGAAAAAATTTACAAGGTGTACTGATCAGAACTACCGTGAAGGTAAGTGGACACTGGCTTACTCTAGTATTAACGTCTTTCCCGTATTACGGGACAGGTGCAATAGCGAAATAAAGTGCGAGTCTGTACAGATACAAGACTTGCCACATCGACTAAATTAATAAAACATAAACTTGGTTGAATAATGTTTTATGGACTGATCCAAGTTTAATCTGGATAGGTGTTTTTAAGTTCAAAATTTTGCGAAGTTAAGTCACAATTAATAATTAACACTTGAATACTGTTTATTGTATATGTAAACTACCATAAAGATGTCCGTCCTAGACAGACACAAGTCATATAGTTCCAATATGCGTCTTTTCCATTATTCATTTTTTATTTTTAGCCTATTTTACGAAGGAAAGAAAGTCGTATGAGGCCACTTAACTGTATGCGCGCGTGTGTGCATGTAAGTGTGTGTGTCCCGCACATTTCCAATTTTTAATGCTTAATCCGAATTTCACCACACTCGGTACACGTATCGTAATTAGTAAGGACATCTGATTTTGATAATTTTATACCACGCCGGGCGCTTTACTTTTGAAATTGCGGAAATTTTAAAATCTAAGATGATATGTCACATCTCGGGAACAATTAAACTGATTGAAACCAAATGTTGTAAGTTTGCCGCGCATTATGTAAGCCTTCAATTTAGTAATGAATATTATTGTCGGATCGTCATTTTTGAAGATATAAACACACGAAAAAATAAAACCTTTATGTAATGTCTCGAAAACTACTCAACAAATTCCTACCAGATTTGACCAGGAAGTAACACCATGGTAGGCAATGTAAAAGAATGCGATTTAAATTTAATAGGCACTTATTTTCAAAATAGTCGTCATAGAAATATTTTAGCTTTATTTGGTATATTTGCCATATCGTTCAACCAATTTCAACCAAATTTTGTATGTTCAAAGTAACTACTTCAAAACATCATATATGCCAATACATAATCACTTTAGTAAGATAGCGCCACACGAATGAATAAAGTTTTGATGTTATGTCTCAGGAAACAATTGACCGATTACTGCCAACCTTGGCAAACAAGTATTACCGTGGCAGATTATGTAAACTGGTATGTTTTATGTATGTGAGTAGTTAGAAAATGGGTATTCAATGCCAGCTTCATGACACGGACACACGGACACACCGAACCTTGTTATGAAAATATCAACAGCATGCTCTTGCATTCCACTGCTATGGCAGCCATCTTGGCAGCCAGTGCAGAAATTCTATATCATTTCTTTTCGATGGCATCCATTTTGTTTTCAAAATTTTCCAAAATTTAATTTAATTTTTTTCCCAAAATTTAATTTTTTTCAAAAGTTAAAAAATAAACATTAAAAAAACTTAAAAAAATATATTAAAAATTTTAAAACTTAAAAAAAAATTATTTAATATTTTAAAACTTAAAAATTAATTTTTCTCTAACATTTTATAATGGCCATATTTGTTTGTTCTCCATAGTCGCAGGCAACAGCTCCTTGCAACGAACCCACTTGCCATTAAATCACCCGAGGCTACGAGCTAGTGATGCAACGAATGTCGATTTTTCCACATTCGCGAATGCGAATGTTGGTTTTTCAAATATGGCGCCAAAAGCGTGCGCCTATGAACTCGAATTTTACCGCGCGTTTAGAACTGGCTGGCCGGGCGGCCATGTTAAAACCGAGAGTAGCCCATATGCCCCGACTCTGAACGAAGTAAACAAATCGTGATTGCTGGCTTACTGAATGAAGTTAGCTGCTAATAATGTTTTCGTAAAGATTTAGTTTGAGGTTACTTTGACGCATACCACTCATACCTACCAGTAGTGGCGACGCTCTTCTTACCCACGCCGTAAACCGATGGCCTAACGACCAGAGGAATCCCAGAGCTCGAACCAACTGCACCTGTCATGTTGCCTAAGTTACGACGGGATGCTGCGAACGCGGGGAGTCCCAGGCATATTATCGCCCCTCGCCACCAGAAATTACAAATCGGGGAAAAAAAGTGCACCCCGCCTACCTCTATCCCACCACAAACACGAGAGGGTAAGTCCCGAGTTCTATGGAAAATAGAACAGAAACATATATATATGCAGGAGCCACGGAGGACAGTAAAGTGAGTTACGCGACAGTTAAGAGAGTTACGCGAGAGTGAAGGACAGTTGAGGCCAGTTATGCGAGAGTTACGAGACGTTTACGATGGAGCAGCAGCGACAAGACAGTTACGAAGGAGTTACGATGGAGTCAGGAGTTACGCCCGAGTCACGAGAGAGTCAGATACGAGGAACGATGAGCGACGAGGAGAGAACTGCACGTCCAGGGATCGAGCCCAGGACTTCCCGGGAGAGACACCGAGACAGCACGACAACGCCAGCCACCAGCATTGAGGTAATTTCAACAACCCGCCGAAACCTGCCCCCCGACGCAAACATTCGCCGAGACGTGTGTAGGGCGCAGGATAGCTAGATTCCACCGTCCGAGGAGATATAAAAGGGGCTAGGTCTCATAGATGTACAGGTCACTGTAACTTTGGACAATAAAAGTTAAGCGTGAATAAACCGAACCCAGTTACGTCTTTGTGTCACCCCTCTTACAGCAGCCCAAGGTGCCGTTAGCCAGCACCGTAACAAATTACTACGTACCCTGCTATCCACCATCCTGTATAGTACAGGTGGGAGCAGCGTCGAGTCAACATACTTAAGTTTTGTTTTTAACTTGTAAAGACTCTATTGTTGTAATTGTACAGTGATAAGTGATATTTCAAAATGAAGCGGTCGTGTGTTAGCGAAGTTTGGACTTATTTTACAATATGTGATGCTGAAAATGTGAAACGCAATATATGTAATAAACAATACTCGCGCAAAGGAAGAGCAACAAGTGCTATGAGAAATCACCTGGAAGCTTTGCATAAAAACTAGTATAATGCTTTGAAGAATAGGGAAAATGAAAAGTGAAATGCTTCTACAACAAGTGTTGTGGCCTCCACTTCGCGACAATGTACGAAAACTGACCTGAAACAAATGTATTTGACTGATTGCGTCGAAAAAACAAAAAAGTGGGATAACAACAATGCCAAGTCTTTGGAAATTGATAATTTAATAAGCGGAATGATTGCTTTAGAGGACTTACCCTTTAGTTTTGTCGCTCGAAAGCGTTGGATTTGTAAGACTATTGAACCATCTTTGTCCGTCGTATAATATAAAAAGCCGACAACATTTTTCTTCATTTATATGTGAGAATTTCTACGGCAAAGTTAAAGATAAAATTTTGGGATTGATTAAGTCATTTGAAAAATTGGCGTTTACAACTGATATTTGGTCTGATTCTTGTTCAGGAATATCTTTGCTGAGTCTTACATGTCATGGTATAACAAAAAACTTTGAGAGAAAAATGATTGTGTTAAACGCAGAGGTATTTAACGATGGCCGACATACTGGTGAAAATATAGCTATAAAACTTGAAACCATGTTGTCGCATTGGGAAATACCTAAAGAAAAAGTGCAATGCATTGTTAGAGATGGTGGCACAAACATGAAAAAACGTATTTCCTTGTTAGTAATTAGAGACATTGATTGTTCGTCACACAAAATTCAGCTGGTTGTCAAGGAGGGGCTTAAGGCACAAGATTCCTTTATAACAGTGATTGCAAAATGTAAAAAGATGGCAACACATTTTCATTACTCAAATGTAGCCCAAGATGAACTGGCTGCTCTACAAGAAAGACTCGATCAGCCAAAGCTGAAAATCATACAAGAGTGTGCTACAAAATGGAATAGCAGCTTGTATATGTTAGAGCGTATTTTGAAAAACAAAGATTCGTTATGTCTTTATGCTTCCCAGAATAACAAGATTTCACAACTAACTTCCGAAGAGTGGATTACTGTGGAAAAAATAATAACTTTACTCAGACCTTTTGAAGAAATTATAAAAGAACTATGTGCAGCCAATATTTCTGTATCCTCAGTAATTCCATTATTGTCCACTTTGGAAAAAATTATTCGTGAATTTGATGTGACCGACGAATGCGTTGGGAATACGATTTTAGTTCTTAAACGAGAACTATGTCGCAGATTTTCCCATTTGGAAAATTACGTATTGTTTGCTACGGCAACTTTTATTGACCCGAGATACAAATTAAAATTTTTCAAAAATTCTTCAACCAGAGATCAAGTTGTGAAAAATATTTTAGAGTCAATTGGAAACGATGAATCAAGCCTATCGTCTTGTTCAAATCCTAAGCGTGCCAGAATGACTACTCATCGGATTGAAACATCTGGTTCCAGTGCCAGTCTGACAGAGAAATCTATATCTTTAAGAGACACTATGAAACTGCTGATGGATTCCAACGAAAGTGAAGAAGAAGAAAATGAATGTACGAACCCTATAGAAGTTTTGATAAAAAAAAACATTAATGAATATTTATTAGATAAACGCGTGGAAAATGATGTAGATCCACTTACATGGTGGGCGGTAAATAATAAATATGGTATTATTTATCTCATAGCCAGGCAATATTTAGTAACACCACCCACTAGTGTGCCTAGCGAAAGGGTCTTTAGTGGGGCTGGTCTTCTTTACACACCCCACCGAAATAGGCTGCATGGAGAAAAGGCATCAAAACTTCTATTTCTGAAGTTTAATATTCCTCTACTCTTATTTAATTACTAAGTGTTTCACTTAATTGTGCTTAGATATAAACAATTTTTCATAGTTTTATTTTTCGATTTCAAGAAGTAATGTTTAATGGATATCTTAAAAATTACATAATTAGTGAGTTAGTATTAGTACCAAAGTTAAAATTAACAAAATGTTAAGAACATATTTGTTTTAATTGAAAAGAAGATTATTATATTGTTTGTTTTTCTTCACAATATATTTTTAACTTTATTCATAAGAAGTCGATTTGATTTACAATTAAACATGATTACTAGTTCATTAAAAGATCTCACATATTTGAATAAGATACCCTTTAGGTTGCATAAATGCATATTGTTAAGTGTTTTTACAAAAGATCTCATTTAAAGTTGATTTGTATAATTAAAAAGGTTGGGTTATATCTTATTCCATTGTTTTGTGTTAAAGCAGTTCAATGGTATTCGATCATACAGTTGTGTTATAATACAGTTTAGAAGTTTTAAGAAATTACCTGCCTTAATTTGATTTTGCTTAGNATTCGATCATACAGTTGTGTTATAATACAGTTTAGAAGTTTTAAGAAATTACCTGCCTTAATTTGATTTTGCTTAGATAAATAAGAATAAAAGAATATCAAGAGTGTGTTTCTGTTATGTAATCTAGTGAATAACTACAANGATTTTGCTTAGATAAATAAGAATAAAAGAATATCAAGAGTGTGTTTCTGTTATGTAATCTAGTGAATAACTACAAAGCTGTTTCCCAAATATAACTAAAATACACTCTTATACATAAAAAATATGTTAATAAATAAAAATGTCTTAATCATAGCAGTTGCATTATTATTTAATAAACATTTTCATTTTTCATTGCCAAATACATTCGCAAAATATTGGCATCATTTTTGCGAATGCGAATGCGAATGTTAAAAAACATGCGAATATTCGCGAATGCGAATGCGAATATTCGTTGCATCACTACTACGAGCAGTGTCCTCTATTAGTCATATGAATTTATTAATAACTGTTTGCAGTATCAATACTGCGATTTAATACATGCATGTCAGGTTTATGTAATGGATATTGAACAAACTAATTATTATTCGTAATAATTCATTAAATACTTTTATAGTATCAATATATTTGATATAATACACACTGCCATTGGTGCTACGGTGGAAGAATGGCTAGACACACAGTTTCTTCCAGTGTAAAATAATTGATTCTTTAATAGCACTAAATAATATTTGTTCTCAGGTGTACATGATGGACATAGAAGCATGGACTCAACACTTGTGTAATATGTGCTGGTTGGTTCGTGTGTATAACTTGTACAGCATCTCTAGTTTATTTATGTAATATTCATATGAAATTATGAAATACTTTTGCAGTATGGTGTGTGTTCAAAAAAACCTCGTCTACTAATAACCCGTGGCCTCAGCCAGCAGATAAACGAGAGTGTCTCAAAGCCAACAGGTAGTGAAGTTGTCGAGGTGTCTCCATATCAACAGTCATTTAAGTTAATGGGACTTATTTATCCCCAGACATGGCAGACATTAAGTTATCGGGACACCGTTAAAAAATAATTATGTTGTGACACAACAACATGAGCGCCCACTTCCAAAGAGGCAGGTTGTATCCCAGTCTCTCTATACCGATATGACATTTGACAAATTTAAAGAAATGTGTTCGCGTTGCTAAAGCGAACCTCGCGGTTTCCTAGTGATAGCCAAACATTTTCCACTTGATAAGGGGTGGTAGTGTAGAGGTTTTGATCAGTTCATCATCGATCATCAGTGAAGTATGAGTTACTCAGTATCCAAGTTCGGCCATAGCGGTCTGAAACGGGCGCCGGAAAGCTTTATCATATCTACCAACGACGGAATTTGCAGTTTCGGAGGAAAACGAGCAAAGAATGTAGGCAATGCTAAACATGATAGTGATACTGCAAATGTATCCTTTGTACGAAGCGTTACATCGGAAGCATTGCGGCCAGTGACGACTCTTTAAACTAGTATCGAGACGCATCTGCGCACATTATTGGCAGGTATGACACGAATCGCAGCTTTAGAGACTGCACTGAGTAGTATGGGAGAGCGTATAGCCAGCAGAGTTCATACAACCATGACAAATGAATTACATCAATTGACAGAAGACATTAAGAAACTATCTACATTGGGTGGGAGACTCGCTACTGTGGAAGGTCGCCTATTTGATAGTAATATACTTACCACAAACATGGATTTGCGACTCGGCACATTAATAGAAAATGTATCTCAACTGACTGCCTTTACTGGCAGGGATGCACACGAGGCAGTGGAAGGGCATCTGTCAGGCAACACGAACTTACTATCTACCAAAATAGAGGCCCAGCTTCTCAAATTATCCGAAGATGTACTGAAATTGAACACATTAGGAGGTAAGATCGCAGCCGTACAGAATAAAATCACAGATGTGGGAGAGCAAGTTAGCGCGAGAGTTCTAGCAGGCCTCACCACCATACTTGGCGAGCACCTTAAAGTAAAGACCGAGAGTAACATAGATAAGAAGCTGTAATTGAACCTCGTCGCTATGGATGGCCGTCTTTTCACCAACACGAACATACTGTCTACCAAAATGGAGGCATAGCTTCACAAATTATCTGATGATGTACAGAAACTCGGCGCGATAGTTGGTACTGTTTCAACTATGGAGAAGAAAATTAACGATGTAGGTGAGCAAGTTAGTGGTCTCGCAGCAAAACTAGACAGTCACCTTAATGACATGGCTACTCTGGATGTTATAAGTAAGAAGTTAGAATCGAACCTAGAGCTCGTCAGTGCGTTGTCTGTTACAGTGACAAAACATATTCAGACTTTAACTAATAACATGCGAAGCTTAGTGGGAAGCAAGCTACCTGCTGTGGAAGCACAGCTTGAAGATTTAGGTGGATGTGTGGATTATAGATCACTTACGACCCTCGCGGCAACATTGAGAGATAAATTGCTTTTAGCGAACGAGACTGCAGGTAAGCTAAGTGGTGTGGACGCCAAGCTCACAGCACTCGAACAGACCATTGGTAAGGGGTTTGCAAGCCTCTCCACGAAACTAGACGAGCAAATTAATACGTCTGGGAAAAGTATAGGTGTGCTAAACACACTACGTGTGCAGATTGTTACGAACAAGCTTTTCAGCCAATTCGTACATGAATGATGCTGGGGGCGTAACTCAAATAATGACTCGTTAATTCGGTAGAGCAAAACAGTATCTGATGAGTTTATTACTATTTATGGTTATGCAATTATTATTTATGTTACCATTTACCGGGGGAGCTTTACATTGAATTTAATACTATTTTTATTATTACTTCACTCACGCCATTTTAAATAACCCTACTTGGAACGTCATCACCTTGTTAATGTTGCCGGAGGCTGAATCTAGGAGACGGTTAGCGACGGCCGAACACCCATCTTCCTGGTCTGCTTGGCTGGTCGGGTCGCCCAAAGAACTAATGATGAATGACGACGACGAGACGGTTAACGACGGCCTATATCAAGCGCGTGGTTCTGCGGCCGCGCTCAGTGACCGGTGGAGGGGATTTCTGCAACTGTCGACGACCAAATGGTGGCGTTGCAATCCCGCTCGTTTATGTTTGAAGGTGTGATCAGGCAAGCCGTTCAGCTAAAGCCTGACCACACCATAACAAGATGGAGAGTGTAGGTAGCTTGGGAACCCAAATCATCACAATATTTGAGGGAATGACAAATAAACTTACTACAAATATGCTCGAAGAATTGAATAACTGTAATAAAAGTTTGAGTAGTAGCCTTTCATATATTGAGGAACTTATACGGCACAGGATCGTTCGTTATTTAAATGATTTGTGCACGGACGATGAAGGATGGCAGCATTGCCGGTACATACGTACTGCCATTCTTAAACAACTCAATATGTTGGAGGATAAAATAGTCAATCTGTTTGCGCATAGAGCCATTGTCTAATATATAAAGTACATACATTTCACTTTAATTGTTAGTATAAGGACTGCAGCTGTGGAGGATTTATGCAGTGCTATTACAAGTGTGTGTGGCAAGTATCTGCAGGCTAAACGAACGCTTATGGAACGTGATGCCATACTGGAACAAGCTTTTCAGCCAATCACATCCCGACTAGACGCCCTCAATTAACAGTATATTCCTCCAAACGTGAAGACTGACCTGGACGCCGAATTAACGCCAATTCCAGTTGCCAATGATGATGTTTATTTGGTCGAATTAAAACATAAAAAGGACAGTTCTCACTCGACCACTGTCCGTAATTATCTCATATCTTATACATTTTGTTTTAATGATGGGGTTTACGGCGTTTACAGGAGGAATAAAAAATGGTATCTCGGAGATAATCAAATATTTTATCTACCTTATGATAACATACAAATTGATAATGAAATAATATGCAGGTCTCCGGGTCTCTACGAACTACTATTTACACACAAACCTAGTGAATACTAGCGAGAAGCTCTTAAGCAATATTAAAAAATGTTTTCTATTACAAGCACGCATTTAACCGATAATGATGTGACTAGCAACACATATAAAGATGAATTACACCCGAAATTCGACATTGTGTCAGAGCTGTTTCCGGACGTAGGCCAAGCTGGCGGCTCGGGACTGAGTTCAAAACTTGATTGTAACAGTCAACTCGAATACATTTACTGGTACGACGTAAACGAGTTAGTGGCATCCCAACAGGCTGGAAATTATTCACACACCAATGAGATCGTGACTATCGTGGAAGAATTATGTGAAGGCGGGTATGTGTACTGAAAAAAATGTCTAGTGCAGTGATTGCAGTTGAGCTCCACCGACCAGCTCGAAGAAATTACATGAGAAGGCGTGTACTGTTGTTTGGACTTCGCGACCTGTGTCAGGCTGATCTAGTGGAAATGATTCCGTACACTTATGTGAATAAAGGCTATAGATACCTGTTAACAGTAATCAATTGTTACAGTAAATTTGTGTGGGATGTCCCTGTTAGGTGTAAGATGGGAAGTGATTTTGCCAGGGCTATGAAAATGGTTTTAGATGACAAGGGATCGCCGAGAGATATACAGACAGACTTAGGCAAGGAATTCTACAATAAACCATTCGGTTCACTAATGAAACAGAATAACATTAACCATTACAGTACATTTCTCGAGAAAAAAGCTTCTATAGTGGAACGGTTTAACAGAACTCTGAAAAATCGAACGTGGCATAAATCTTCAGCAAGAGGAAGTTATGCTTGGCTGAATATGTTACATCGTTTGATTAGGAATTACAATAACAGAATACATAGTAAAATTTGTATGCATCTGGTAGATGTTAAAGATGACTCTTTGCTGGAGATGGTGTTTAAACATACAAAGGTTGTAGATTCTAGGAAACAGAAAGCAAAGGTGGGTGATTATGTGTGCATTCCACATCTTAAAAATCCTCTCTCTAAGGGATACTTTCCAAATTGGTATGTAGAAGTATTTTGTGTTGCAAAGATCCGGCATTAGAAACCACGAACCTATGAACTTGTAGATTTGAATGGGGAGCAGGAGAAAGGGCCATTATACATGTAAGAAATACCGTTAACAAAATTTCCCGACACTTACTTGGTCGAAAAAGTGGTACATACTAAGGGTGACATGGCATTTGTCCAGTGGGTAGGATTTCACTCATGTCACAATAGTTGGGTTCTCAAATCAGAATTTAGTAAAATTTTATGTTATAAAAAAGAAGTGAGCAAGCGCTAGGCGACCTGTCTGAAAAGCTAGTGCTAGCACCAGAGCAGGGACATAAACAGCACTAATCGGTCTGCACATACCAAGGAGCCATGGGGTGGGGAAAGGATAAGCGCTAAGTGGTATGCGCATGCTGTATCGGTAGAAGGAGACATGCGGGGAAGCAAAACAGCAATGGCCACCGCCACGATGAGAGAAAAAAAACAACCTGGAAGCGAGACTGTCAGTCAACAGCCAACAGAGAGACCAATGCATTGCTGTAAGAAGTCACACAGACCAGCCAGCCCATGTTCGATTCCATTCACAAACCTTATAAAACACTTACACTATATACATAAACAGTTAGTTTCACGCTATGTGTTGTGGGGATAGGAATGCCAAGAAAGGAGCCAGTCTGGTGAATACATTAATAAACCACTTCCATTTGAAGCGCATATACCCGGTTAAATTTGCAGGCCTGGCACACGTCTGGTTCGAAGACTAGAGAGAGGAGACATGCCCATTAATTCTCTAGACACTGCATACAAACTACACGACATCGCGTATGCTACTAGTAATAATTTGAAAGACTGACACACTGCAGACACTGTTCTTGCGAATACTGCCAAAGCAATAGTCGGTTCAGCCAACTATAAGCTCGGCGAACGCCTGGCCGCTTGGGGTGTTTCCAAAATAATGAAGTCCAAAGTTAAAAGAGGGATGGGAATGAAGTTTGGAAGGAAGAAACATACTCGAAGGAAGGCTAAACACGGAGGGATTCTACCTTTCATATAACCTGCTCTTGGAGTGTTGGGTAGTCGAATTGGAGAAGCAAGCGGTATTGCGCGAGCCGTGAATAGTGCTAAAGATGAGAATAAACAGCAGAACAATTACGTCATAATAAATAATGGAAAATATTGCCAGCGTAAAATAAGGGAAAGGGCTGTATTTGCACCCGTACTGTGGTGGGGGCTCGAAACATCGGCGGCGAAAGAGGAAGTCTTAAATGAACTGCCTGCTCGTCCATTAACAAACATAGATTTGCATAAATTTTCACGAAAATTAAAAATACATAATATCTGTGGTGTTTTCATGCATGCCAAATTGCCAAGGCGCTCTAGACAGGCAAAATGTGGGATAGTAAATTTAGATACAAGGTCTGGGTCTGGAACTCACTCTACTGCATATAAAAAGAATTGGAACATAGTAAAATATTATGATAGCTATGATAACTTAAGGGCCCCGCCCACGAGACAGAACAGCATCTGCGGGACTGGAACTGTGGTCACTTGTGCTAGTGTTTCCTCGTTACTTAATGTCAACACAATATTGCTAAGGTATCAGTCATTTTGCTTACTCTAATAGTGACAGGTAATACCTCGGAATTAAGGTCCATGCATTTTTCCCCGCTAAGCCTGGCAGGTGTGGGGTCTGTAGCCATGATAGATTTTCAAACATATTTTTCGTTTCCAAAAATTTATGGACGTAATTGCATGTTCCGATATGTAAAGGGAGACAGTAAGGTACGAGAGGTATGCATTCCCACTGGGTCGTACGAGATTGAGGCCATCGGCTAGTATCTGAAACGAGAGCTTGCACCGGACGTTACCTTAGCGTTACGAGGAGATCTAATAATCTGCACAGAGAGATGTATTGTACAGCGCAGGTAGACTTTACACAAAACGATACTGTCGCAGCCATGCTGGGTTTTGAAAACGATAAATACTAGGCAAAAAAAACTCACGAATCTACCTCCCCTGTGAACGTTATCATAATAAATTGTAATGTAGTTAGCGGATCATTTCTCAATGGTAAACCAAGCCAGACTTTACATGAATTCTCTGCAAATGTCCCGCCGGGATTTAAACTAATGAGTGTCCCAACAACACCCATATATGCACCAGTCACGACAGAGAGCGTAAAGGAAGTAATCGTTTCCATAGTAGACCAAGAAAGTCGTTTGATTAATTTTCGAGGTGAGGAAATAACAGTGTGTTTGCATTTGCAGACAGATGGGACTGAAAATTAAGCAAGCGAAAGCCATAAAAGGAACTTATCACGTCACACCAAAAGTCAGTACGAGGCAGGCACACAGTCCGCTAACATCTGAAAATGCTTGTTTCCTTGCAAGATTAGGATTTACGATTAAGAGTAAGTATGGACATGGAAATCTTAAACGTCGGGGAGCCGGTAGGATACAAAGACGCAATAACAAAGGCGGAAATCCACACTTACTCGCCATATCTTCCAGGCCCGTACATGGCCTCGTCCGAGGTACGGCTTCCCATACAAAACCTACATATTTACACAGCACCATGTAATTCTTATTTGCGCTTCCATGGTACACTGACAAGGGCTGGTAATGCTCTTCCAGCAACGACTAAAATCATTACAAATGGCATACTTCACATGATTAATAGAATCTCCTATGAATTGAATGGATGTGATGTAGATACAACTCACGATGTTAGAATCACAGCAACCATAAATAATTAACTTTCATTAATTCATAACCAACTGCCGGCCACCAAAATGGCTGGCTGGGGAATCGAAGAAGACTTTAAGGTTCCTGTATATGCCAATGGTAAATTTGAAGTGTTTATTCCACTAGCTATACTGTTAGGGTATGCAGAAGACTACAAGCATGTGGTTATTAATTCCAAGCAGGAGATAGTTTTGCTAATGGCCAACAATCAAACGAATGCACTCCAGAATGCTGGGGTGGTCCCAGAAGCAGCTGCACTCTCAATACTTTCTATTGAGTGTTTACTGCAGCACTTACAAGTAAACATGTCAGAACGTGTGGAATTTTTTAAATATGCAGAAAAAGGAAGGAATGTAGATATGGCGTCTCGTACTTGGAGTTTAGAAATGTATTCTAGCGTGCCGAGCTCTGTAAGCATAAATTGGAATGTGAAAACTAGTTTCACAAGTGAGAAACCAAGATATATAATTGTAGCGTTTCAGACAGGTAAACGGAACGTGCTCGATAAGGTTTGGTCAAAATTCGATCATGTAAATATTAAAACTTAAAATTTTTCTTAAACTCAGAGGCCTACCCATATAGAGATTTAAATATCGATTTTGCAAACAGTGTGCATATGGTACTGTACCAAATGTATGCGGACTTTCAACACTCGTACTACGGTCAAACACAAGCTCCCACTCTAGAACCGAACAAGTTCATGGATGGCGCCCCTACTAGTGTTTGACGTTAGCAAACAAGTTGATTGCTTAAAATCCGGGGTTGTAGACTGCAGGATTGAAATAACTGCCGCAGAGAATTTCCCGGTCTTCACCCAGGCCTATACCTTAATACTTCACGAGAGACTAGTCACGTATAATGTGCGCAACAGAGTAGTTAAAATAGTGACTTAAGTTACAACTATAGCCCATTCTCTCTCCAACCATCATAAAGTACGCGTTCCGGGGCGTAATGAAAACATATACGTCGCCGAGAATACCTCGAGGGAAGCAATATACATTTGTGACTACCTCGAGGCGATGAAAGCGAATATCATTGGCCAACTAGAGCAGGAAATCGAGACACAGGGGGCGGTCAAGTTTAATATATTTCTAGAGTGTGTATATGGTAAACCGGAACCTCACGAGGATGAGGAGGATCGTCGTGCATTTAAGAAGGAAAACATGCCTCTCTTTAACATTGCCGACATAAAGGCGGCTGTGTTGGCTGCCATTGCCAAGATCTGTGTGGAGTAGACTGACTATATGGGGAAGGGTAGCGACTGGTCACTCACTGCTGTGAAATGAGTCCACTTACGCATCAACAAGCTCAACCCTCTTAGAGTCTCCTCGTAAATCCGCTTGCCTGCAGGTTTAGTGGGGAAAAGGACGATTATAAAACTGCACAACACTGACCTGCAGTGCTTTAAATGGGCTATACTGACAATCTTTGTAGAGGGGGCATCCACAGCATGTCAACTGGCAGTACTTCAGGCTGGAGATGCGCTTCGATTTTCTCACCCCTCTACAACAAATACCATATTGTGAGAAAGCTAATCCCGGGGTTAGTGTCAATATATACACACTCGATGAGAATACAAAAATAGTGCCGATACAGGTGACAGATGTGGAACTGGCTCAGCACTTTGATTTGCTGCTGTGGAGGACCAGAACTCGCACTATTGTTGCATGTAAAATTTCTCGTGACTGGTAGGCTCCCAGGTGATGTCACACCGCGAAAATGTTGATAACTGTAAACGTTGCTTCAAAGCATATGCAGATATTCCACGTGTGACAGGGCTAATGGGTGCCGAAACTCTGGCTGAGCACAGGAGGTATTGCAATGACCATACGGCTGTTCGCGCCGACATGCCACAGCCGGACAGGAATGGCAGGCTGCCTGTGCTCAAATTAAAAAATTAGCATAACGGCGATATGGTACCTATTGTAGTATATGCAGACTTTGAGGCAATGCTGGTGCCTGTGCAAACGTGTCAGCCGAACCCAGACGCGTCCTACACTTATAGGTATCAAAAAAATGTACCCTATTCTAATGGCATATACATTAAAGTTGATAACAATATTATTCTCGCCTATAAAACGACCAGCTTACCCCCGGGTGTAACTGTTTACACGGGTGAAGGTGCGTCGAAACACTTTATGGAAGAGGTGGTTAGGATAGGTCTCCTGGTCAAAGATATATATAGTCAGTCTGAACCTATGCGAGAACTAACACATGAGGAACAGGCTGGCTATGCTTTAGCCACTACCTGCTGCCACTGTTCTGGCATGTTCACTTGCAACAACCAAAAGGTGCGTGACCATGATCATTTTACCAGCAGTTTTATCGGGGTGTTATGTAATAACTGCAACATGCTTCGTCGCCGCCCCCCAGAAACTGCCGATACTCTTCCATAACTTAATGTATGATGCCAAATTCATAATTAAGCAGCTTGGCTATGATTCCCAGGACATATTTATTATTCCAAATAGCGAGGAGAAACTCACCACCTTCAGTAAGAGTTTGGGCAACAAGTTCACTATACAGTTCATCGATACATATAGGTTCATGTCTGCCAGCCTGGCAATGTTCGCTGAGAATCTGCCATCCGGTGAATTTTACACAACATCTCGCTTCTTCACGTTAGAGTGAGGTAGAACTGGTAACCCGGAAAGGTGTCTTCCCCTACGATTATGTTAGCTTGTGGGAGAAGCTCGCAGAGCCGCGGTTACCTGCTATAGAGTCATTCTATAATAGGCTTATGGGGGGAACATCAGTGCCGAGGAGTACCAGCATGTACAAACCGTCTGGGACGTGTTCGGCTGTCGTACCCTCCGGGAATATACAGAGCTCTACTTGAGGACGGATGTGCTGATTCTCTGCGACCTCTTCGAGAATTTCCGGGGGCTCTGTCTACATACATACAGTCTCGAATGCGTGCGCTATGTTAGCACCCCCATGTTGAGGCAATGTTGTGCTATACAAAGGTGGAATTAGACTTGCTTAGCGACAGTGACATCCACCTGCTTACTGAGGCTGGTATCCGGAGAGGGGTGGCTCAATGTAGTAAGCAGCACGCAGTTGCCAACAATAGGCTTATACCAGACCATACAATGTCGACAAGCCATCTACCTACCTTGCGTATGTAGATGCCAATACCTTATATGGGTGGGCAATGTCCCTGCCGCTCCTATACGGCGGTTTCGAATGGACCAGCCCAAACATCGATGTGATGAGCGTGCCGGACGATGGATATGACGACGTATATGTTGGCTACATACTGGAGGTAAACGTAGAGTACCCTCGCACTCTTCACGAAGAACATATGGATATTCCATTCTTGCCAGTGAACAAGTGTCCCCCGGGGTCCAAACAAACGAAACTCATGACGACCCTGGAGTGCACTTTCATTATATTGTGGTCATGAGTTACGGCTGAAGTCTGTTCATTTGGTCCTTCAATTCCTGCAGAAGCTGTGGCTGAAGCCATATATAGATTTGAATACTGCAAAACTTCAGGCTGCCACAAACGCCTTTGAGACGAACTTTTACAAGTTAATGAATAATGCAATGTACGGTAAACTTATGGAGAATAAGCACAAATGACAGCATATGGAACTTGTGTGTAGAGAAGTTCGGGCGAAGAAGCTCATCGCAAAGCCTGTATTTAAATGCAGGACTATTTACAATGAGACATTGTCCCTGGTCAAATTACGCCAAGAGAGCATTATGTTTGACAAGCCCATATACACTGGGTTTGCCGTATGCGACCTGCCAAAAATACTCATGTATCGATTTTACTATGATGTAATGCGAGCGTGGTATGGGGGCAGTGTGAACCTCTTTTATATGGATACTGATAGCCTAGTAATGGAGATCGCCTGCCCTGACTTTTACAGTGAACTCGCCATAAACCCGACGCTCATGCCGGAGTTCGACACCAGCTGCTACCCGACCACTTATCTTTGTTACTCGCCCACCAATTCTAAGGTAATTGGGAAGTTCAGGGATGAATGTGCGAGTAACGATATGGTTGAGTTTGTCGGGTTGAGGGCGAAACTGTATGTGTACCACTGCCCGAATACGGCAGGGAAACATACGAAGGGGATAGAAAGGTGTGTAGTTGAAAATACGATAATGTTTGACGATTATCGACTCATCCTTTTGGCCCAGCGCTGCATGAGAGTGCAGGTCGCTGGTGTTAGGTCGTACCACCACGACGTTTACAAGGAGCAATCAAACAAACTGGTTCTTTCGTGGATGGACGACAAAAGACAAGTCCTGTATTAGGTCATACATACGCCAAGGACACCAAAACACGTCTAACCTTTATATCTGTCACAAACAAACTAACAATGCAAAATGGCCTATAATGTCAACATATGTTAGGGACATGTGTACCAACATAACAATAAAAACAATCGATAATCGAATGAACGTAGCCCTCGAAATTTGCAGTCACCTTATTTTTTGAACACACCTCGTATGTATTGATAGTGTTGTAGGAATAGTGATCAGCCGGTTCCAAGTCCGGGGTCCATCTGCATGGTTATGTCACACAAATGGTAAGCGGGAGGACAAAGCAGCAACTGGAAAGTGTGTATTGTTACTGAAAAAAGTATATAATAAATTAATTTTTTAAATAACTTCGTATGGATAATTATATTGTTCAATATCCATTATATATAAACCAAGTGTTTAATAAATGTATTAACCTGATACAAATATTGTATACTTATTGTATTGCAAAAATTGTTTAATAAATTCATCTCAATACCATTATTTAGTTTTGTTCTACATTCATTCATGTCAACCTGAGAACAAATATTGCGGTAGACATTGAAATGTACACGAATGTACAGCAATTGTATTGCAAAAAGTGATTTCATAAATTCATCTGAATAACAATACTTAGTTTGTTTATTTTGCGCACCTGAGAAATTATTGTGTGCTATTAAAGAATCTATTTTATAATATTGATAGTGGTGGAAGGAACTTGTAAAGGAAACCAGTTGTAAACACAAGTGACCAGTTCATGCTTCAATATACATTATGTACACCTGAAATGTTATTGGTACTACAAAGAGTGATTACTAAATTCATATGAATAATTACATAAACATGTCAAAATATTAAAGAATCAGTACTTCTTTTACTGTGGAAGAAACTGTGTGCCTAGCCATACTTGTAAAGAAAACACCAGCACAAATATTAGACCAGTGAAGAGTGTTTAATAACTTCATATGAATAATAAAAACTTTATTCAATATCTCTTATATAAACCTGAGAAAAAAATTTAGTGCTATTAAAGAATCAATTATTTTATGCTGGAAGGAACTGTGTGTCTAGCCATTCTTCCACCGCTGCAACAATGGCAGTGTGTATTAAATCAAATATATTGATACTGTAAAANATTATATAAACCTGAGAAAAAATGTAGTGCTATTAAAGAATCAATTATTTTATGCTGGAAGAAACTGTGTGTCTAGCCATTCTTCCACCGCTGCAACAATGGCAGTGTGTATTAAATCAAATATATTGATACTGTAAANAACTGTGTGTCTAGCCATTCTTCCACCGCTGCAACAATGGCAGTGTGTATTAAATCAAATATATTGATACTGTAAAAATATCTAATGAATTCTTACGAACAATAATTCGTTTGTGCAATATCTATTATATAAACCTGAAATGAATGTATTGAATCGCAGTATTGATATTGCAAACAATTATTAACAAATTCATATAAATAATATAGGACACTGCTCGTAGCCTCGTGCGATTTAATGGCAAGGAGGTTCGTTGCAGGCAGCTGTTGCCTGCGGCTATGGAGTACAAACAAATTTAATCGCCATGGAATATTTGGGACTATTTTTTAACTTTTGAAAAAAATTAAATTTTGGAAAAAAGGTTTTTAAAAAAATTTAATAAAATTTTGAAAATTTTTGAAAACAAAATGGATGCCATCTAAAATAAATGATATAGCATTTCTGCACTGGCTGCGAATATGGCTGCCATAGCAGTGGAATGCAAGAGCATGCTGTTGATATTTTCATAACAAGGTTCGGTGTGTCCGTATGTCCATGTCACGAAGCTGGCATTGAATACCCATTTTATAACTAGTTATGTGAGGCACTTATTTTCAAAATGGTGGTCATATAACAATTTCAATTTAGTATGATGCATCGTAAAAACAATTAAATAAAATCAAACTTAATTTTGTATGCAGGCAGTTCATATTACAACCATTAAATGTGTACACACAAAATCTCATTATTTGGAAAATGGTGGCTATGTAATTTTTTTATTTTTTTTTTCTTATGTTACATCAACGAAACTGCGAAAAAAATTTCAACTTAACTGTGTATGCTGACAATTTATATTTTAACCATTAAATTCGTCTTTACGTTGCCTCATTTTTATGCCATTTTGTAAGATAGCCTTACATGAAAATTTTAAGTTGTTTGTCATATCACAGGAAACAATAACTGATTCCCGCGAAATTTGGTGAATACATTGTACTGTGAAAGTTACTTTAATTTGTTTGTTTTGTGTGTGCCAGACACTTATTTTCAGAATGGTCCGCTATAACACTTAAGCTTAGAGTTCTAGATCTACGAAAATATGTAGCTGATTTTAATTTACCTTTGTACACTGTACCTATGGTTATTATTGAATGTGCTATTACATAACCTTTTTGTCCTCCATTTATGAGAACGTCACAAGAAAAAATTGACGTTTAATGCCATATCTCGAAGACCAATCAACCTATTGCACCAAATTTCACCAGTAAGTTGTGCTAGACTAGGGTACATAAACTAACAATTTTTAGGTAAAAAAGGCATTTTTCTAAATGGCTTAAAAAAAGTAGTAGTGTACTTTGGCCGATCCGGTTGCACAAGCATCAGTCATTCAGATTTCGGAGTTTTTCGCCTTCTTGGTTGACATCACAGATGCGGCCTGTAACCTTGTTCATCGCTCCCCTTGTGCTCCTATTCCGTGGCTGGCTGTGTTCGTCTCCTTCCTAACCCCAAAAGCCCAAAAAAATATTTAAAAANCCCTTGTGCTCCTATTCCGTGGCTGGCTGTGTTCGTCTCCTTCCTAACCCCAAAAGCCCAAAAAAATATTTAAAAATATATTTTATAACAATATATTAAATAAAAATAATTTTTGTTTTAAATATTGAGTTGCTATCTTTGATATTTTATAATTATTGCCCTTTTGCGTAGAAAAATAAATGGCGACAGTGTTACTGCAGATTGTAATTCTATTTCGAATAATTAAGGTTAATAGATTTACAAATTTAAAAAAAAATTTAAAGGGAGATTTATTACGAAGTTTATTGCGCACAATGTCATTAAGGTATACTGATACCCTCCACCGCCGACAAGCGGCACTAAGGAGTCAATAAAATAAAATAATAGAAAAAAAATATATTTTGTTTTTAAAATCTATTTTATAATTAAAGAAATTAAAGGCATAAGAATTTAGAGTTTTGTATATAACCGGACTTGTGTTTGGAAGGAGAATATGATTGATGTCATAACGATTATGTAACCCAATGACAGATATAAAATATTGGATTAAATAAGTATTCCCCCTCCCACCATCGGCATACACGCCATCTCATCACAATACACTCTCGAGTACTTCAGTTCGCACCGACTTGGTCGTGCAAGGCTGGCGGCTGGCCAATCTTGTAAAAATTAATCGTAAAACGATCAGACATGTAGTAATCGATGCATTCATAAATAATTCAAATTTTTATTTCAATTTATTTTATCGAAAGTTTGAAAACTGGCAAAATATTAAAAAAAAAAAAATAGAGTTGAATATATCGAAAATACATTTGTCATACAAAATCGGCCTGGAAAATTAAAAAAAAAAGTAAAATTTCCCTTTTACCATTTTAACTGATATTATTGAAAAAAAATAAATTGCTCATGGTAATATAGGGATTTGGGCCCACAACCTAGCGAATAGGAGCTGGTTGCTGTGACCACTATCCTACATAAGCGACACTGAGAATTAACGCTTTAATACGACTTAATTGACTCCAAAGAAGAGGCTGCATTCTCTCGTACATTAATGTATCAAACGTTTGCTTATATTATTTTTATATTTATTTTCAGTTTAAATTCATAGTACAGTATTTACTATTTTATAAACCATTTAAAGGAAAGTAATGTATTAAAGAAAACTTTATTTTTTTTGTCCGGTCTGAGTCTTATATCAGGTTATGTGCATATGCTCATATTGAATGTTTTATATATATAATTTTTAAATTATCTAGTAAACCACATTTTTTGCAAGTCTGCTCGTAACCAAGTCAATATTTACAGGCTTAGAGGTAGGCGAGTATAATTTGTGAACTCTCAGGGGGCTGGCAGGTGAGATTCAGTTTGCAAGTATCATTACTAGCTCCAGGAATGTATGTAGATATCTGTATGTATGTATACGCCCTCTATAACCTTAGTGATTGGCTAATTTGTTTTTAAAAAATACTTTCATTATAGGGATCAGTTTAGAACAGGATGTGTACAATATAGAATTTAAAAAAAAGTATTACATTTTTTTAAAAATAAGTAAATATGCATGTGTGGTGTTAGTTATTGGCCAGTACGGTTCGTCGGTGTGATTAGGTGGTATAGTTGGTTGGTTGGATGGCCTCGATGGCTTGTACAGATATCTGCTATGGGCTGCTACTAACAGTCAGTCTGTATGGTTGGTTTGGTTACCTTTATGGTCCTTTGGTATGGTTACCTGTATGTGATATGTTTTGCAAAGGTTTTGCAAGATACTACGGGATTCGTATTAGTCGACTTTATTAGAGATTGATAATCATCGTATTTTGGTACAGTTGGATGGTCTTGTCCATTTTTCTAGTCAGTTTTACAGGAATTGCTCTCGTCAGGAGCCAATATTGATTGTTGTTAGTCTTGGGTGCAGTCAGTCATTGGTTAGTATGAATGGCTGATATGGATTTTCGGTACGGATTGATGGTCTGGTCGACTGGTATGGTCTGTTGGTAAGGTCCAATTTTTATTTCTGCTGTCTGCCGATAATGGTCAGTTTGTATGACTGGTCGGCACTAACAGATGTTATGGTTGGCTGATTGTCTTGGTCATTAGTTTGGTCGGATGGAATGGTCGTTTGGTATGGGTGGATCGAATGGTTTGGAGGTGCAGTTTACTGTCATGGCTGTTTCGTATTTTAAACTGGTATTCTCGGCTCGTATGGTTGGTTTTCATGGATGCCTGGTTTCGATGGTTCGTATGGCCGGCTAGTATGAGCCGTTAATATGGGTGTGATCTGCTGCACTGTGGCTTGTCTATCTGCTGTTACCAACTGAGCTAGGCAACAGCAACCCATGTCGTCGAGACGTTGTACACCATGGCAATTTTTCTTGGTGGTGGTGGTTTTAATGGAATACGTGAACTCATGGTACACTCTTGACATGGTGGCCCATGTAAATTACAGCGTCTTCTCAATGTCGAGTGAAGTGCCCCATATGTCTAGTTTCCACTATCTGGCCACATGTGCTGCGATCTTGTTTCTTCCCTATGGTGTACTCAACTGTTGCCCAGATGGTTTGTACAAGGTCTGACGACATCCCAGTCATGCATGTCTGTGCACTACTCCCTTCGATGGGGCAATGGCAGTGCGATTTGGCCAGCATGGCAAGAGTCTCTAATTCAAGTTCTCATTAGTGTAATATTCTTTGGGTTGGTTCAGAAGTTGTACAAATTATTTTTCTTACGTAAGCATCAGTGGGAAATGGTAAACAAAATTCCTCAGATCCCACCCTAGCCTCTGAACAAGTCAATAGAGGTGGTCGGATAGAAGATTTACTAAACTATGCCAATTATAAAATGCCTGAAGTATAACAGGAAGGTTGTCCGCTAACAAGCTCAGTCAGGATAAATGAGTCTGCAACACATATTGGGAAGGCTAGCTAGCTCCAGTTAACATAATCCAGAAAGGCCTGCCAAGAATCATGGAGGTTCGTAAGAATATTCAGTCATAAATGAAACATGGCAGTAATAAATGTAATCGCGATGGTCTTAGAGTCAACTGTCAAAAATTTTGGTACAGTTCTCTACTTTTAAATTGAGAAAATGTCATCACTCTGGCGAAAAGTACAAACAGATACTTGCAGAAGACAGACTTAATGTGACATTTTGGTGGCGGCTGATCTCTCCCACGCAACGACTAAGAGTGTATAAACAATGAGAACAAATGGTCTCACCAATTCTTCATGGGTGAAGCCAGAAAGCTTGAAAATAAATTAGAGCATTTATGCTATTCTACTAAAAGCGAAAAAGGCGACACACAATATTTCCAGAAAGGTCAAAAAATAACCCAATGACCGAAAAGGAAAAATTATTCAATGATAATGTCTAAAACAGAATGTTGGCCAGTATGACATAAGTAGCGAATTTGTACTCATTCATGTATCCTCCCAACCTTATAAGTTTCTGCATCTTGGGCAAACAGTCTCAGCCGACAGTACTGAGCAACATTACGACGATTTAAGTTGGCAGCTCGCAAAAAGAGGCCAGATAGTCTACTTTACAATAATCCAAGACATCACATTCCACGGGTACCACAGGAATGTTTGCAATTTTTTCTCTGTAAAATTATGCGAGATGATCCTTACAACCTAGATATGGCACCAACCGATTTCCAATTGTGTAGACCACTAAAGACAACTGGGTTAAAACCGATTTCGGGATGATGCTGTCCGAGATTGGTTGGAACATCAACATCTCGATTTCTACAGAGATGGAATCTTCTGGTTCGTGCCACTATGGTATCGTGCTATAACTCGTCAACCAGGCTATGTGAAAAAGTAAGAATAAGTTTGTTGTTCAAAACTATAAATGTTATTTATTCATACTGAAATAGCATTGATTTATGCTAGTACACCAATGACTGTCCAAATAACTTTATATGAGAGGATATGATGTGCAGTTAAATGAAAGGGCAAGTGTTACACTAACTCTAATTTACTTTTTATTCCTCACTACACACACTAGAAACTATTTCTTAATATCTATGGCTAATAACAAAGATATAATTTATAACACTTTGATGCGTGGCGTAATTAGGAGTATTAAGTAGAGCAGCGCTGTCACTAAACCCCCCCCCCTCCTCTACACTCGCTCCAGCATAAACCAGGTTAGGGACTTTGTACAACATGTATCGTACATTCACGCATCCCGAGGTCAAGCCAAGAGGTAGGAGCACGTGCAGGCCATTATGCTGGGTCGCTGCCATGCAGGCCTCCTCCCACCCTCCTCTCCCACCCCCTAGCAAGCCCCGTGAAATTTGTAAACGCAAAGAAATGACGAGATAGTCAGGCATATTCCGTATGAAGTTGAAAACATGCACCGAGAAACAGCTGACAAGCTGAAAGTGGTGCCGAGCTTCCCCCCTCCCCCGCTAGCTAACCATGGGACAATGTGGACATACACCGTGGAAGAATAAGCTGACAGAGTAAGTTTCAGGGTGCAGGCCACCACCTCCCCCCCCAACCATCAGGAACCATGGCATGTGTTAGAAGTGCTTTGTACTGCAGGACACCACCTCCCTCTCCCCCAACAAGAGACATATGAGTAGGAACTTAGGGGGGGAGTCGAGAAAGGATATAAGCCTCTTTGCAGGAAGGGTGGGGCTCAGTACATCAGTAGATCAGTAGACCATCGGACAGTTGATTATTACAGCACAGAGAGTTCAAGTTAGTTCGTCAGTACCATACAGATATAAGTTAGTTCAAGTCAGTTCGTCAGTACCGCACAGAGAGGTCAGTCGCGCCGAGAGCGGCCGGGGGATATCGGACCTCTGGCCACGTCAGTTCGCATAGACAGTCGAAGTAACGAGCAGCAGGAGGCGCGGAGTTCGGTACCGCCACCCTGGGATGAGCAGGTATTCAGTCGCGACATTAAGGGGTCAGCCAAATCGGGATGCGAGATGCGGAGCGCAGGGCAGAATCAGAGACAGTCACCGGAGTTACATCATTCCAGTAGTTTCACCACGCCGGGACGCGATTCAGTCAGTCTGTTACCGCATCAGTCAGTTATAATGCATCGAAAAGGCACAGTCGAGTGGTGAACTTCAACAAGAAGTCTCATTTCAAGCTAGTGGGATTAGTCCAGTGAAGCCCGTAGCCGAGAAGGACGGGTGGGGGCTTGCACACAGGGTCCCTCGCCGGGACATGGTAGGGTAGTAAGCAGTTAGTTACTACCCTACGCCGAGAATGGGAGGGAGTGGTGATCTTTAACGAGAAGTGCCACATCGAGAGGAAGCCAGCTGCATGCAACAAGCCAACCACAGAAGGCCTTTAACAGGATCATCCAGCTAACCAGATCTCATCAACTCCCGGAATGTATCCTGGCCATCCAACTCACCAGGCCTCAACTGCCAGAAAAACTACCACGCAATATGTGCAGATAAGTAACCCCGTCGTCATTAAGGGACCTGTCCTGTCACCTAATGCCCCTACAGCATCGGAAACGTAGCCAGAACATTGTAACCAGCCCTTCAGGCCTTGAACTCGCAGGGCGTTAAAGTATGAGTAAATTCTCTTCCAAGGAGCCGGGAAATTTTGTATAAAATCCCCCAACAGTGCCGTGAATGTATGAGTAAATTGCAGTTAAATAAACCTGTTTAAAACTAAGAAGTCGTGATGAAGTCATTGTGTGATATACCTTCAACCTACAATGCACCTATAGTCTGCGCCAGTTAACCTAACTGTAGACCCTACGAACCATTCTGTACACCACAGATGGGGAGTAGCGTCAACTTGCTGTTTGCAAAGTCTGCAATCTGACAGGATTACTATCTCGGGCCTTAAGTCTCATCACACTCTCTGCTGCGGGTACTCATAACTGTATAAATATCAACGTCTTGTCACTACTCTCGGGCGAGGGCTCCCCGCCTAGGCAGGAGTCTGCTGCATGGTGACGCCCCCTGATGTTGGCGTCGGCAGTAAAGGTTGCCTCGCCTGTTGCACGACCGCCTTATATGCGGCTCGCTGGCCTACTTCTCCCTTCCTCGCTCCGGTGCTCTGTTCTATATGACTTTTCATAATATTGTGTGCTGACCGGGTCCTTGATGCGGCCCTCTGCTCCTTGGTGGCCCGCAACAATACATTTCTCCTACAAACCACAACACAACAAGGAATCTGACTTACTGACGTGACCTCATACTATATTTGAAAAAAAAATTGATTTAACACTTTAATAACAACTGTTTTTAAAGACTTACAGAGTTTCTGATGAACATGGTGACTTTAATAATATAGCGGCTCAATAACAAGGTGGATTATAATACTGTTTTCAAAACATCCTAGTTAATAACTAAATATTTTATTTAAATATAAATATTTGTTGTAGTTAAATCGGCAGAAGGTGAATTATAAATTAATATGAGTAGTATTGTTTAGCCGGTTCGGAAACATGGATCATGTAGGAGGAGGAAGGAGTAGTTCAATAACCTCAGGCATCGGCCATTTTGAATTATGTCACAACTATCAAAATTTTCTATTTTACCCCACCGCAACTTTAAAAATCAGTGATTTAACGCGGAAATCTCTTTTTTCTACAAACTTTTTATTAGAATAATTTTTAATTTTAAAACATTTCCCGCGCATATCTTTAAATAAGCAACGTAGATCAAAGACTCCTCTTGCTAGTTGGGAAGTTATTCTGATAAACACAACAAAACTCCCTCTGTACCATCACAGAGGACATAAAAAAATATAATAACACAAAAAAATGTTGCGTCTTCCCTTGATTTGATTCCATTTTTATGTAAATTGATAGCAAAGCCCTAGAAGTAGCAGGAAGTAAGCATAGAAAACTAATGAGGAATTTATACTCCTATTACATGCAATACACTGTCAGGTTTTCGACAAAGCATTTTTACGAAAGGTCCAAAAATCAGGATGTGCTTTGTAATGGCATACATTCAAAATTAAATTGTATTACCAGACCCTTATCGCAAGAATTTCTAAAATAACACCGATTATTTTAGTGTAGACGTATTGCACAATCAGAGTGTGGCATTTATCATTCGAGAAAATGTGTTGAAATGCCATATATTGAGCGAGTTATACATATTATATTTACAATTTTTGGCCCTCATATGCAGAAATTGATCGAACTCAAAGCTCTTTGCTAAGTTGACGTGCCAACAAACTGCAAAAAAAAAAAAGTCAGCTGGTCGGTATACTGTAATTTTTGCTATGTTTATACCATTTGCTTACAGTTATATTAAGTAAATGAAAATAATTTAAGACAAATTCTTCCTAGATGTTTTGTTACAGCCTTCTTCTGAAATAGTAAAAACAGAAAATGATTATTTCTTCGTTTCCCTCTGGCGAACAATGGAAGAAAAACTGAACTTCAGGTAAGCATTAAATTGAAATTCTTAATTTATATGCATGAAAGTATTTTGTCGAGTACTCACACAACCAATTCCACTTACCTACAACCTGATTTTAAATCAGAATATTAATGCTAAAAAAGCTTATCGCTCTTTGTTCCCTTAAAATCCCAAGTGTGTAGCTATATTGTAAAACGACCATTAATTATTTGCATCGTTTTAGTTTAACAGTAAAGTATCTGTAGTTTGTTCTTAAGGTGTCATATCGATTTTATTGTATGCAGTTATGTCTATTCCAATTTTTTAAAAACTGTGGAATATTTCAATGTAAATCTTTTTCAGGGCAGAAATAAAAATGGATGTTTTGTTGCCCATTCGTGAATTTAGTTATTAAAACATTAATTTGGCCATTGAGAATTGTGAAAGGCAATAAAAACCGTTGTAAGTATCCCTCTGCTTACGACATTTATTCTTCTGTAAAACAGTGTTTTTAAATATAACGACATTGCTGTATCATTTCTGAACATATTGCTGTATTCAAACTCCATAGTAACTGTTTAAATTCCGAGGAAACAGAAAACACATGAATCTTGTATTTTCCATTACCGTCGAATACTTCCTTAAGGCCGGATGTGAACTGAGATGTTTAAAATTGTTTACTAGGGATTCCCCTTAAGATATAGCTGGTTCTCGGTTAAAGGGTCGTATTGGGAAGCCTGCTTAGGCTGTCCTTTCTACCATTTTTTAAATCCATTCACCGCATGTCAACATTACCATTGCCACGGATGTAATGACATGTATGAAAGTATCGTTAAGCAGATTATGTGAAAGGTTTGGGGACATAAATACCATATTTATAAGCTCTTTATTGCTCTGGTATAAATGAAATATAAAATAATATTTAACTATCTACCAATTTAAATACTACAATTAAATTTTATTTTTTTCAAACATTTGGCGCTGGAAAAGTATTAAATGGTGGGAGGAAGTGAAGATTGAGACCCGAGTCAAATAAATTACAGACTGCATTTTCAAAAGACTGCTAGAAAATGTTGTGAAAAGGGGGAGGGGGGATAAGGATGTGCGGGCTGTTCCTTTAAGAGGCAATAGCCTAGCTGTACTTGAAATATGTCAAAGTAAATATTTTACATAAACTTACATCCGCCACTATATGTGTATGCAGTCACTCGAAATATGTTGTACATATAACTGTGAAGTGCTTCGTTTAACAGATTGGAAACAGAATATATTTCTACTTTTTCTGAAATTATCGAGAACAAATTTATTTTCATCGGTACATTGTTTTTAATTTTTTTTAACAATTATTTATTATTTTGAAATTATCGAGAACAGATTTATTTTTTTAGGTACATTGTTTTTAATTTTTTTAATAATCATTTATTATATTGAAGTTGATGTCAAAACTACTCAATCATTGAAATTAATTTAAGTGCAACTCATTAGTTGAATAAAAAGAAGCAAATACAGTACCGAGAAACAGCAATTTTGGTGTACTTGTCGATTGTGCCCTACTTTGTAATTTTATGTAGGTACTGCATGTTATTTTAGTATTCTTGTTAGTTTCAGGTTAAAATTTCTCTAATTACATGAATTGATGTTTTTAGAAAGGTTGTATTCAAAGTTCTATAAATAGTTATATATTGACAGTTAGATATTTGGTTTAATATTTATTAATGCCAAGTTCACATTACATCTACGAAGGTAGGTATGGCAGTAAAACATACTTTAAGACTTGTCTGCCACCCATACTTACCTAATTCGGGAACATATGACATTCAACTAGGTGAAGAAGCAAACGTCTACCATCTTGATATCGTAGACATCCCGAGCTCAGACATGGTACATCAATGAGTCGGTCAGTGTCCATGGTCAATAGCTGGTGGCCAACCACAGGGAGCGAATCACTTGGCATAAAAGTAATTTGGCCTAAAACTCATTTGACCTCAAAGTCACTTGGCCTTAAAGTTTTTTGGCCTAAATGACACTTGGTCTATAAGTCACGTGTTCTATAAGTCATTTGGAATAAAAGTCACTTGACCTAAAGACAATTGGCCTAAAAGTCAGTGGGTCTAAAATTCACTTAGCATAAATGTCATATGACCTAAAAGTCATTTACCCTAATAGTCATTTAGCCTAAAAGTCACTTGGACTAAAATTAACTTCGCCTTAAAGTCACTTGGCTTAAAAGTCACTTGGCCTAAAAGTCAATTTGCCTAGAATTCACATGGCCTAGAAGTCAATTGGTCTAAAATTATTTGGCCTAACATTTTCTTGACCTAGAAGTCACTTGGCCAGAAAGTCATTTGGCCTAAAAGCCATTATGCTTAAAAGTCACTTGGCCTAAAAGCACTTAGCCTAAATTTTCCTGAGTCTAAGATTTTGTTCGTGGTTGGTAGGTTGTGCTATCATCGGTTTTCTGGTAGATAATAGTTACTCAAAATAACCACAGAAAGCAGAAAGCAGCAGCGGCAGTTTTTATAGCTTTGACATTTCTGAAAACCACGCCACTCTTCCCTTCAAGGAAAAAAGGAACAAAAACTTTGATAAAAAAATTCGTTAAATCTTTTATCTACGAGGTATAAACACTTATTTAAAGATATTATATAGTGGTACTTCTTCCGTATTGAACTTGCATTCAAAGAATCCGGAAGGAAAACGAGTCTCAGCCATGTGGGAAAATGTTTTAAAACAGTGTGAGCTATTGTAGTAATATTAACTGCAAATTAATGAAACCATCATTTTTTTTCCCTTTGCAAGATGAGTAGTGACGTGAATGATTAAAAGTACAAACTCAAAGAGAAGACATGCTGAGATTATAATTTTATTTATCCCACTTTCCGTAGAAAATAAAAGCATAACATTCCTGTCTGCGTGCATGTGTGTGTCTGTGCGTGTATCCCCCCCCCCCCCNCACCAAACGCGATACACATATAGTCAGTAATGATATCCTGACTTATATAGCTAAACTAGCTGTGCCCGCGGCTCCGCTCGCGTGGACTCAGAGTTATTCTTTAGGTTTTGTTTTTATTATCTTCGTTAAACATTTCTAATGACATTTTTTTCTTTGATAAATATTAGATTTTTAATGGGGAAACAACAGCTTTAATTTTACGTATTAATTTATTGAGAGAATAAATGGTAAAAACGGTTATTAATATTTGTCTGTTATAGATAGATATACACTACCGAGGAGTTTTTTTTAGGTCTTTTTATTCTACACAACTCTTTACTACATGATATTGTTCCATCTTTAACGGTTTAGACAGCGTATTCCAAGAAAGTGCGCTGGCGGAAAACTTTTTTCCGACTTGATTAACTATTATCGTCACTGCTTATTCCTTATGTTACTTTATGTTACAAAATATATACTAAAACCTGGCCAGAGAACATAGATATGAATTTTAAAAACACGTAAATCGGATAAGTGCGCACTAACAGACAGACAGACAGAGAGAGGTTGAGTTTTATAATATGTACAGATAAAGTTTTTATATCATATTTCGGGAAATAATAGACCAATTCATACCAAATTTGGACTATAAGAAGTACTGCAGTAGGTGATATAAACTTGTAAGTGTTAAGTAGGGCATACCATTATATTCAAAATGGCGGTTACATAACCATTTTAGCTTTGTATGCTATATCGTCAAAAAGAAGCAACTAATTCCAACTTAGTTTTGAATACTGGATGTATATATTACAACCATTAGTTGGGTTCCCACAAAAACTCCTATATCCGCCATTTTGTACAATAGCATTACATAACCAAATTAAAATTTTCGGCATATCTCCGGAGAAAACAGACAGAGTCCCGCCAAATTTGGCAAACAAGTAGCACTACTGCAGGCCATGTAAACTGATATGTTTTGAATTGGTCAGACACTAATTTAAAAATGACAGACATATAAACATTTTACCTCAGTAAGTTATATAATACGAAAATACGACATAAATTTAAACTTAACTTTGTATGCTAGCAGTATCTATTATTACCAAAAAATTTGTCTATACAGACCTTTATTACTCACCCATTTTTTAAGATAGCCTTACATGAAAAATGAAGTTTTTTTTATCATATCTTGGGAAACAATTAACCGATTCCTATTATATTTTGCGAAGAAGTTGTACTATGGTATGCCATATTAATTTGTATGATTTAAGTGTCTCAGACACTTATTTTCAGAATGGCGGCTACAATAACACTTTAGTTGAATGTACTCTATCTACTAAACTATATAACCAATTTTAATTTCGCTTTGTAAACTGCATTTATGACATCCATCGAAGGTGCTAATGTATAACCTTTTGTCTCCCATTTTCAGAATCGTTAATTGATAAAAATGGATGTTTATGCCATATCTCGAGTACCAACCGACTGATTTCCAACCAATTTTACATACAAGTAGTACTACAGTAGGGCATGTAAAAAAACTTGTTTAAGGTGTGGCAGGCCCTTTTTAACTATGTTATTTTTTAAAAATATACGTGTTATTAAGTTATATATATTAAATAATTAAACATAATTTAACCAAATGTTGTACACTATGAGCATTGGTTAGTAACATCAGTTATGTAAACATAGACCCTATTTTGCTATCTTTTTCTAAAAAAATTGCCAGGTGATAAAATTAAACATTTTGTCATTTTTCAAACACAATTCAATAAATTTCTACGTAATTTTGTACTCCATTAGTGCCACGGAGTGCTATGTAAACATACATGATTTAAGTAAGATCAGACATTGATTTTGAAAATGACAGCTACATAAATGTTTTGATTTTTGTCATATAATTTCACAAAAAATCAAATTTTATGGTGACAGTACCTATTATAAATATACAAAACCTTTTTTTAGGCAATTTTGTCATAGAACACCAATAAATGAAATTAAACTTTTAATGGCATATCTCAGGGACCAATTAACCGATTTTCACCAAATTCTTCACACAAGTACCACTAAGGTAGACCCTACAAACTTACGTGTTTTAAGTAGGTCAGACACTTATTTTCAGAATTGCGGCCCTGTAAAAATTTCGGGCTTGTAAACTCTATCATTAAAAAACATTAAACTGATTATATCCGAAGCCGTTGCTCCGAATCCGACCTCCGCAATGCAGTTGATTGCACGCTAGCTCATGGTACGAAGTTTTCCAAGTTCGAGTCCCGAGGAAGGCACGTGTGTATTAATAATTGTCTCTCTACTGTTGCATATGTTTCTGGTTTAATCTCTAATGATTTTTCTGTCAACGAGACGACGAGGCCTACCTAACATCTGAGCTTTTAAGAACCTTATTAAACATTATTTGCGCCCACGTAGAGGAAAGTAGACTTTTTAGTTATAACAGTAACTTCTCGTTCCTTGTGAATTTACGAAGTGTGTGCGTGTTTGAAAAAGCGCTGGGTTCAATCAATTACTTAATTTGAATGTCCCCATCCAAAGTTTGTTACCATATCAGTAACTGGTCGAAAAAATGATTTGTCAAGTTCTGCATTTGCCCACTTGAGAGAGGTAGTGCAGTGGTTAAACTTTGAACACGCATTCGGGAGGACCGAGGTTCAAATCCCAGTCCGGCTATCCTGATTCCGGTTTCCATGGTTTCCCGAGATCACTCCAGGCGAATGCTGGGAGGGTTCCTTACTACAGACTATGGCCTAGTTCCCTTCACTGAGTAGCTTGCTCCGTCTCTAATGGAAAACCTCGTAAATTAAGCCAGACTGCAATCAACTGCACCACGGAGGAAGGATTCGGAGCATAAACTTCGAATGTAATCAGTCTAATGTTTTCAATGATAGGGTTAAATAACCTGAAATCTTTACATAGTCATCATTTTGAAAATAAGTGTCCGAGACTCTTAAAACATGTCACTTTACATGGCCTACCGTCGTACTACTTGTCTGAAGAATTTGGGGGAAATAAGTTGATTGGTTTTTAAGCCATGGTATTAAAAATATATATATATTCTTATTTGGAGCTACATTAAAAATTGCCTAGAAAAAAGTTCTGTATTCGATGATTTTAAAAGATACTGTCAGTATAAAAAGTTTGGTTGAATTTTTAAAAATATATGCCAAACTTATCAAAATGTTCATATGGCCACCATTTTGAAAATAAATGTCTGGCCCTACTTAAACCACGTAACATTACATGATATTCTGCATCACCAATAGTGTGCAACATTTGGTAAAAATTAGTTGAATTTTTCTGGAAATATGGCTAAATGTTTAATTTTCTCACCTCGTACTATTTTACAAAAAGACCTACAAAAGATTATCTCTGTAGGCATAATTTATACTTCTAGTGAATACTGTTAGCGTACTAAATTTGGTTGAATTTTGTTGAATTGTTTCAAGGATATAACATATTAATGTAAGTTATTTATATTAAAACCATTAAAAAAATTCCTGCCGCACCTAAAACATGTTAGTTTACATACCCTCCTGTGGCAATACTTGCGTGAAAAATTTGGTCAGAACCGGTTGATTGGTCATCGAGATATGGCATAAAAGCTCCTTTTTCAATTGTGTACAGTATACAGCATGTTTGTTTTAAAAAAAGTATATAATATACTGGAAAAATTAAATATTTTAAAATAATGGGAGCGATGATTTTTATGTAGAGTTTTACATTTATGGGGTGCGTAAAAGACGTTGTTTCTTTTGCACCAACGCAAATCATGGAAAGTTGTTTCAAAGGACCAATATGTCTCCGGTCATAATTTGTGTAAATATACAATTTTAATTAAAAAAATACTCATTGCTTTCGGTTAAAGCTTAAACAATTGATTACTTTAAAGTAGTCATCTAATTATTTATTTTTAATGGGAAAGTAACTTTAGAAACATGTTGAACGATTTGCTTCTCTTAAAGATACTGAACAAACCTCTTTGCTTTAACATAATTTTATATAGCTAATCTGAGTTAAATTTATGGCTGAGTTAAAGTCTACATCACCCATAGTGTTAACGCAGATCTTAATCATATTATATCATTAATTTGGGAGTTCAATTAGTTTTCTGTAGATATTGAAATGCTAGAGTAATTCCTCTATTGTCAATTATCGCCACCAACATTTTCACAGTCTGTTTTCACGTATGCTTGTCCACCAGTTTTTCATATCTGCATCGGACTGTGAGTGGACCTTGGCACCATCAGTAGAACTTGTATCAGTGCTGTCTAGCTGCGTTTTGCATTCCATTTCGCCGCACGGTCCGGGTTGAACACCCCCTCACGTCATGGCGTCTTCTCTCCCAACATCAACCAACCGTGTGCAGCGTTATGAACTTTAGTATCGGGACACCCTCCTCCCTTTTTTNCGTCTTCTCTCCCAACATCAACCAACCGTGTGCAGCGTTATGAACTTTAGTATCGGGACACCCTCCTCCCTTTTTTCCCAACCCGGTTGCTCAAGATGGTTCATGTGAGTGCGAAGTCTTTGGGTATGTTTAAAAGATTTGTTTATTCTCTTTCTCTATATGCCATCTGTTCTCAGGAATGTGGTAAAGGCAGTATTTTTTCCGTGCGTTTCTCATAACGTTCTTATTAGAAGTTATTGAACTGTGAAGGGTAGAACAGTGATGATGGAGTGACAATTATGTGTATTTTAGNTAACGTTCTTATTAGAAGTTATTGAACTGTGAAGGGTAGAACAGTGATGATGGAGTGACAATTATGTGTATTTTAGTTACGATGGTAGCTTATTGGGGACACCTTATGCTGTAAGTAAAATTTTCTCAGAACAAGGTGTTAGTGGCGTTAGCTTAAAAAACGCCACATTGTAGGCCAGTTCAGGGAATAGGAAAATACTACATCAAATTACTACCATGGCTTTGTAATGTGTGATCTTAATGTTGATTTGCTTAACGTATCATACGAATGACCTTGATGATTTATCAGTTTACTTTCGTCATTATACGATCGTAAGTTAGATACCAATCATTATACAGTTACATCGCATGTGTACTGATCACATCCGGTATTTATTTAGTTACACTATCACTGTTTACGGGCAATGCAAATGACGCTACTGAGAATCCTGTAAAGCAATCTCGTATATTTGCGCTCGCCATTTACAATACCTAAAGCTAAATTTTATAAACTACTGTAACGTAAAAAAAAATGAAATTTGCTTACGTGCACATGTAGCGACGGTATCATGGTTCTTGATAAATGTATACACCACGTACAGCTAATGATTGCTATTCAGCAATAGTATTACTACCATATTCCTTAAACAAACCTGACTGTAAATATACCAACATCCGAAATGAACTCACTCGTGAAACAAAATGCATAGTTATAATTATGTCAACAGTAAATTTAGACAGTAATATTAAGTTGCAATAAATGTAGATACATTTTCAAGGGCTTGAATATGTACTTGTATTTACGGGCTATAAGCCATCAGGAACGCTTAAAGAATGTATTTGTTACGTTTAATGAAGACTGTTCCCCACCAGAATATTTATGTTAATAATTTTACGGCATTAGTTAGGATTTAAAAAAAAGTGATCAAGACAAGGAATTCTTAGGTTCATGGAGAATTTTTCAATGCTGGGTTCTTGCGGTTGCCCATTTGAATTGGCAGGAATAACTTCTACATCTCGGATGGCCAGGCATATCAAAGAAATATTTGACCAAAGTAAAGAAGACGTCTGCGGAGATATTTACTAATTACTGTAAAAAAGTGAAGGTCAGACCACGTGCTTTGCTTCGTTCATAATTAAGTACAGTAGTTAACAAATTAGACATCAGGAAAGTGGCGCAGTTCTTTGTTTCAAGGAAGGGATGCAGGGAATCTTTATCTGAAAGTTTTTTTTAGTGACATTTTTGTCGTGTATTTTATTAATATGATACACAATTCTGGCAGATTGTGTAATTGGTGCTTGTAAGGACTTTACTTGCTTCATTACTCATTTCCATTATGTGTATTGTGTAAATATTTGCCTATGGTATATTGTAAATGATTTTTTTTCCTCTTTTCCAAAATACTGACCATTAGTGAAATTAAATTTAGCAGAAGTAAGTATATTGCACATTTACCTCTTTTAAAATGTAAACCATACTAAGTTAGATTTTAGATTGTTTCAGCACCAAATGTTTTTTTAGTAATAATAGCAAAAAGCACATTTCCCATTTTGATAAAAAAAATTTGAATTTATTATATATAAATGTCAGTTTTGTCACTTTAGTTTATTTTAATTGATTAGTTTTTTGTTGTCTATTTTGTTTTCATTTGGGTGACACGATTATTTTTATAATTTAAATGGTATTGAATAAAAAATATATATATATTTATATATATACTACTCTCGTTTCATTAATCCTTGTCACTTAATTGTTATTTTTTTTTTTTTAGTTTTTTTTTTGCAGCAATTAGGACAATGTGGAAACGACTTCCTATTTTTTTACAATATTCATATTTTCGAATTAAATCTTCAGGATGCAAATATTAGTCGCTGCCCCCACCCCCCTGCCAAAAAACAAAATTAAGTACTTACGGAGCCCATAGTACTGCCAGTTGTACGGCGCATCCACAAAGTCACAGAATTACAACTGTTTCTCCAGTTAGGCACAGAAAACCGTGAATCAGCATCGATAATATAAATTTGAAGAGGAATTAAAACAAATACATTTTAAAGAGTCCGTGCCATGTTTTTGGGCACCACAAGTGTGCTGGCAGAGATTACTTTTATGACGGGAAGAGGAAACATGGTAAAGCTGTTATTTGGCAAGAACTTTTTATTTCTGTGGGGTATGTGACAAATAATGCCACGAGTTTTATTTTAAGTGTAGATTATAATATTTCAGATAATTCCAACTCTTTCGTGGCCAAAACTGAAGATAGGGAAAATGTAAACTTCGCTGTCCGGGATTGTTATCAAACACAGTGTATAGCATCTGTGGTATCCGTTAATTTCAAAGGAGAATTACATAGAATCGTCGTCCACAAGTCTGCAGTAAAAAGCCTAGATTTCTACACACAAAAAGTTGTCGAACGTGCTACAAGAAATTAGGTGCAAGCGTCAACGCCGTTTGGCATTTAAGGCTAAAGCACGAGACACCAGGAGATCGTCACCGGCACTCCATGTGTGCAAGTGCCAACATCCCGAGCAACCCGAGTCCAAAAACTAGCAACGATTCAGCAGTTGACAAACTTATAAGAACATATTAACAGCTCAAAATCCTCATCCATCCAAAACCAGAATAAACTAAAGCCATAAGGGGAAAATCTGGGATTCTTTGCCACAGGAATCCTTTCTGTGAAAGGAAAATTTCATTAATTGCATTTATATAGTACTAGCTGTGCCCGTTGCTCCGCTTGCGTGACCTACAGAATTATTATTTAGGATATAATTTATCGTAAGGCTTCTTCGTACACAACAAACGTATTTATTTATTGAGAAATTCAATGGTAAAAATGCTTATTAGTATTTCTCTGTTATAGATAGATATATGCTACAGCGGAAATTTTTAGGTCTTTTCATTTTACACAATTATTTACTACATGATATTGTTCCATCTTTAACGGTTTAGACAGCGTATTGCAAGAGAGCGCGCTGGAGGCAAACATTTTTCCGACTTGATTCACTATTGTCGTCATTGCTTATTTATTATGTTACTTTGCGTAGCGAAATATATACTAAAACCTGGCCAGAGAATATAGCTATGAATTTAAAAAAAAACACGTAAATCGGATACGTTGTTCTCGAGTGATAAGCGCACTAACAGACAGAAAGAGAGACGTTGAGTTCNGTCGTCATTGCTTATTTATTATGTTACTTTGCGTAGCGAAATATATACTAAAACCTGGCCAGAGAATATAGCTATGAATTTAAAAAAAACACGTAAATCGGATACGTTGTTCTCGAGTGATAAGCGCACTAACAGACAGACAGAGAGACGTTGAGTTNAAAAAAAACACGTAAATCGGATACGTTGTTCTCGAGTGATAAGCGCACTAACAGACAGAAAGAGAGACGTTGAGTTCTATAGTATATATAGACGAAATTTCAGAGATATAACTTTCAGAGTATAGTAGTATTTCAGGTACAATTTCATTTTTAAAAACCCCTTTTCTACAATACAAATTGCATTAAAATAGCAATATAAATAGTTACAAAAAATTTGCCCCAAACGTAATATTACACATAAACATATAAAAGTTGCTCAAACGAGCATAACCAAACCTTATGGCGATTACATACTATCCAAAGCCACATGACTTCTCAAAATGTATGGCACATTAAAGACTTCAATACTTTACAAGAAAATGCAATAAAACAGGCAATAATGCCGATAATATTTTCAATAATGAAACCCTAGCACACAATATGGAGCGCAAAATTCCCATATTAACATTGACCAGAAGGGCCCCTTAATACAATATTTATCTTAAGTGCATGATGACGCAGACGGGAGCAGACTACCTCGATACGGCCCCAGCCTAGCCATTTTATACATCAGAAGTTTACACCCCCTCTCTACCGGGGAATAAATATCCCAACATTGCGAATTTCATAATCAGTTGGCTTATGGCATCATAGCAAATCTAAATTCTTCATTTAAAATGACGCATACGCAGGAACCAAAACCAGTCTCTTTTTTTTTTTTCTTGTCTTCGTTCTCGTACGTCTTGCAAACTCCACCAACGCTAGTGGAAGGGGGACGAATCAAGGCGCAATGACGTCATGAATCACGTGACCACCTAGCTGGCGGTGCTAGGGGCGACACTCGTTGCGCCCGGCAGTATAAATGTTGACGTGCACGAAGACAGCAGGCTGCCGGGCTGCGGTCCCTGCTGNCACTCGTTGCGCCCGGCAGTATAAATGTTGACGTGCACGAAGACAGCAGGCTGCCGGGCTGCGGTCCCTGCTGGACGGCAGGACAATTTGTCGGCGTCGGTAGTCGGTTTCCGGTAACGATCTAGAGGTTCACAAGCTAGCAGAAGACACCTCCAACTTCATTTAAACGTAAAGGAACACCACAATGTCCCCCTTTTCAAGCTGCACGTAATTATTTCCACCAGGATGCGGGAAGTTATCGGTCGTGGCACTATACATATATGTTCCAAGAACAGGGGCTTCTGCACATATCCCAATAGGAGTACTGTTATTTTGTCGTGTGCTCACCAAAGGGTATGGTATTCTACGTAATTTTCAAAAATGATCAATACTGGAATAAAAAAATACTCCCTGAAATCCAAAAAAAATTTTCCCAGCTATCTCTTAACGGAAATAACTTTTTTGGATATGACAGAAAAAGTGCGTTTTTATTTTTTTTATTTATGTGTAGGACTCTGCGTAGGATGATTTCCCTTCGACTGGAGTGCACACTTTAATTGAAACTCAAGGACAGTCAGTCCTATTTTTATTTAATTTTGGTCTTAGTGATTTAAAATAGGCCATGTTACTCTTTATATTTCAATTACGTCCAGTGTAAAATACAATTTAATCAAAGTATNTAGTGATTTAAAATAGGCCATGTTACTCTTTATATTTCAATTACGTCCAGTGTAAAATACAATTTAATCAAAGTATTCAGAGTAACAACTTAAATTTGTGATTTGTTTGATTCTTTATCGTCCCACTTTATTGTAAAGAGAATCTTGCTTAAGATAAATCAAAGGATAAAATATTANTTCTTTATCGTCCCATTTTATTGTAAAGAGAATCTTGCTTAAGATAAATCAAAGGATAAAATATTATTAGGACAAATAATTACATATAATATATAATACAATCCTACTAAATTTTGTCAGTTTCGCAGCGCTGGAGAGGAAATTAGTTTTTATTAAAATTTGTGGTAAAAAAATGAACTGCAGCGTACATAATATATGCTGCGTATTGTAATAATACACAAGCTACACTATTTTGAACAGTGCTTCAATATAAATCTATGTAAGAGCTGAATAGAGAGCGTGTGGCTAGACACACTCATAATGTGACCATTTAGTTTGAAAATATTAAACATATTTACATTTTAATACAGCATTAATTTTTATCTAAAATATTTTGATCGCGATTTTGATGTCTTGTGTAAGATGTTCCAGCTATCAGTCTGCTCAAGTTACAATCTTATACCTGTACCAAGTTTGCATTGTATACTGAATCAGTATTGTTACAAGATGCCAGGGGCGCATCGGAATTCATGAAATATGGAGGTTTTAATGAAAATAAAATAACTAAATTAGATTTTTTATATAATGCTATAAATATTCACACAACTATTATTTACAATATTAAAATATCTATCTCTACAATTGTAGTTGTTATAGTACGTGAGCGAAATAAATTTAATCTCTGTTTCAATTATAATTAAAGCCCTTATCGCCGTCCCTGTATTGGTTACAGTTACTGAATTCAATCTGTATATTGCCATCATTCCAAATATCTCTAAAAATGGGTAGTAAAGTTTCGGAAGTATAGCAATGGAATAACGTGTGAGATCTTCCAGTTCAGTAACAACAGCAATACAATCTTCAACTACGTTACAAGGTAATATGAGATTTATTTCATTAACAGGATAAATTGTATCGATAAAAGAAAATTACTATCGCAAATGAACCTTTTATATATTGAAGGCAATACAAAACGTTGGTCTGTTTTCACAACAGTCGTGATCAACAATTATATACTTGAAAATCCATGTGTGATATCAGTCTGCTTCACTTCACGTGTTCACGAGCACAGCATCTGGTTGGTTGGAATCCTCTGGCAGTTGGCAGTAGANTATCAGTCTGCTTCACTTCACGTGTTCACGAGCACAGCATCTGGTTGGTTGGAATCCTCTGGCAGTTGGCAGTAGAGCAGTCCATGTCAAAGTTGAAGCATCTCCGTCTGCAGGAATGTGGGCTGCCGACTGAACGCGGTGAATACACGTATTTCAGTTTGGAAAATTCTCTCCAACTGCCAACTGCAACCTGCGAATTGCCCAATGATGACTGTGCATTGTGGATCAGGCCTTACATTGTCAGCGTAAAGTTTGAATCGTGGTGGTTTTTCAGGTTTTATTATTCTTTTANGCATTGTGGATCAGGCCTTACATTGTCAGCGTAAAGTTTGAATCGTGGTGGTTTTTCAGGTTTTATTATTCTTTTAGTTTCGGATTATTTGGTTGTCGTGGCGAATCTTTAATATAATTTTCAGATTAAGATATAATTATCAGATTAAGAGTTGTACGTTATTGTTCATTTAGCACTTAGAAGGTAGTAAGTAGTGCAATTTGTAAATCACGTGAAACTAAAGAAAGGTATCCTGATTGGCTCTCGTCTCGCAATTACTGATTGGATGAGGAGTATGGCGTGGCCAGCCGACAGCCAATCAGGACGCAGGTTACAAGAACTGTGTGCGTCTTTCGAAAAGGGAGAAGGTCTTTATGGCAGTGGTGGTGGCTTAAAAAAGTAAATAATACTTTATCCTTTAATACAACATTGCGGGAAGATATTTTAAAGTGTTATAATTGATAATGTGAATCGAGTGATACGCGTTTATTTGTTTTTAGAAAACAAATCAATCAATAAAAATTGAGAACAGAATTTCGTGATTCCAATTCAACAGAAGTGTTACAAGTTAACCGTTGGCATATTTTAAACATAACGTCATAGACTAAGAAAAGAAATAAAAAATCGACACTAATTTAATTTTAGATTCTCTAGATCAAATACAAAGCACTGAGCATAGAAATATGCACATTACATAAAAAAAAACGGAAACATTTTTTCCCCGTTATAAAATGTTACTTAAATTAAGAGAATTCTTCGTAATAATATAATTAGGTATAGATTAAGTGAACAGTATTCTAATATATAAGAGAACTTAAAAATGCATTTATGGCTAACAGTAATACATGCAAAAAATTAATTTTTAGAATTTTTTAGAAATAGTTATTATTTCGGATTTAAACTTTTTATGGATACAAATGAGAGTTTAGACAAATTTTTATTACTATTGCATGAAGAATGAATTATTTTTATATATATCCTGGAACTGTTGGAGGCTTTATTTTCATAAAATCTATTGTCGTCGTTAGAAAATAATAAATTATTGATTGCCATTTTATTTTAAATTGCTACTGAAAGTTAATCACTACTTTTTACGTATGGAAAACTACTTAGTCATTTACTCCTACAGACAATCAGAATAACTGAATATTTATTAATGAATCACAATAAAATACCTACATAATGAACCCTAAATGTATCCCAAGTATCATGCCCAACAACTAAAAGGTATTCGCTGGAAATCAAATACGCAGATGTTTTCGGAACTACTGATATCAGCTGTAGAAACTACCAAACATTCATTAAACTGCGATCTAGCAGAAAATTTTGTACCACAGGATTGAAAAAAATCGAAAATAGTACGACATTCAATCAAAAATTTAACATTTTACAGTCACTTTTCCTAAAATTTACTTGTCCTAAAGGCGATTGGCTTGAAATGAAAGTCAGTTGCCTAAAAGTCACTTGGTCTAAAAGCNCCTAAAATTTACTTGTCCTAAAGGCGATTGGCTTGAAATGAAAGTCAGTTGCCTAAAAGTCACTTGGTCTAAAAGCCACTTGGTCTAAAAGTCACTTGGTCTAAAAGTCACTTGGTCTAAAAATCACTTGGCTTAAAAGTCAGTTCCTCTAAAAGTCACTTGTCCTAAAAGTTTATTACTATAAGTTCACTTAGTCTAAAAGTAACTTGGCCTAAAAGTCTTTTAGCCTAAAAGTTACTTGGTCTAAAATGACTTTTTATTTATAAATGATGTGTACCTCGACCGTGTATCAGGCCTTCATGCTGTCATATGTCAGACAAATGTCCTATGATTTTTTCCGATATTATGAACATTTCTGGAATGTATAAAATTTTACCGGGATGTGAACAATGGCGAGAATAGGCAAAGCACCTTGATACAGTAACTTCAGACAGTGATAATTTGTGAGAAATTAAACTTGTCACGCGGGAGAGGTATACGGTTTTACTCAGTACTCTCCAATATTTTCGTATTAAAATGTGTGGTTAAAGTCTTCCACGAGTAAGCAAGACANATACAGCATTAATTTTTATCTAAAATATTTTGATCGCGATTTTGATGTCTTGTGTAAGATGTTCCAGCTATCAGTTCTGCTCAAGTTACAATCTTATACCTGTACCAAGTTTGCATTGTATACTGAATCAGTATTGTTACAAGATGCCAGGGGCGCATCGGAATTCATGAAATATGGAGGTTTTAATGAAAATAAAATAACTAAATTAGATTTTTAATATAATGCTATAAATATTCACACAACTATTATTTACAATATTAAAATACCTATCTCTACAATTGTGGTTGTTATAGTACGTGAGCGAAATAAATTTAATCTCTGTTTCAATTATAATTAAAGCCCTTATCGCCGTCCCTGTATTGGTTACAGTTACTGAATTCAATCTGTATATTGCCATCATTCCAAATATCTCTAAAAATGGGTAGTAAAGTTTCGGAAGTATAGCAATGGAATAACGTGTGAGATCTTCCAGTTCAGTAACAACAGCAATACAATCTTCAACTACGTTACAAGGTAATAGGAGATTTATTTCATTAACAGGATAAATTGTATCGATAAAAGAAAATTACTATCGCAAATGAATCTTTTATATATTGAAGGCAATACAAAACGTTGGTCTGTTTTCACAAAAGTCGTGATCAACAATTATATACTTTAAAATGCATTTGTGGTNTTAACAGGATAAATTGTATCGATAAAAGAAAATTACTATCGCAAATGAATCTTTTATATATTGAAGGCAATACAAAACGTTGGTCTGTTTTCACAAAAGTCGTGATCAACAATTATATACTTTAAAATGCATTTGTGGTATCAGTCTGCTTCACTTCACGTGTTCACGAGCACAGCATCTGGTTGGTTGGAATCCTCTGGCAGTTGGCAGTAGAGCAGTCCATGTCAAAGTTGAAGCATCTCCGTCTGCAGGAATGTGGGCTGCCGACTGAACGCGGTGAATACACGTATTTCAGTTTGGAAAATTCTCTCCAACTGCCAACTGCAACCTGCGAATTGCCCACTGATGACTGTGCATTGTGGATCAGGCCTTACATTGTCAGCGTAAAGTTTGAATCGTGGTGGTTTTTCAGGTTTTATTATTCTTTTGGTTTCGGATTATTTGGTTGTCGTGGCGAATCTTTAATATAATTTTCAGATTAAGATATATTTATCAGATTAAGAGTTGTAGGTTATTGTTCATTTAGCACTTAGAAGGTAGTGAGTAGTGCAATTTTAAATCACGTGAAACTAAAGAAAGGTATCCTGATTGGCTCTCGTCTCGCAATTACTGATTGGATTAGGAGTATGGCGTGGCCAGCCGACAGCCAATCAGGACGCAGGTTACAAGAACTGTGACGCAGAAAGCTTTTCCCTCTTCCAGAAATACCGTCACCACCACCGAAAAAAAAGTAAATAATACTTTATCCTCTAATACAACATTGCGGGAAGATATTTTAAAGTGTTATCATTGATAATGTGAATCGAGTGATACGTGTTTATTTGTTTTTAGAAAACAAATGAATCAATAAAAATTGAGAACAGAATTTTGGGATTCCAATTCAACAGAAGTGTTACAAGTTAACCGTTGGCATATTTTAAACATAACGTCATAGACTAAGAAAAGAAATAAAAAATCGACACTAATTTAATTTTAGATTCTCTAGATAAAATACAAAACACTGAGCATAAAAATATGCACATTACATAAAAAAAAACGGAAACATTTTTTCCCCGTTATAAAATGTTACTTAAATTAAGAGAATTTTTCGTAATAATATAATTAGGTATACATTAAGTGAACAGTACGTTAATATATATAAGATAACTTAAAACTGCATTTATGGCTAACAGTAATACATGCAAAAAATTAATTTTTAGAATTTTTTAGAAATAGTTATTATTTCGGATTTAAAGTTTTTATGGATACAAATGAGAGTTTAGATAAATTTTTATTACTATTTCATGAAGAATGAATTATTTTTATCTATATCCTGGAACTGTTAGAGGCTTTATTTTCATAAAATCTATTGTCGTCATTAGAAAATTATAAATTATTGATTGCCATTTTATTTTAAATTGCTACCGAAAGTTAACCACTACTTTTTACGTATGGAAAACTACTTAGTCATTTACTCCTACAGACAATCAGAATAACTGAATATTTATTAATGAATCACAATAAAATACCTACATAATGTACCCTAAATGTATCCCAAGTATCATGCCCAACAACTAAAAGGTATTCGCTGGAAATCAAATACGCAGATGTTTTCGGAACTATTGATATCAGCTGAAGAAACTACCAAAAATTCATTAAACTGCGATCTAGCAGAAAATTTTGTACCACAGGATAGAAAAAAATCGAAGATAGTACGACATTCAATCAAAAAATTTAACATTTTACAGTCACTTTTCCTAAAATTTACTTGTCCTAAAAGGCGATTGGCTTGAAATGAAAATCAGTTGCCTGAAAGTCACTTGGTCTAAAAGCCACTTGGTCTAAAAGTCACTTGGTCTAAAAGTCACTTGGTCTAAAAATCACTTGGCTTAAAAGTCAGTTCCTCTAAAAGTCACTTGTCCTAAAAGTTTATTACTATAAGTTCACTTAGTCTAAAAGTAACTTGGCCTGAAAGTCTTTTAGCCTAAAAGTTACTTGGTCTAAAATGACTTTTTATTTATAAATGATTTGTACCTCGACCGTGTATCAGGCCTTCATGCTGTCATATGTCAGACAAAAGTCCTATGATTTTTTCCGATATTATGAACATTTCTGGAATGTATAAAATTTTACCGGGATGTGAACAATGGTGAGCATAGGCAAAGCACCTTGCTACAGTAACTTCAGACAGTGATAATTTGTGAGAAATAAAACTTGTCACGTGGAAGAGGTGTACGGTTTTACTCAGTACTCTCCAATATTTTCGTATTAAAATGTGTGGTTAAAGTCTTCCACGAGTAAGCAAGACACCTTGCTACAGCAGCATCGGGAATGTTTCATTTTAATAGAAGGATTGTTCGCAACATGTTTAACGAAGAGCTTCGCGAGGTAGACACACATCGCTGGGCATCGACGATGTCAGTGATGTGCCACCATTTTGAACCCGATCACAACTTGCAACATCATTCATCGTTGACTCGTTCATAAGCATGCGGTATCGATTATGCATTCTCCAGTGAACTGTCGTCTGGCTCGAGGTTTCGCCAGGCAGCATTAGTCATGTGCCACATGACAGAAGCATAGCTATGAAGACCTCCACTAGTTAACGAGTGACGGTTTAGGAATAGTAGAGCGATGCTGGCCCACAACCACCCCCCCCGCATAACTTAGTAGACATGTGTCACGAGGCAGGTGATGGATCGCAGTTACACGTGTCTTGCTGCGCGTCCTGCTGCGTAGGCCTCCCGGCCACCCCCCTTAACCCCCCTACGCCTCTAGCCAGCCCGTGAGATCTGTGGATCGCAGAGGTTTCACGGGATATCACCAAATAATCATGTGTATTTCACCTGAATTCAGAAAACACGCACCGCGGAAGAAATAGCTGACGAGCTGGATATTGGTGCCGAGAACACCCCCCCTCCCCCCTTAGCTAAC
>NQII01004167.1:64637-153964 GCA_002778355.1 Clitarchus hookeri
TCAGTCAGTCGGTCGAGAGGCCGGGAGATCGGACTCCCGGCCACAACAGTACCTCAGTACGTCAGTAGAGCAGCCCAGGGAGACGACACCCAGTGGGCCTTTGCCAAAGGCCGCCCATCACCGGAGCTCACCCTCCACAGCTGACATCATACCAGCAAGAGTTAAGAATATAATCACCGTCCAGAGAAGCCTCCCCTGCACCACGAAGTCGTAAACAGTTAATACGAGTAGTCAAATTAGGTACCACACCTCTCAAGTGTTCATGAACGTAGTTCTTGTATTAACTCCAGACAATATATTCGTCCTTCAAATTGAAACAGCCAAAGTCTACATTATTACAAACCCCTTAACCTTCAGGCATCATATAGTCTGTGTCACTAAACATTAACAAAGACCCTACGTACTGTTTGGATGTGTTATAGTCAACAGTCTTGGGCTTCGTTTAACACTAAGGAAAGGTCATATGTATTTTCTGGGATTATGAACTTTCCTGAGATAATGAACTTTTCGAATGTTTTTTTGAAATTTACATATTTAGGGTAGGATTCGAACCCTTAGTGAGTGAAGGAAAAGTAGCTTCCTAAAACAACAGAAGCACTGTTGTAATGTTTATGATGACTACTAAACAGGATGTTTCATTGTTTTAGAGTGCAGGGGTACATATCTATATTAGTATTCTTTAAAATTTGCGTATTAAATATATGTTAATTTTTGTGTATTTTATTGACTCTAATTCTAAAATCATTTGGTAGACTGGTCAGGTCTAGAGGTATAATTGTGGAGACTTCCGATCGTCGATTGGTGACATGACTCGATGTACTTCGTTTATGTGCTTCATACGTTACTAGACTTGCGAGGTGCTTCGTGACTTGAGTCCATTGCACATGCAATTATGGGATTATTGTGAAGTTATTATATTATGAAAATTGACGATTTTTAATTTTAATACCTTGTCGGATGTATCATTTCATCCCGCACTACATCTTCGGCAACCGCCATATACCTAGTGTCGCCTCACACCATTCGAAGAACTCTACTGTATCTAACTANGTGTCGCCTCACACCATTCGAAGAACTCTACTGTATCTAACTAGGTGTGGGATTTGAGCATGTGCTTTACCTTTGCGAACTACTGGATTCATAGTGACATAAATGATCGCATGGACAACATGACTGACTCACTGCACTGTACCTAGCAATAACCGATTTACTAAATGCTAGTATTGGTTCGGTAGCCTACAGTCTGCATAGCGTGAAGTGATTCGCGACGTTTGAGACTAGTGACTTGCATAAGAAACAAAATACATCTTGGTACGAAAACTCTTTTTACAGCTATTGAATGTAACATTATCAACCGGCATAATGTATAGATTAATTATGCTACATAATATATTCTCATGTTAATTTTCTTAACATGTAGAATTTAATAACTGTACTGTATATCTCATAGGAAATTTTCTACTAAGTACATTGAAGTAATGCTTTAAATTAATATATTTTAATTTTAATCCCAGACATCTGCAACCTGCTGTATTTACAAAATTGTTTATACAGGCTATGCAGGCACTATGTAAGCTCTGCGTAACTATAGTCACTTCTGAGATAGAATGTTACATATAAAACGAAGAAAGCATTAGTAAATTTACTTTTTTGTGTACTTAGAGTACGATTACGTTACACTATTTGTACGAGAACCAGATAATAAGGCCTATATTCAAGCGAAACGATTGCATCGTTATTCACAACCAATTAAAAGAGTTTTGTTATATCTCGTAATTTTATTTAAATGCACACAGGACCTATGCTGAAGTATGTCGTTCTTATCCGTACAGCACTGTCTTNTTCACCTGAATTCAGAAAACACGCACCGCGGAAGAAATAGCTGACGAGCTGGATATTGGTGCCGAGAACACCCCCTCTCCCCCCTTAGCTACCACAGGACAATGTGGAAATGCACCGAGAAGAAATAGCTGACGAGAGTAAGCTGGGGGCAAGGGGCTACCTCCCCCCCCCAAACCCTTCAGGAACCAGGACACGTGTTTTGAAAGGCATTGTTCTGCATTATACCACCTCACCCCCTCACCCCCACCCCCACAAGGTGACACGTGCCGACAATTAAGGGTGGAGGCTGGCAAGCATAAAAACCCCTTTTCTAGAGAAGTGGGCTATTTCATTAGTACCACGCAGAGAGGTCAGAAAGTGAGTATTGCCGAGCCCAGAGTAGTCAGTCAGTCGGTCGAGAGGCCGGGAGATCGGACTCCCGGCCACAACAGTACCTCAGTACGTCAGTAGAGCAGCCCAGGGGAGACGACGACACCCAGCGGGCCTTTGCCAAAGGCCGCCCACCGTCGGAGCTCACCCTCCACAGCTGACATCATACCAGCAAGAGTTAAGTATACAATAACCATCCAGAGAAGCCCCCCCCCTGCACCATGAAGTCGTAAACAGTTAATACGAGTAGTCAAATTAGGTACCACACCTCTCAAGTGTTCATGAACGTAGTTCTTGTATTAACTCCAGACAATATATTCGTCCTTCAAATTGAAACAGCCAAAGTCTACATTATTAAAAATCCCTTAACCTTCAGGTATCATATAGTCTGTGCCACTAAACATTAACAAAGACCCTACGTACTTTTTGGATGTGTTATAGTCAAGTCTTGGGCTTCGTTTAACACTAAGGAAAGGTCATGTGTATTTTCTGGGATTATGAACTTTCCTGAGATAATGGACTTTTCGAATGTTTTTTTTTTTAATTTACATATTTAGGGTAGGATTTGAACCCTTAGTGAGTGAAGGAAAAGTAGCTTCCTAAAACAAAAGAAGCACTATTGTAATGTTTATGGTGACTACTAAACAGGATGTTTCATTGTTTTAGAGTGCAGGGGTACATATCTATATTAGTATTCTTTAAAATTTGCGTATTAAAAATATGGTAATTTTTGTGTTTTTTATTGACTCTAATTCTAAAATCATTTGGTAGACTGGTCAGGTCTAGAGGTATAATTGTGGAGACTTCCGATCGTCGATTGGTCACATGATGACTCGATGTACTTCGTTTATGTGCTTCATACGTTACTAGACTTGCGATGTGCTTCGTGACTTGAGTCCATCGCACATGCAATTATGGGATTATTTTGTAATTATTATATTATGAAAATTTACGATTTTTAATTTTAATACTTTCATCCTGCACTACATCTTCGGCAACCGCCATATACCTAGTGTCACCTCATACTATTCGAAGAACTCTACTGTATCTAACTAGGTGTGGGATTTGAGCATGTGCTTTACCTTTGCGAACTACTGTATGCATAGTGACATAAATGATAGCATGGTCAACATGACTGACTCACTGCACTGTACCTAACAATAACTGAATTACTAAATGCTAGTATTGGTCCAGGTAGCCTACAGTCTGCATAGCGTGAAGTGATTCGCGACGTTTGAGACTAGTGGCTTGCATAAGAAACAAAATAAATCTTGGTACGAAAACTCTTTTTACAGCTATTGAATGTAACATTATTAACCGGTATAATGTATAGATTAATTATGCTACATAATATATTCTCATGTTAATTTTCTTAACATGTAGAATTTAATAACTGTACTGTATATCTCATAGGAAATTTTCTAGTAAGTACATTGAAGTAATGCTTTAAATTAATATATTTTAATTTTAATCCCAGACATCTGCAACCTGCTGTATTTACAAAATTGTTTATACAGGCTATGCAGGCACTATGTAAGCTCTGCGTAACGATAGTCACTTCTGAGATAGAATGTTACATATAAAACAAAGAAAGCATTAGTAAATTTACTTTTTTGTGTACTTAGAGTACGATTACGTTACACTATTTGTACGAGAACCAGATAATAAGGCCTATATTCAAGCGAAACGATTGCATCGTTATTCACAACCAATTAAAAGAGTTTTGTCATATCTCGTAATTTTATTTAAATGCACACAGGACCTATGCTGAAGTATGTCGTTCTTATCCGTACAGCACTGTCTTNATATCTCGTAATTTTATTTAAATGCACACAGGACCTATGCTGAAGTATGTCGTTCTTATCCGTACAGCACTGTCTTCGTACTAACCGACAACTCTGCCTATGGATACGTTGACAGTAACGGCGTGTGGCAGGGCATGGTCGGTATGGTGGCCAGAGGAAATGCAAGCGTTGCCTTGGAACTAATCGAGATGACTGAGGAAAGAAGATCAGTGGTGGATTTCACACTTACACTCGTTAACACAAAGTGAGTATTATTATACCTTCTGATACAAGTGCCTGTCAGAGCTTGGAACTACGAAGGGTGTAAATGATGAGCTCGTCTTAACCTTTAAACTTTATCTGGCAAAATTTTTCACCTGAGCATGAAACGGTAAGAAGGGGTGTTTATGACTAGTGACCACCCTAATCTGCTGTTCAATAATCATAACAACATTATAAAAGTTTATCCTGGTGGGGCAGTGGTTAAAGCGACCGTCTTCCAAAATGTTCAAGCTCCAGTCCCCATTGCGTGGCAACAAGTCCCGTGTTACAATGTCGCTAAGGTGCCACATTAGGACCACAATGTGTTTGTTTTGAAGTCCCAGGTAATTTATGCATGTGTGTGTACAGTTTTAACATGTAAATGTCTCTCTCTCTCTCTCTCTCTCTCTCTCGTGTTGGACTCTTGTCTCAATTATCTATGTAACAATTTATAACTGTTGCAAAACGAAAGTAAATACTCTATTAACTCTTTATATAAGTCCTCTTATTCTGAGCTTATCCCAATACCTTATTCTATCCCTCAGTATCCTAATAGTTTATGAGCAGGTAAGACTCATAACAGAATGCAAAATCTGTGTAGGCGATAAAAACGGTCACAAACTTAACGCGAGAGACATACGCCGCGCAAACCACTTTGCGTCTCGCGTAGCAAAGAGAAAATGACGTACATTTTTCACGAGTGGCCGTAACCTCGTGGACAAAAACTGTTTTAATTAAATAATAGAGCTTATAAACAGCATCTTCCGTATCTTAAAGTATTCATTTTCATTTCCAAATTAGTTTAAGGTTACAGAAGAAACTGAAATTTGTTTTCAAAATGAGTACGTATATTTTCAAGCCGCCATGTCGCACAGTTGTATGGAAACTACTAACTATTGTGAGTCGCATCATTTGAAAGTATGTTCGTGGGTTCTAATTCGGAATGGTCTTAATTTTTTTTTTAACTAATAGTTATTGTTCAGCAATTCAACAAACTAGTTCTTTTAAATTTTTAAAGCCATGCTCACAAAGCCTTCGCCTTCTTTGTAATGTACTGTGTTGAAAATACCATTTTCATAATTACAGTTATTAGCATGTTTTCCGAGTTACAAATTACAATTAACTAAATTTAATATGTTTCATTGTATGGGGTATTTATTATGAATTAACACTTTAAAGAGAGAATATTCTGTTTGTAAGGTTGCATTATTTGAGTGAAATTCGCGTTTCCAATAGTTTTATAACACCACATATATTCAATAAACTCGTGAATATTACATGAAATTTTATTTATAGACTAGGAATGTTGGCATTTATAAGCTATGATTATCAGTAGGTACACAAAAAAAACGCACGTAAGAGTATCCGCAAAATATGAAATATCACAGTTCACAACTTCGTGCTAGATGATCACATTTCAATATTTTGCTCGATGTTTGTAATGCGTGTATTTTTCACTTATTTTCTTGTTTGCGCACGTGTTGTTCATTTACGTGACTTCAAAAATGACGTTTGGGAAACGTTGAAGACAGACACTTGCCTCAATTTTATTCAAAAGGGAGATAATTTTCAACGTAAGTATTGCCAACCGTTGTCGCAAAGTGTGTGTTGACGCAAAGTGTTTGCTTGAAGCAAAATATAGCGATCGTCGCAAGGAGGTGTGGTCATAATCGCTAAATCGCTATCTGAAACATGGTACAACACAGATTTGCGTTCTGAAGCAAACTAGCAATCGTGGGTCATATTAGCCCTGCTGGGGACCACTAGCGGTCATGTCTGACACAGTTCACATTCTACATACTGTAGGTCTACGCTGTTGTAAATATCCCTTTATTTACGTAAAATTTTATGGAAATGTACAGTAAATACATGGAAACGCAATCTGTAATAAAAAAATGTATCTGAGTCCATAAATACGAAATACGGANACTGTAGGTCTACGCTGTTGTAAATATCCCTTTATTTACGTAAAATTTTACGGAAATGTACAGTAAATACATGGAAACGCAATCTGTAATAAAAAAATGTATCTGAGTCCATAAATACGAAATACGGAAATTCTCCGTATTTCTTATAGCTTCGGGTTTCGTGAACGAGCAATTCCGAGTTTGCTCAAAGTTTTTTTGTCACTGTAACCAGAAAATTTTAGTTTCTGCGGCAGTTATGTTATCCACCCCACTTCGTTCAAACATCACAAAGTAGCATCAGGCGTCTGTAATATTTAGCAACAATTAAAATACACTTACGTCAACAGTAGCTGTAAAAGGTTGCGTATGTGACTGCAATAGAAATGCCAATGTTATACCATAAGAATTAATGTGAAGGTTGTAAATTGGTGGTTAGTGTTATGTACTATACATTTTTTAACTCATGTTCAAATCTCGCTAAGGTGATAAATATTTTAACTTGTTTAAATGTCTTCTTTATACACAGTAGAATGCCCAAATTACGAAAATTAAATCATTATTTCATCGTATTTTGTTTTTTTAAAACTGGAAATACGAAAAACTGATAAGGAAATTAACTGAGATGTTACGTTGATTCACAGAAAGTTCTGTAACATTTACAGTAAGTCTGTTTTTTTTTTTTAAATCGATATGTCCATAATTTTATGGAAAGTTTACGGACACTTCTGGATAAATTTTTACTGGTACTTTTCCGTGATATGAAATATGTGGTTTTTAACAGTTCAGTACAAAATATTGCCTTATTGCTAAAACACGGTTAGGTACATGTTAATACAACCACATAGTACACAGCACTAACACACTGCTTATTTATACTTTCTATCATTTGTACACGCATTTCGTAGGAACATGTCATGGACAGAATAATAGATGCATACTATTTACTTTAATGGTTCCATAGCAACATAAGTTCAAAATGACCGCTCTGCATCTCAATGCAGGCGCGCACACATCGTGGAACGACCGCCTGTGCCGCATGCAAGTGGTCATTGCTTACATGTACCACAGCAGCATGCAATCGAGTAATGCATTCCTCGACGCTGTCTACAGGCTCACGGTACACTAGTTCCTTGAGGAATCATCACAAAGAAAAGTCCATGGGATTGTGGTCTGGCGACCTTGGTGGCCAGGATACAGGTCCTCCCATACCGATCCACCGCTGCGGACAGATGTTATCAAGTTCCCGGCGAGCTGTTCCGCTGGAATTACGTTTTTCCCCATCATGTTGGTATCACATAACTCTTCGGACGGCCAGTGGAATGTCTTCCAACAACTCTGCCAGAACCTCACAGAGAAACATCGCATACATCCGTCCAGTAACTACACAAAAAACTCCGATAAATACTTTTTATTTATTCTTTATGGATTAAACGACATTTCAACATGCCCAAGTAATGCATATTATCAGTAGTACCAACCAACTTCCGATAAAGCCAAATTTGATAACCAATCTCAAACTTGATCTTCTTATTTCGAGAAAAGAGCACGGGTTTAGAGTACATACTAATTACATCATTCTGATTAGCAACACCTTCATGTACAGGAATGGTCTTCCAACAAATTGTGTCTCGCGGTTCGACTTAAGACAAATCCGTAACTGTCGGATCTTTTAAATTACGAGCCTTCCTNTCCAACAAATTGTGTCTCGCGGTTCGACTTAAGACAAATCCGTAACTGTCGGATCTTTTAAATTACGAGCCTTCCTCCTGAAGAAACAAAATTCCAAAAGACCACTACTGGCCTTAGCAGTTATACCTTGAGAACCAAAGCTATAAAGAAANTCCTGAAGAAACAAAATTCCAAAAGACCACTACTGGCCTTAGCAGTTATACCTTGAGAACCAAAGCTATAAAGAAAGGAAAGAATAATATAACTCTTCTACACTCAACACTTTAAGACACCATGAATAATCTTCTTTATGAACTTCAACATTAACTACCAAAATCTTACGATACACCTTCTTAGGATAATATCTTGAAACATTGTATTGCCATCGAGGCATTATTTGATGTGTCTTCTCTAACGACACAGAGCAAAGTGAATTATAATAGCATATCGATGAACTCATGTAACAAAATATTACCAAAGATTAAAAAATAAAACATAAAAGNAAAGTGAATTATAATAGCATATCGATGAACTCATGTAACAAAATATTACCAAAGATTAAAAAATAAAACATAAAAGAAATAAATCACGACCTAAAATTAACATCATTTAATTACAAATATCAAACAAAAATGCTACTTAGAACATTCTTGTATAAAAAATGCTTGGTGAATAAAGTGACCCACATGCTGACGGGTGGTGCCTGTAACATTAGGACGCCGCATGCCAAACGAAGCTGTCATCCATTTCACTTTGAGGTTATGTCACCCACCTCGAAACTTCAAACATTCATTATTATTAAACCATTCGACTGATTTTCAAAATTTAAACACCACTATGTCAGAAATTCATGGCAGAATATATTTATAACAAATATATTAGTTAAATCATACATTTTTATAACATCAAAAGTTACCTATAAGAACCTCAAACACATAGATGTTACATAATTATAATTTATGCTCTGTCATGCCTGAAGTCCTCTGGAATGTGCTATGCATGGATCGCCATGTTCCCAATGGTGATTGATGCGCCAATACAAAACCAACTTCGCTGGTAAAATGTGCTTCGTCCGTCCAAAGGATGTGACCTACGAAGTCTGGGTATTGTTGGAGTGATGCCAGCAATATTGGCAGTACTCGAGGCAAAGAGGCTGATTTCCTTCCATAAATTTCATACGGCACTGTAGTGATAGGGATAGACCCCATCGTCGAGCAAGATGTTCAGTACGAGGCAATGGCTCACACCAACGAACGGTCCGGCAGTGTGTGAGCTCAAGGTGGGATTCCTTTTGAAGATCTGAAGAATCCTTTCTTTGACCCACGGCTTGCGNGTCCGGCAGTGTGTGAGCTCAAGGTGGGATTCCTTTTGAAGATCTGAAGAATCCTTTCTTTGACCCACGGCTTGCGTCGATATGGTTGCCTTCCACGATTTAAACTCAGCTCAGGCATTATTTGCCCCGATGCTCGTGTCCGTTGATCCAGCCTTCCGATGACATTGGTTGTGGGGTGATGATGGCCACGATACCCCTCTCTCTACAATCGCTCTGCGGCATTCGCATTATCATGACACTCGTCAAGTGTGCAGTACATGTCGCAGTATTCCTGTATGGTATGTTCCATGTGTTAGGCTTCACCTTCGCACCATTCGACTGTTGTGAACGCACAATTAGCAGGTGCATTAAACTGCTACTTACACTTGCGTCTGCTCTCTCCGCCTCCATCCATTGTCAGNTGAACGCACAATTAGCAGGTGCATTAAACTGCTACTTACACTTGCGTCTGCTCTCTCCGCCTCCATCCATTGTCATTTGCATACCACTAGAGCGGAACATCACTATTGTGTGTGTGTGAAGTCCTGCTATGCGGGTGTTCGATGGAGTGCCTGTATGTAGGCATGGATACGGTGCTCAAAATCTATATGCTCTTATCACCGAAACTGTTTGCCTGAGTGAGTTCGGGCAAGAGAACCTTTTTTGTTAATTATGACATGCCAATTATAAATTCACCTGGATATGTATCTCATAGCGTACATTTACATAATGACTTGCACAGTAAAGATAATAAAGGTGGAAACTCTAGTTTTCCAGTGATGAGGTTGGATGACAGTCACAATTTGTTCACCATGCACATTCTCCATGCACGTAAATGTAATCCAGAAGTTGAATTTTCCATATATAATGGTTTTTGCTTTATTCTCACCTAACATGTTACTCAGCTCCACTTTCTTGTTTATAGCCTGGTTACCATGGGCCGCGAGCTGATTTGCCATTTACAATCCATCCTGTATATTAGAATCATCGTATATAGAGCGATATTTTTGCAAATGTTGTACGATAACAACAAATAAGAAAAGAAAAATGTTTAATGTCATATCTCAAGGACCAAACAACCGAGTTCCACCAAATTATTCACACAAGTAGCGCTATTGTATGCCATGTTATCTTACATGTTTTAAGTGGCTCAGTTATTTATTTTCAAAATGATGGCCTCTAAATATTTTAGGTTAGTAAATCATATAATTATAAAAATTAGACTGGTGAAATACTAAGTTGATGCTTCAAATACGNTGAACGCACAATTAGCAGGTGCATTAAACTGCTACTTACACTTGCGTCTGCTCTCTCCGCCTCCATCCATTGTCAGTTGCATACCACTAGAGCGGAACATCACTATTTTGTGTGTGTGAAGTCCTGCTATGCGGGTGTTCGATGGAGTGCCTGTCTGTAGGCATGGATACGGTGCTCAAAATCTATATGCTCTTATCACCGAAACTGTTTGCCTGAGTGAGTTCGGGCAAGAGAACCTTTTTTGTTAATTATGACATGCCAATTATAAATTCACCTGGATATGTATCTCATAGCGTACATTTACATAATTACTTGCACAGTAAAGATAATAAAGGTGGAAACTCTAGTTTTCCAGTGATGAGGTTGGATGACAGTCACAATTTGTTCACCATGCACATTCTCCATGCACGTAAATGTAATCCAGAAGTTGAATTTTCCATATATAATGGTTTTTGCTTTATTCTCACCTAACATGTTACTCAGCTCCACTTTCTTGTTTATAGCCTGGTTACCATGGGCAGCGAGCTGATTTGCCATTTACAATCCATCCTGTATATTAGAATCATCGTATATAGAGCGATATTTTTGCACATGTTGTACGATAACAACAAATAAGAAAAGAAAAATGTTTAATGTCATATCTCAAGGACCAAACAACCGAGTTCCACCAAATTATTCACACAAGTAGCGCTATTGTATGCCATGTTATCTTACATGTTTTAAGTGGCTCAGTTATTTATTTTCAAAATGATGGCCCTGTAAATATTTTAGGTTAGTAAATCATATAATTATAAAAATTAGACTGGTGAAATACTAAGTTGATGCTTCAAATACGACCTCCTTAATACAGTAAATTGCTCGCTAGTTTATTTCAGTAGTGTGTATTTGNGACCTCCTTAATACAGTAAATTGCTCGCTAGTTTATTTCAGTAGTGTGTATTTGTTATTGTCTCACTACTGTTGTATAAATTTCGGGTTTCATTTATAATATTATTGCTTTCAAAAAGAAGTGAAGTCCTACCCTACCAACTCAGCTTTTAAGAACTTATTTAAAAATTAATTACACCCATGTTGAGGAAAGTAGGGTCATTAGTTATATCAGTAACTTCTTGTTTTATAATCTATCCATTGGGTAGGCCTACTCAGCCATGAAAGGTAGCATGCAGGGCAGAAGGTTTTCTTCAAGGTACAACTGTGCATTCAATGACCATCAGTAGTGTGATTATGGGGCTGGGAGGACACAGGACTCAGGGGTATGAACCAGGATCCGTCCGCCATATTGATAGGCGCGGTCAGCAGCCATGTTGGTCAGTGACATTCGCCATATTGATAGGCGTCACAGCCAGGACTCGACTCCATGTTGAAACCGGTTTTGGCACATTCATTAAACATCAAGAGGTAGGAGTTTCCCGCCATATTGGTAGGCGTGGCCTACGGCCTAGCGTTAGATGTTCGTCCCCCCATCATCCCTAAAAATTATTTTAATAAAAATTATTTTAATAAAAAATTATTTTAATAGAAATCATTTTAATAAAAAATTATAAAAACTTAAAAAGTATCGGCTTGCCACCTTGTATTTTCAATAATTATATTGGTTTAGTGTGTTGCTGTAGATGANTTATAAAAACTTAAAAAGTATCGGCTTGCCACCTTGTATTTTCAATAATTATATTGGTTTAGTGTGTTGCTGTAGATGATAATTCCATTAACTATAAATAAATCAATTGAATAATATTGCCTAAAAACGATATTAATAAAAATTAAATAATTTCAGCCTGCCCTTTTGGTACGCATAGGAAGGCATATTGATCCAACCTCCTCCTTCGAAAAACCTGACCAGCCAAATAAATTGTAAAAACTAGCACACATAACCAATCATAACTTCACCACACAACAACTGCCCATCCACACCCCAGCCATCACCCAACAACACCCAACAACATAATCTCCAACCCTCACCCAGCCTCACCCACCATCCCCCTCGCAATCCCTTACCACCCTTGGTCCTCAAAATTATAAACACCGAGGACTATGTGATGTCATAACCCCAGTCACCCTGCCACCCAGTCATAAAAATCAATCACAGCACATTTCCTCATACCAATATTTAATTTTGTTTGTGTGTATTATGCATTTCATATATATATATATATATATATATATATATATTCATTATCTTATAACCATTGTATTATTAGTTTAGAGCATACCCTCACGCAATAACTTAAATAACTCTTCCGGATACGATACATTGTTTATAAAAATTCATAGTAAATTTACGATTGTTTTACATTTTTAGTATATATAAATGCAAGCTATGTATCATAGAGCTCGTATTTTTTTTCAGTTGGGTATGTATCTTAAATCATAATTTGCCCACATTTTTGCAAGTCAGGTTGTAAGCAAGCCAATNTTTTTTTTCAGTTGGGTATGTATCTTAAATCATAATTTGCCCACATTTTTGCAAGTCAGGTTGTAAGCAAGCCAATATTTATAATCATATGCGATCATAATTTGCTATTTTTTAGGGCCATACTCGTGATATTCAGTTTGCAAGCATCATTTATAGCTCCAGGAAAGTATGCACGTAAAAGCCTTACAACCATATATAAATAAAGTGATTAGCTAAATTAAAAATAATATTTGCATCATAGTGCTATTTTACCAAAATCACTTTATAACAGCGCAAGAAAAGAGTGAGAATTAAAATATTAAAATAATTGTTTGATTACTTAAATTGATAAAAAATTAATACTAAAAATGATTTATGTTCGTCTGCATCCATATAAACATAATCTTCAGTGATAATTCTTTAAATACGAAACCAACTATTCGGGCACTCATGAACATTGTGCCGCCATGCAGTAAGCTTGGCGGCAAAGTCCTAGTGGCAGAAGCGACACCGATATGCCATTGAAAGTTCCATAAATGATACACTAGTGGTCCCAGATGATTCATCTGTCGTTACGTCATAAGGAGCAGTAACCATGAATGAAGATTTCTTCATGGAAAGAGATGTTTCTGGTGATGAGGTACCAGGTTCATCGTTCATATTGGTCGCAGAAGATTTTGGTAATGAAGCCATATGATGGAAATCACTGTCCATCACTCCGCCGACGAAGGCTGCAAGATTTATCTGTTGCAGATCCGGCACCGAGGCATCGATAAGGCATGCAGTTTAATTTTGTATGACCTTACACAAGCATCGTTGCGGTAGAAAAGCGACCCACATCGTTAGCACAAATAATATTTAATGTGGTTGGGATTGTTTATACAGCCACAAAATTCATGGTGACATGCGGTGTATTGATGCGTAAATACCTTGTCACAGTAGCTGCATGGACAAGTCTTCTCTGGTGTTGACGATACAGACGACGTCCCAAACTCTGCAGTAGACAGGTCAGCCAAAGAACTGGATGGTACAGCCAAAGAAACAGATCTTGCAGAAATAAATGGCGCAGTCGACACCACTGAAGACATTTCAACCAAAGAAGTCGATGGCGCTGTCGACATCATGCTTGAAGATGGCGAAGGTGGTACTGTTGCTGCACATGTGCCATCTGAAGAACTCAATGGTGCTACTGCTGAATACACGACCGACGTTTCCATAATATTTATACCAGCTACCACCAACTGCTGCGACGATCTGCCTTTCACCAGGACCTCTATCAAACAAAGATCGATATAATGAACCCAGCTACCTATACATCTGTTCATGACATCATGGAACTATTGTGGTACATCGCAGGAGGCGAAAGAACATTCACTGCTGCACCTGGTGATGAGGTGACAAGTGCAGCATTCTTTCTCGTTGTAGCCTTTGACAATGTGGAGAGGTATACGTACGAAACGATGTTACCATTGTCACTCGCCCCGACGATGTAGGTTGCAGCAAAACCCAGACATAAACTTCTTCCCAGGACTGTAGGCGCCTTAAAGGCATAACTGTTACCGATCCGTAGGCTTCTCACATGCCTAGGGCCATTTGCAAATATAAACTTTAAGAAAACCTAATGTAAATTGCGATATTGTGGATAATTTTTAATGCATGTAATTGTCATCGATGATAGGTGGACCGATCCCATTGGTTCTCAGCCGCAGATGATCCACCAAATTGAGTGTCCAGCCTGAATCCTTCAATAACATTTCTTAANGATCCCATTGGTTCTCAGCCGCAGATGATCCACCAAATTGAGTGTCCAGCCTGAATCCTTCAATAACATTTCTTACTACTCGCGTCATACTTTCTTTGTGCTTTTTTTAAAACAGGCTTCAACATAATCCGCATTTCACTCAGATAAGTTCGAGGTCTTTATTGTTTTCTTTTTGCACACATCTGGTTCACTAAAACTACATTCCAACCATATATTATATTTCATGGCCTATTTTTCCCCACATCCTCTGTAAGTTGGTTTATTAAATTTTGTTTTATGCAGGTCAGAAATGAAGAAACATCTATCGTCACAGNCCCACATCCTCTGTAAGTTGGTTTATTAAATTTTGTTTTATGCAGGTCAGAAATGAAGAAACATCTATCGTCACAGTTATTGGATTTGGAGCAACATACATTTTTAAAAACAACAAAAAAATGCTGATAACTTCAGAATGAACCATTAATATTCTGCTTATTTTCTTAAGTAGCGATTCTTTGTCAGTTGAATTGCTAGTTTTAGCTTCTGATAAGCGGGTCGAAGTTGCTGTAGGACCAGCCTTTGCTGTGAACTTCAAATAGGAAAGTTGAATCGCTAGGCCTTCATCTTAGGATAGTACANTGCTGTAGGACCAGCCTTTGCTGTGAACTTCAAATAGGAAAGTTGAATCGCTAGGCCTTCATCTTAGGATAGTACAACCCGTTCACACCGTTTCAGATAACTTTTTAAACTGTTGGTGCTAGTAAACTGTTAAGAGCATTTCTCATGNCCGTTCACACCGTTTCAGATAACTTTTTAAACTGTTGGTGCTAGTAAACTGTTAAGAGCATTTCTCATGTCGATATGGCATGCTAATGTATCCCCTTATACACGCGTTATTTTAATTCCTTCGTACTCTTTTGGCATTTGCGAAAGCCCGATTGTAGTAGCTGCGAGGAAGAAATCAACTATCTACCCACTACATTAACAGCTGAAGTTTTCTGCCTCCATTGTATGTAGCACCATTTGCCATCTCAGTACATCTCCGATGCAATGTCGGCAGAAAACACTTAGCATTCAGTGAAGGTAGACCAGTACAGGTACGAGATAACTTTTCAGGTTGCCACTTCGTAGACCAAAGAGCGATTTGTATTTTTCGCATGCCAAAGTAGCGAGCTCCACATTTAGAATACAGTTGACCCCATGTCGCCGAGCATTACTGCTTTCAGAAAATTTCTTCTCATAATAACGACACAATGTTCTGGAATACGTTGCATCTTGGGTCGAGACGGTGCTCCCCTTTTCGCATTCCATACATCATCCGATATATCCAGCCCAGATGTAGCTCTGCATACAAGCCGTCGAAATGTAGCTCCTCATTCAAGTAGGTCGTCTAAAGAGGAAACAGTAAAAAAAAACCGCTTACGATGTAATATAAAATGAAAGGCTTACAATACCACATCAGACAAGATTTCGAAAAGAATACGAACAATAAATATACATCAACCACAAGAATCGACATTACAAATACCGGTATAAAGGTCACACATTTAAAAATAGAAAGTGTTGAGGGGAAGACCTCCGAGTGCACTCTCCACATGAAATTACACAAAATTATGAAGAAACCCTCCAAAAATTCCAACCATGGAAAGTTCAGCATTAAAAAAACCCAGTAAAATTTACATATTAAATATTAGCACCCTAAGCGGGTCAAGAAAATCAGGAAATAAACCGGCGGGGAAAAAACAGAAACTATTCATTAAATATTCAAAGCTGAGACCGTAACATCGACCGATCCTAAACCTGATTCGTACCCTGTTTGGGAAGAAAATCACCACATGTAAAAATAAAATTATACAGGAAATTTATATAAAAAATACAAACGCACTTCTTAATACAAAGAAAAATCGTCATGCCTATCACAACTCACATCACGAGTTCCCTGAACTGTGTTAAGCAGCTCGAGCATTTATTCCACATTCCTCACATATATATACCAGCCCGTAATCAATGGGAATTAATCTTATTGAGTAGCTACAGTACATATTCAAACCTTTTCATGTGCCATCATTTTTATATTGTTTGCACCTGCAATTATTGCAGTACCTTATTTATAATGCGACGAGCTATATATGGATACAGAAAAATTTATGGAAGAAAGGAACCATTAATTTCTGTAAAGCAGGTACGCACCTCCTTTCGGAAAAATATCGCACATGCCTGAAAATAATATACCACCCTTAAAATCGACTAAGGCAGTATGGAAGAGAATAAAAGTCCCTTCACCTTTAATATCGAAGGCATATGTTTGTGTTTACGTGACCGATGGGTCTTCCGCATTTTGTTTCTGATCGTCGGTGATATTTCTATGCGAATAAAGCTACAACAAGGTAAGTTTCATGCTCAGGATTTAATGGGGTACATTTCATACCTTAAATTTGTCGGGAAAAAATTTCCCCCCCCCCTCCCCTTCCGAATATTCCAGGACCAAGGACATATGTACATATCAATCAGTGAAAATAAATCGTTGATGCAGGTATCCAATCTGAGCTTGCATATTCCTTCCATGATATTACATGCGCGAGCGAAAAAAAAACTGTGTGTGCTAACCAATCGTGTTCTGTTTCCCACCTTCAAATGCAAATCATCATGTGTACGACACTGGTATGTGTACAGAGGTCAGAAACGCTAACCCCTCCCCCCTTAGTGAGTGGTATGTATGCAAGATACAGTAATATGTAAAATAGGCTGCAAAACACATCGCGACGGCCACGAGGCTCCATCCCACCGAAATGTGTAACGCTTACTGCGAATAAAAAAAATTCAAACACCCGAAATCGCGAATAAAAATAAAATGTTCTGTTCAGCACCAACAGGAAAATGTCTCACCGATAATGCCGGAACTTTGAAAAATTATACAGCTTTATGCATGTATGGTGGTTTTAATCCATTGTGATATTCGGACTACCTGACAGAAAGTTATTTCAGCTCATATGTCACAGTTCCCTGATTCCTCAAATATAAACAAACGTCGGTGATGCTTCGGACAAGAACATTACCATTTCCATAACCTTATACATTGCAAATTTATCGAATAGCTGCCCCACTCCACCAATTACTTCTCATAGCACGACCAATCAATCACTTTTGTGCGACACCCTCTGCTGTCAACAGAGCACCCCTCGCCCCTTATACTATCATAATTCCACCAGTATCGACAGTGCCCTCTGCAGTGCACTGGTAACTCATGTTTTCATCATCTACCACAAGAGCACACCGATGTCGCACATTTCCCAGCCCCTCTCCCCACTCGCTACTGCTACATCGTCCTCTTCCCCCTCTATTGCACGCATATTCAGCATATAAAAGGTCACCGGACCTCGCCTTAGAGTATACAGTCTATTTTTCGTGTGTTGAACCACCTGTCAGAAAATAATACCGCAGATCTTTGCGTACGGTAGGATACGCTCGCTCGTGGCCCTCGATACAGAAAACAAATTGGCCTTTCCACCAAAAGAGTTCCTGCTGACGTACGCGCACGATAAAGTTCGGTACTTGTACAAGATACTTTCAGCCTCCCTGCATTAGGACGAAGATATTCGCGAATGCCTGCCTTGCAGGTGGTGCTTCGAGGTTTGCACTATATCTGTTCCAGACATTCCTCATTCNAAGATATTCGCGAATGCCTGCCTTGCAGGTGGTGCTTCGAGGTTTGCACTATATCTGTTCCAGACATTCCTCATTCCCGCGCTCTGTGCAAGGCGCGACGCCGGTCAGTAGTAGCCGCTCCCGTCACAGCAACCACCTTAATCGCAAATGCGTCACCGACCATCACCTCCATCAATGAAGAGTCCACAGAGAGAAAAACATGAACTACTCTATAGACAAGGCCACCACTGACCTCATGCAGCTAATCACATCGCGTCTCCGACCCATCACCAGTTCCACCTGGCACCCACTCACTTCGACGACATGCGATGATTGGCTTCCAGCTTGACGCTGGACATAGTCCTACCATGCAGCACAGACGAACTGCTGGAGTTGAACTAGGGAGAAACCATCGTCATTAAAGAAAGCTACAAGCGCAGGGACTTCAAGATACGACGGAAAACAGTTCTTCGCTTCAGCAAAGAATGCGATGGCGAGACGCATAGACTCGTACCAGATGAAGAAGCCAACATGGTTCCGTTAGTCGAGCGGACCACGACTTGTCACAGCCTGCAATGCGAGGTAAAGACCAACTCGTCGGATGAGGATGGGGAAAAAAGTAGATGTGAAATAAGTATTGACAGCGTGGGGACATGCTGGTGCAGAGTGCTAAAAAAATTGTGACGAGGGCAAAAAATTATTTTTGCATGGGCAAAGTGTAAGAATGTGGGTGACACAAAGTGTCCAGTAACACATTTGTATGTAAATGTTTGAGGAAAACAAACAGGGAGAGATGAGAAAAATGCTAACAGAAAAATATGTATATACATTGCAGACATACGTAATAACAATGTTCAGTTATCTTGAGGTGTATATGGGAAAAACAAATTTTGTTATGTTCTATGTTGTAAAACATGCAACAAGAAAGACACTCGATTATGTTTAAAGTGATTTTAAACGAAAAATGTATGTTTTTTACGATTTACAAAGATATATGTATAAATTTCGGTGTAAATAAATAGCAATAAAAATTTCATTTCCTTAAAATGCTTTCTGCAAACCAATGACAGCAAATATTTTAAGTGTTAATTTTAATGGCTGAAGGCATATATGAAATGAGTTGTAATGATGAAAAAAAGAGCTCAGGTACGAAAAACATTCTTGTCAAAATGGTTACTTATAGGTCTGAATCTGCACGGCATCAAGTAACTGTAATCAGCACATGTGCATGCATATGTGCTTCGAAGTAGTTTTCTCACATCCGCACAAGCACGGTGCTGGGTAACCATGAAGTCTGCAGGTTTTGGAAGAGCTGTTTAAGCACTTGCCAGCCACACTCCTCATGCACATCGTCACCAAAAATGAAAGTTTAATACGAAGCATTTCACAACCATAGACTTGTACTCTCTGACATTACAAAGGCTCCTCCCTAGAATAGGTCGCCACGAAACACCTAAGCGAGCGAAGTCATTTCCATACATTCCATTATGATATAACATGTGATTGCCAAAATGAAATACAGGCCGTCTTTGTTGTTGGCAGAAATAACTGTCGTGAGGTGCATGTNGCCGTCTTTGTTGTTGGCAGAAATAACTGTCGTGAGGTGCATGTTCCAGGTTCACAATGACCACGAACATATAATTTGTTTCATACAGCCATGGTGAAAAATACTAAAATCTCCAGTGCTACATGCTGGTAGCATGATCACTTTCCATGAACATATTTAGGTAACCAATATGCCAGTAGCAGAGTTCGTCGATTGATGGACCAAACATGGCAGCTTCTTAAATATTGTCAAGATAAAATTCATGCATATTCGTCCGTTTTTCGGCAGCCAAACAAACGTGGATATATCCTTCAGCTACTGTGTTTACACCGAATGAACGAAACTTCAGGCCGCAATCGTTGCTCAGAACTCGAACTCGGACTTCAAGGAAACATCGAAATCGATTGAGGATTCCCCTCTTGTATGCAAAACCCATCCCCCTCCCTCTCTCACATTCGGTAGTACATCAGTTTCACTGTCGAGCACATACAATTGACAAAACAAATTAAGTTAAGAGGACCTAAATTTGAGCCATCATATACCATATCTAACTCACCTCGGAGTCGAAGCTTCTGACATCATTCACTCTAAAACTAGAGCCTTGCTTTCGTGCAGTGACCAGGAAGCTTGCCCCATCTGGGTTAACCAGGATCGATTCCTGATAGAGCACACCAGATTTCCATACACGATAAACACAGACCCTGCACACACACACACACACACACACACATACAGAGCAAGTACGGCTTTTAGCATTTGCCAGCCACACTACCAGTTCACATTGTAATAAATATGGCGTTCACANCATACAGAGCAAGTACGGCTTTTAGCATTTGCCAGCCACACTACCAGTTCACATTGTAATAAATATGGCGTTCACACGAATCTGCTGGTGGCCATTGGGGGCTTTTACTATTTCACATTATGAAGGGCATCACCGGAAATAATAATAACTTGTTAAATACAATACACTGAGATGCTTTAAAAAATCCCCTTTTCGTGCGAAAAGAAGTTGTATGCCCGATGGGTTAAGATCTCCGGAACAGAAAAAACCGAAAGATCTCACTTGAGGTGGAGACATTTCCCATCACCGAAAATACCTTGAGACCTCATTTACTACTAGCCGCAAGTCGATGGCTGGATTACACCTCAGCTTCGTCTGCGACAAAGTAGAAGATGGATGCCTCGCCTCCATTTTCGATGTGTCTTATTTTTTTGGTGGTGAAGTTATTCCTGTATACGGATTGTTTTTTAGATGTAGAGTTTATTTTCCCATCTGTCGACCAACCCACGGAATGCATAGCTTCATGACGTGCTCGCGACATGGGGGTTAATTCTGTCTATTCGATACACCACAGAGGTCAGGTGCAGCGATGGAGTAGAAGGTCTCGCTGTTTTTTTCTGTAGCAAAGTTTTTACTCATCGGGTAACCCAGCCATCGGGCCTGTCTCGGGTATATATTGCATCAGGTGCGGATGCACCAAACACCAAAGCACATGCATCACACACATCAATCGGACCCCTGTGCCTTGTGCACATGCAACCCATGACGGGCTTACGCCGGCCAAGGGTCTACGTCGGATGACAAAAAGATACTTTTTTGTATGGTAAATTAACACTACTAAACGTGAAGGAAGAACCTAACCACCATCGCGGTTCATTCTGAAACGAAGTTTTTTACTCATCGGACTATCTACCCGTGTTATGCACAATATCCTGGATCCGTCTCGTGCAAGCCAGGAATGCTTGGATTTTTTGAGTGTGTCTAACATTTATAACATGGAGAAGCTCATTTAACATTCAGTGGAAATGAGCCNGAATGCTTGGATTTTTTGAGTGTGTCTAACATTTATAACATGGAGAAGCTCATTTAACATTCAGTGGAAATGAGCCCAAGGACTCTCGATTAAGTTTGAGGCTAGTATAAAGTGAGGTCTCAAGATATTTTCGGTGGTGGGAAATTTCTCCATCTCAACTGAGATCTTTCTGTTTTTCCTATTGTNAAGTGAGGTCTCAAGATATTTTCGGTGGTGGGAAATTTCTCCATCTCAACTGAGATCTTTCTGTTTTTCCTATTGTGGAGATTTTCGGGCATACGATTCTCGTCACACGAAATTGTATAGTATCTGGGACGCCTTCTTGCACGAAATGGGAAAGTGGGATTTTTTCAGACCATCTCAATGTATTGTATTCCCTTCCAAGCTGTNGACGCCTTCTTGCACGAAATGGGAAAGTGGGATTTTTTCAGACCATCTCAATGTATTGTATTCCCTTCCAAGCTGTCTTAGTCGATTTTAATGGTGGTATATTATTTTCAGGCATGTGCGATATTTTTCCGAATGGAGGTGCGTACCTGCTTTAAAGAAATTAATGGTTCCTTTCGTCCATCAACTTTTCTGTATCCATATATAGCTCGTCGCATTATAAATAAGGTACTGCAATAATTGCAGGTGCAAACAATATAAAAATGATGGCACATGTAAAGGTTTGAATATGTAATGTAGCTACTCAATAAGATTAATTCTCATTGATTACGGACTGGTATATATATGTGAGGAATGTGGAAGAAATGCTCGAGCTGCTTAACACAGTTCAGGGAACTCGTGATGTGAGTTGTGATAGGCATGACGATTTATCTCTGTATTAAGAAGTGCATGTATATTTTTTACATAAATTTCCAGTATAATTTTATTTTTACATGTGGTGATTTTCTTCCCAAACAGGGTACGAATCAGGTTTAGGATCGGTCGATGTTACGGTCTCAGCTTTGTATATTTAATGAATAGTTTTTGTTTTTTCCCCGCCGGTTTATTTCCTGATTTTCTTGACCCGCTTAGGGTGCTAATATTTAATATGTAAATTTTACTGGGTTTTTTTAATGCTGAACTTTCCATGGTTGGAATATTTGGAGTGTTTCTTCATAATTTTGTGTAATTTCATGTGGAGAGTGCACTCGGAGGTCTTCCCCTCAACACTTTCTATTTTTAAATGTGTGACCTTCATACCGGTATTTGTAATGTTGATTCTTGTGGTTGATGTATATTTATTGTTCGCATTCTTTTCGAAATATTGTCTGATGTGGTATTTTAAGCCTCTCATTTTATAATACACTGGCGAACCGGCCCGGCTTCATCCGGGTATAATAGAGTTTTACAGTGATACACTAATAAATAAATTGGGAAAATACAATTCATTTATGTNGGGTGCTAATATTTAATATGTAAATTTTACTGGGTTTTTTTAATGCTGAACTTTCCATGGTTGGAATATTTGGAGTGTTTCTTCATCATTTTGTGTAATTTCATGTGGAGAGTGCACTCGGAGGTCTTACCCTCAACACTTTCTATTTTTAAATGTGTGACCTTTATACCGGTATTTGTAATGTTGATTCTTGTGGTTGATGTATATTTATTGTTCACATTCTTTTCGAAATATTGTCTGATGTGGTATTTTAAGCCTCTCATTTTATAATACACTGGCGAACCGGCACGGCTTCATCCGGGTATAATAGAGTTTTACAGTGATACACTAATAAATAAATTGGGAAAATACAATTCATTTATGTGAAAACATAATTATAAAATTATACTATGTTGGCCTAGGTTTTTAACTGATTACGGCAACCCAAAAAGAAGGAAAGATTTTTTACCCGTTAGCCAAGAAGTAGGGTATTGTTTTTGAAGTGTATCTGTGTAACTATCGCGTAGTTACCACATTTCCGCTTTCCAGCGTCGATGTATGAAAATCAAAACGTGAGTTTTATCAAGTTGTAGCTTTGGAAATAAGTGTTTCTAGGTAATACTTTTTGCGCTTGGCTGAGGGATCATAATAGATCACCAAAGTTAAGCAACGTTCCCAGTGGCACACATTTGGATGGGTGACCGTTTAGTGGCATAACATCTGAGCGATTTCGGGCTTCGGAGAGCATTTTAAATATTAGGTTTAATATTCGACCTATGATGGAACGTATTCCAGAACATTGTGTCGTTCCTGTGAGAAGAAAGTTTTCTGAAAGCAGTAATGCTTGTCGACATGGGGTCAACTGTATTCTAAATGTGGAGCTCGTTACTTTGGCATGTGAAAAATACAAATCGCTTTGGTCTACGAAGTGGCAACCTGAAATGGTATCTCGAAACCTGTACTGGTCTACCTTCACTGCCTGCTAAGCGGTATCTGCAGACATTGCATCGGAGGTGTATTGGGATAGCAACTGGTGTTACATACACTGGAGGCAGAAAACTTCAGCTGTGGATGTAGTGGGCAGATATTTGATTTCTTCCTCGCAGCTACTACAATCGGGCTTTCGCAAATGCCAAAAGAGCACGAAGGAATTAAAATAACGCGTGTATAAGGGGATACATTAGCATGCCTTATCGACATGAGAAATGCTCTTAACAGTTTACTAGCACCAACAGTTTAAAAAGTTATCTGAAACGGTGTGAACGGGNATGAGAAATGCTCTTAACAGTTTACTAGCACCAACAGTTTAAAAAGTTATCTGAAACGGTGTGAACGGGTTGTACCATCCTAAGATGAAGGCCTAGCGATTCAACTTTCCTATTTGAAGTTCACAGCAAAGGCTGGTCCNAACGGGTTGTACCATCCTAAGATGAAGGCCTAGCGATTCAACTTTCCTATTTGAAGTTCACAGCAAAGGCTGGTCCCACTGCAACTTCGACCCGCAAATCAGAAAGTACAACTACCAATTCACCCGAATATGCATCGCTGCCTATGATATTAAGGAGAATGTAAATGAATTTTTCCTGAAGGAATAAGCATTCAGAGGTCTTTCGAAAGAGTATGTTGCTCCAAATCCGATAGCTTTGACAAAACATGTTTGTTCATTTCTGACCTGTACGAAACAAAATTTTTATAAATCAACTTATAGAGAATGTGGGCAAGTACTGAGCCGTAAAATATAATATGTGTTTGGAATGTAGCTATAATACACCAAATATATATAAAAAGAAAGTAATCAAGACCTTGAACTTATCGCAATATAATGCGGATGACATCCAAGCCTTTGTTGAAAAGAGAAAAAAACAAGTGTGCCTAGAAGAGTAAGAAATGGTATTGAAGGATTCTGGCTGGATAATCGACTTGGTGCATCATCTGTGGCTGAGAATAAGTGTGATGGTTCACCTATCATCGATGAAAATTACACACATTAAAAATTATCCACAATTTGCGGTGTCATAATTTACATTTGGTTTTAACAAAGTGTATATATGTAAAATGCCCTAACCATGTGAGAAGCCTTAGGATTGGCGATATTTATGCCTTTAAGTCACCCAGTGTCCTGGGAAGAAGTTTATATCTGGGTTATGCTGCAACCTCCTTCANGGCGATATTTATGCCTTTAAGTCACCCAGTGTCCTGGGAAGAAGTTTATATCTGGGTTATGCTGCAACCTCCTTCGTAGGTGCGAGTGAAAATGGTAATATCGTTTCCTATGTAAANGCCCTAACCATGTGAGAAGCCTTAGGATTGGCGATATTTATGCCTTTAAGTCACCCAGTGTCCTGGGAAGAAGTTTATATCTGGGTTATGCTGCAACCTCCTTCATAGGTGCGAGTGAAAATGGTAATATCGTTTCCTATATATACCTCCTCACATTGTCAATGCCTACGACGCAAACGAATGCTGCACTTGTCACCTCATTACCAGATGAAAGAGTGAATGTGCCTTCGCCTCCCACGATGCAAAGAAATATGTACATGACATCATGTACTGATATATAGGTAGCCCGGTTAATTTTATGGAGCTTAGTTTGATAGAGGTCTTTGTGAGTAGCAGATAGTCGCATCAGGTGACGGTACCTTGCATAAATATAAGGAGACGTCGGTCGTGGGTCCGGCAGACCCACGACCGACGGAATTAATGGAATTACGATTTACAGCGACACTCTAAACCGATACAATTATTAAACTCGATGGTGCTCATCGAGTTCTTCAGTCGTGCAGCAACAGCACCACCATCGCTATATTCAGGCATGATGTCGACAGCGCCATCGACGTTTGAGACGCCTTTAATGGGGTCGACTGTAACTTTGGGCGAACTTACAGCATTATTTCTTACTGCAAAATATGTTTCTTCGGCTGTACCATCCAGTTCTTTGGCTGACTTACTCCTGTAGAGTTCGGGTCGTTGCCTGTATCGTCACCACTTGATATATCTTATCCATTCAGCTACTGCGACAAGGTATTTACGCATCAACAAACCACATGTCACCATTAATTTCGCCGCTATATAAACAATCCCAACCACATTAAATATCTGTGCTTATCGTGTGGGTCGCTGTTCTACCGCAACGATACTTACTGTAAACATGTAAGGTCGTGCAAAGTTAAACTGAATTCCTCATCGATGTCTCGGTGCCAGATCTGCAACAGAGAAATCTTGCAGCCTCCGTTGGTGGAGTGATGAATGGTGATTTCAATCATATGGCTTCACTACCAAAATCTTTGGCGACCAGTATGAACGACGAACCTGGCATCTCATCACCAGGAGCAGCATCTCTTTCCACAAAGCCATCTTTATCCATGGTTCTTGCTCCTTCCGTCGTGACGACAGCCGAACTATCTGGGATCCCTAGTGTGTGATCTACGTAACTTTCAGTGGCATATCGGTGTCGCTTCTGCTGCAAGGACGCCTTCCAGCTTACTGCATGGAGGCACGAAGTTCACGAGTGTCCGAATAGTTGGTTTCTTCTTTAACGAATTAGAATTGAAGGTGATGTTTATATGGATGCAAACGAACATGAATAATTTTGTAGTAATAAGTTTTAATAAATTTGAAAAATCAAAAACTTGTTTAATATTTTTTTCCTGGATCTTTTTTTGCCCTTTTATAAACTGATTTTAATAAAAAGAAGTACTATAATGAAAATATTATTTGTGATTTATACAATCACTTTATCTATATATGGTCACATGGCTTATACATGCAAACTTTCCTGGAGCTAGAAATTATATTGTAAACTAAATTTCACGAGCCTTGTCCTAAAAAATCGCAAATCATAATCGAATATGCCTATAAATATTCACTCGCTTACAACCTGACTTGCGAAAATGTGGGCAAACGATGATTTAATGTACAAAAAACAATCACAAATTTACTATTAAGTTTTATAAAAAAAATTGAATTCGGAATAGTTCTTGAAGTTATCGTGAGTGAGGGTATGCGCTAAACCAATAATACAATGGTTTTTATATAATTAATATATATATGGTATACATAATAAACACAAACAAAATTAAATATCGGTATGAGGAAATGTGCTATGATCGATTTTTATCACTTGGTGGGTGGGTGAGCGGGGTTATGACATTAAATGATCCTCGATTTTTAGAATTTTGTGGGCAATGGGGATGATGGATTGCATGGGGAAGAGCGGATGAGGGTGTGGTGAATGTAAATTTTGTGTTTTATAAGGAACCCGGGACGGGGGGGGGGTGTTGAGGGGATGAATGATGGCGTGTGCTAGTTTTTACTATTTTTCGGGGGGTATGGTTTTTCGATGGAGGAAGGGGAATCGATACGTTTTCCGATGCGTACTAAAGGGGCAGGCCAAAATTATGTAATTTTATTCTCATCGTTTCTAGACAACATTACTCGATTGTATTTTTTTAACTAATGGAATTTCGATTTACAGCGACACTCTAAACCGATTCAATTATTAAAATATTCAATGTAGCAATCTGATACTTTTTAATGTTTTATAATTTTTGTATAAACATTTTTTTTATTAAAATCATTTTTAAAAAATAATTTATTCGGATGACGGGAGAAGAAAATTCATCATGGCATCGAGCCCTGGCTGTGACGCCAACAAATATGGTGGACTGCACCATCCAAAAAGGCAGTCGACTTAGCCTACCAATATGGTGGAAATCTTCTACCTCCTGATTCATTATGAATGTGCCAAAACCGGCTCCAACATGGCATCGAGTCCTGGCTGTGACACCTACCAATATGGTGAAGTGTACTGGCCAGCATGGCTGCTGACCAGACCTACCAATATGGGGGACGGATCTTGTTCCTATCCCTGAACCCTGTGTCCCGAACCCTCATAGGCACACTACTACCATCGTAGTATTGAATGATAATTATTTTCGATGGCTTCCCAGGCCATTATTGTAGTAGTTGTGTACGGAGTCCACAGTTAGGTTAGATAGGAATTGTAGCATCTACCAGCTATTTTCAAAATTCTGGCCCGATAGTTATATTTCCCCAAAATTTATCATGATTTATCACTAAAGGCAATGCGTCGCCAATCTGTATAATTCCACATTGTTCTCTGATGACACCACTGCAAATGAAGGCGACGATTATGAAATGTTAATGCCAGGGTATTTAAAGGCCGCCGGGATCACAGATATACCTGTGATAGCATCTGGAAACCTTGACGCATTCTGCGTCCCTATATTTTATTCGTCAGAACACACGCTCTGGCGAAGCTCGCCGGCGGACAACCGCAATAAGGATTAAGGGTTTTGTGGACGTGCCGGAAGAGGGACGCCAGGAGCCTCGCAGCTGCAAAGGCACGCTACCAAAGGTTTCTGCATGTGCATCTGTTCCTGCACGTGCAGACGACATCCGGAGACAACGGAAGGCACCAGGGCGCGGACACAGCTGCATTTTGCAGCTGCCCAAGGGACACCGAGATCCCACCACCAGCTGCGTCTGTCCCGGGCTTGTACCGCAATAAACCATGAGAGCTTTTAGCGGACGTGCGTGCAGAACGGGACAATAAACTTCCAGGCCAGAACCAAGGGACGACGCCAGGCCGGCTGCGGACCACACGAGCAGCGGCCACGTGTTTTATGACCCAGGGGGACGACAAGCACCCCGGACCACGTGCAGAGACGGGGGAAGTTGAATATGGTGATGGACGCTACAAAACCACACGAAGGGGGGAGCAACAGGGCAGTCAGTTGAGAGACGTCGAACCAGTCAGTCGGGGGACCTGAAGCGAGGCGTCCGGGTCGGAGCCGGACAAAGCCAGTGCGATGAACGAGTCAGTCAGTCAGTCAGTCGCGGATCGAGCAGTCAGTCAATCAGTCGGAGTCAGTCGAGGATCGAGAATGCATCACGACGTCGACCTCAGTTGGAGGCCGTCAAACGGGACGTACGGCGGGAAGAATCNAGTCAGTCCAACTTCGTCAAACGAAGAGTGCTGAGTGGACCCGGGAGGAGGGGTTCCGAGAGCAGGCGTCGGGACGCCCCACCGCCAGCCGAGGGAAGACAGCGCAGCAGTGTCAGATAAGTAGTTCTACACCAGGTGTGAAGAATCTCCCCCTACCCCCCCTCGACGCCAGTCGCGGCGTCAAACCATATGTAGCCTACATAGAAAAAGGGGAGGGGAGTTTGTCTCGTGAGTTCATGTACCAGTTAACCTGTTCAAGCAACAATAAAACTCGATTATGTGAACTCACAAATAAAGTGTAATTTATTAGTAAATTGGACCTAGAGACAACAGTGTCGACGTATTCCTACGCCCTATCACTGAGGGCTAGCATCAAGTGCTGGCGTCTCACGCCGCAGAGCAGAATCAATACCTACTTCCAAACTTCCGCATTTGGCAGGTATCAACCTTTCTGGTAGAGACACGTTGCTTTACTGAAGCTATTACTTGTTGTTGGATGGCGAACAGGAAAGTCATTGGCTCTGCTTGTGCCTACCTGAATATCAAACAGTCCTCCCTCGTGGTGATCTGTGGGGATCGTCCAGAACCATTATGTCGTGTTTGGGTAACTTAACTTGTCCATTGCTCCGAAAATAATCTGACAGTGAAGTCTGAACGTCCTGAATGATAGTCAATTCGTTGCTGCAGCTAGTTTTTCCTCGAGTTTGTGCATGCGCTCTCCACATTTTGTAGAGACGATCAGTATATCATTGACTTAATTTTGGTGTATGACGTGACTTCTTCCCTTGAAACCGATACCAACACCTTTTAACGACAATCACTAAAACTGGTTTCAAATTGCAGCCATTTCATTTGACAGATTGACATACTCGCCCTTCTCCCCCCCCCCTCCACAATCTACGAAATGGAATGCAGTGTTTTCCTTTGCATCTATGAGTAAAGTTATCTGGCTTTAGGAGGCTATGAGGTTCAAATTGTATTTGCATTCACGCGAATTTTTGGTCTAGTTCACGGAATTAATTCACCTTGCATCCAGACAGATAAGTATTTTTTCTCTCTTCTTCTGTACATAGAACTGAAGTTTATGGAATTAAAAGCAGCTTCTCCCTCATTTGCTCTCTCGCTCACTCACAAACTTCATGGGACTACGGTCAACAAGCGTAGCTTTGAAAGGTCAAGGAAAATCAGTTATCGCGACCACCAATAAACTCTGAAACATATTGTGCGAACTTATTATCACAGAGCCATGTCAACGATTGTAAAGGATTTCCGTCTTAGCTCAGGTACATAGGCTACTTATAAGTGTCCACTGGGAGTTGGTAACACTTGGTAAGGCCATTTTTCCGACATTGAATGTCAGAAATACTCGGTGTCTTAGAGAGAACATGATAAACAAGGAGCTCACCCGAGTCTCGCGCCCAGGCCTCGTCACCCCGATGTCGGACGTCACCGCTTCAGGACCCGCAGCTGACCGGCCTGATGACACTCGCAGACTGTGTCACTCACAATCCTCGGAGCCCAGTGCACTCTTCGCGCCCCTCAACGCGTGTGTTGGCGTAATTCTTTCTGATTGGCTACCGTTGTGCGCCGGAGGTGGCGTGTCCTCGTCGTTTGTTCTAATTACCCTGGAATGCCCGTAGGTTAGCTGGACCCAAATTTTCTGTGTCTCTTTGCGCAATTCTCCGATGGTTGCTGAATTCGATTTTGGCTCGATGTTATGCTTCACAAAATCGTCTGTGGCCTCCTTCCCGGCTTTTGCTCAGACAGGTGTTGCACAACGGGGCCATTCGTTACCTCCTCCTCAAAGTGACGAAAAGAGATGACCTCATCTCTTGGAGGGATGCTGGAGAAAGTAGTAAATTGTAGAGAAAGATGTGAGATATATGCGGGAGAAATAAAGTAGGATTGGGTCGATAGTAGTAGTAAAGTAGTGTAGCGGAAATGTAGCATCGTTAGTGGGTCCGTAAATATTGTGAATGTGCTGGGCTGTATGAGTACTGGGCCACAATAGTGGAAAATGAGAAGTTGGCTGCATTGAAGATTTGACTTGGGTCGATGAACTGTGAACACTTGGGGGCTGGCCGTGGACTTGCTGACTAGTGATGTCGGCTGTTTTCCTGGTCGCTGTTCGTGCGAGACGTGGATGAGCTAGGGATGGAAAGAGGAGGGGGAGGGTTATGTTAGAACAACATATATATAATAAACTAACCANAGACGTGGATGAGCTAGGGATGGAAAGAGGAGGGGGAGGGTTATGTTAGAACAACATATATATAATAAACTAACCAATTCTTAAAAAAAATTATACATATTCTCTGTAGCACATATACGCCTATAGAACATTAATTCTAACATAACAAGATTTGAAATGTATGCTCAGATTACTATTGAAAGTTATTTACATTTGTACAGTTGTAATACGTATAATCATAATATTGACATTTTTAAGTTTTACTTTTATTAACAACAAAACACTTATACAGCAGAATAATATTGTACATTTATATCTCCCATAGTGGGTTACATTATTTTCTTTCATTTAGTCTCTACTTANATACAGCAGAATAATATTGTACATTTATATCTCCCATAGTGGGTTACATTATTTTCTTTCATTTAGTCTCTACTTATTAATGTGCATGTTTCATGTTTACTTCTTTACTGACCGGTCACTACAGTTTTATTATCTTAAGTTACTAATCTATTAAGATATTAAATTATTACTACTTTTATTATTATGGTGCGCCATAAAGGAAATTATGATAACAATGCATCGTAGGGAAGTAATAGGGATAATCGTTAAGTGAGCCCATTATTTTAAAGTTTGTGTAAATTATAGTATCATTTTGTCTGCCGGCAGTTAAAATAGGCTCCTTTAACTATTAGGACTGAATTTTAGGATAGGTTATGAGAAACGTGCATGTGATATTTATACGCACGTATGTTAAACTCTATTAGTGAGATAACTTGAGCTCTTTCTGTATATTTTTTCTAAACTCTTTATTTTAGCAACTCGGAAGGTTACTGAACTCTTAGTATGCCGTCGTGCTGCGAAGGTGTTCTGTGATAGGGTTGGCAGCAGTGTGTATCACGTCACCCACAGATGCTAATGCTATGTGAGCTGTACCTGTAGTCGCACAGCGCGTGAGTTCAGTTGAATACATGCTTCTCGCCCAGTACGATCTTGCGTGAAGCGGTCACGCGTAACATCACGAATGAGAAGAATTTTTTACGTAAAAAGAATCCGTTTCTGAAGGCTGCTGGTTAGTTCCTGTTGGAAGTCTTTGTTGCGTCTCTCACGACGGGTATCTGCTGCGTCGTGCGTTGCTAATAAAAAGGGTGTATGATTTGGTTGGTTTGGTACCTGGGTGATAGAGGATTGACGGAGATATTCACTCCAGCAGTTATTTATGTTTGTTATTAATTAATTGTTCGTGTGTGCTGCATTTGCTGCGTTTTTCGCAAAACATGTGTCATCTGACAAATAATAAAATGAAGAAAATACAGACGCCTATCAGTAGCGCAATAATTGTTGTTATGACACAACAGTAATATATACAAGAGTTATCATCGGTGTAAATATGTTGTTTTAATCCTCTTACATTCAAACAATCAATATATATTTGTGATAGTACATTGCTTATTAAAAATTGTTGTGGCGAGAATACCATCATTTTGATAAATTAATCATTATGGCATTGCAATTGACATCCGTCTCTATTTAGTGGTTGTTGTCGTATCTTCGTACCAATAAGTACCGGAATAAATTCAAAATTACGGATAACTGCTGGAGGTGGTGGAAAAGGACTACTAGATAAATAAAAAGAAAGAATAAACATGGCAATGCAGCATTTTTTATGTTTGTCATCTGAAAAACAACATGACATGTGAGTCCCTTTATTATATAATCTTTATAATTTACTTAGTAATACTCTAGGCTTGTATGAGTTGTCTGTTGAGTAGTTTCAGGGTTTATTTGTGTGACAGCGGTGATGGGCGTGATCTGTACGGCTGCAGTAGGAGATGTGGAAGGAAATGTGGCGTGTGCATTGTTTGTTACTTGTGGTTGGCTGTTGTGCGTATGTATCGCTTTATGAGTGGTTTTTATTGTATTACTTAAATAGGCCGTCTTCATATTGCGAGTATTTACCGTATCACTATATTTCTTTCCCCGTCTCCTCATTTCTATCAGTACCATGTTTTTGGAGAGGACTTTCAAGATTTTATAGGGTCCTGTAAATTTGAATGAAAGTCCTTTCCTTCGTGAGTGACTTTTTAGCCACACCCATTGATTGTCTTTATAGCTAGNCCTGTAAATTTGAATGAAAGTCCTTTCCTTCGTGAGTGACTTTTTAGCCACACCCATTGATTGTCTTTATAGCTAGTGGGTCTAAAATGTTTGCTAAAATATTTAGCTTGTGTAAGTTGCCCTTTAGTTACATTTTCCGCAGTTCTGTCTCTCACATTTTGTAATGTCTGTAAACAATCGGTTGTCCGTATATCTGGTTTGTTGAGAACTACATGCGACTGTTGGCTTGCATTAACTTCCCGTATAAGAAAAATGGAGAAAATCCAGTTGTTGTATTGACTATAGTATTATTATTGAAAGTGATAAATTCTAAATATTCATCCCAGTTTTGCTGGTCTGATTCCGCATGCATAGTTAACTGTTGGGCTATGACTTTGTTCATGGCCTCTGTCAGGCCATTGGCTTGGGGATTATAAGCCACAGCGCGCAATTTCTTTACTTTTAACTCTGGCAATAACTGTGAAATCACTGCATTATGGAATGACGTGCATCGGTCTGATAATAAATATTTAGGACAGCCAAAAATCTAAGTACGACTATTTTAATAAACTGTGCGCAAGTTCGTGCATCTATGGCTTGTACTGGTATGGCCAATACATATCGTGTAGCATGTTCGGTCATTACAAATATATACTTATTGCCCAATTTTGTTGTTGGGAGAGGGCCTTTTGCATCTATTGACCACGTAGAAAATATAGGAGGGGGTGGCATGGATTGCAATTCACCTTCTGGTTTATTGTGAGCTCGTTTTGCGGGCTGACATGTTTCACATGTTTTAACATATTCTTTTACGAATGTCTGTATCGCCTCCCATGTATATGCTTGTTTTATCTTATCAATAGTTTTACATATGCCAAAGTGTCTGCCCCCTAATAATTCGTCATGATGGGCCGTAATAATTTCTGGGACATAATGTTTTGGTACCACCGTTAGGTGATGTTCCCCTGTTAGTGTATGTACTTTATAATAGATTTCCCCATTTGCTGTTATCCCATATCTACGAGATAGATGGCGAATCGCTGGTGGTACACTATCTGGTTGTGTAAGGGCATGTTTTATTTTTTAAATGAATGGGTCCTTGTAATACTCCCCTTGAAAGGGTTATGTATTAGAAGAAAGGCACTGGAGTGGGAATATAAATAGTTCTTTCTCCGATTCAATGGTCTCTGTTACATTTGTATTTATGGGTGCAAAATGTAATTTATTATTTATTGCATTTGTGTACTATGAAACATTTGCAATGGGCCTATCACACTGAACGGATTTGTTTTGTGGATTTTTATCTGACTCCATAGTTATTTTAATTTGATAATATGTTTATTCTGCTTGTAGTATGGATTTAACTGGGAGGGTATGTTTTGGAACTTAATTTTTATTTTGTTTTTTGTGCTATTGCCCTTGACGTTGAAATTATTTTTATATTCTTCCCAGTTTTAGGAGATGTGTTTAGTTATTGTCCTCTTAACTTNCTTAATTTTTATTTTGTTTTTTGTGCTATTGCCCTTGACGTTGAAATTATTTTTATATTCTTCCCAGTTTTAGGAGCTGTGTTTAGTTATTGTCCTCTTAACTTCTTCCGTTTTTTCTGTGTTATAAAATATTATTATTGAGAGTGCTTAAAATATATTATCTATGTGTGGGGAGGTGTTAAGTAATGTGTAATACTTGTTATTTATTTCTTTCTGGTACATTGTTTATGTTTCCGTGTTTGGTACACTTGATAAATAATCTGCTATAATGTTATGTTTACCTTTAACAATTCTGATTTCAAATGAAAAGTCGCTGAGGGCTGTTGAAAATTTTTGAGTACTGCTGTTATGTTCTGCCATTGATTTAAGGGAAGTGTGATCAGTTTCAACTATAAATTTGCATCCGTATAAATACTGCCAAAAGTAAGTAAAAAAATATTTAACTGCTCTGAGTTCTCTTTTTGTTGTTGACCAATTTCTTCTATTTTGTGCTAGTGACTTGGATGCATAAGCGACANCATCCGTATAAATACTGCCAAAAGTAAGTAAAAAAATATTTAACTGCTCTGAGTTCTCTTTTTGTTGTTGACCAATATCTTCTATTTTGTGCTAGTGACTTGGATGCATAAGCGAAACAAATCTTTGACCTTGTGAGTCTTCTTGTAATAATGCTCTGCCAACAGCTGTTTTTGACGTGTCGCAAAATAAAATTGTTTTTCTATTATCTTTAAAAGGTGCTGGTATTGGGGCTGAGGTTATAGCTTCCTTTAATTGTAAAAAAGTCTGACTGTTGCTGTATGTCCCAATAAAATTTTGTGTCCTTTTTCGTTAACTCTGTTAGGGACTGTGCAATTTGAGAATAATTCCAATAAATTTTCTTAAATATGATGTGAAGCCCAAAAAGGACTGTAATTGCTTTATACAGGGAGCGGCAGAAATAACTCCCGAATTTGCTACCGCCATGGGCTCGGCGCTAGTGGTGGTAGGTGGCCCGGGGTTGTGTCATAGTGCAGCACCACTGCTGCCATTTCAGTCGCCACCATGGCATGGAGCGGTGAACATCGTGCGTTCGTCCTTGAAACCAATTTTAAAATTGCCATTGTGTAATCACAACGCAGCGATTATTTCGTACGCGGTTCGGAATAGGTCGGCACGGTACAGTCCCTGACAGGAAAACCGTTCTATTGTGGGTTAAAAATGTTAGTCACAGGTTCGGCTTTAAAAATGCACCGCCAGGTAGAACTCGCAGCGCTCGAACTCCACAGAACGTTCAATTACTCCAACAAGCAGTTACCAAATCTCCAAGACGTCCAGCCCGTAGGCACGCTGCCAGCTTGGGAATATCTGATCGTAATGTGAGAAGAATTTTACACCAAGACCTCCACTTTCATCCGTACAAAATCATGGTAGTGCAGGAACTTAGTGAACGTGATTGGGCCAACCGTATTGCATCTTGTCAGGCTGTCCTGGAAAACGTTCCAACAGACTAAGTTGTGCTCTCAAGTGACGAAGCACATTTTCATTTATCAGGATTCGTCAACAAACAGAATTTTCGATATTGGGCAGAAAATAATCTTCGGCAACTTCATAAGCGACCTCTCCATAGCCAACGTGTCATTGTTTGGTGTGCTGTAGCAGACTTTGGAATAATAGGCCCGTATTTTGTTGAGGAGGAAGGACGAACAGTTACAGTAACATATCATCGTTACGTAGAGATGCTACACAACTTCCTGGAGCCGAAACTGAATGAACGTGAAAATCTTGCTGTATGGTTTCAACAGGATGGTGCCACCGCTCACACAGCAAGAGAATCTACGGTAGTCCTAAGACAAATGTTTNTCAAAAACCATTATGTTAAAAAATTAAGTGACAATTAAAACAAGATTATGTTTAAAAATTAAGTGACAATTAAAATAATATTACTTTTAAATATTAAGTGACAATTTAAAAAAAAATTATGTTTAAACCTTAAGTGAAAATTAAAAAATATTATGTTTAAAGATTAAGTGAAAATTAAAAAAATTAATTTAAACTAAATGGCAGANAAAAAATATTATGTTTAAAGATTAAGTGAAAATTAAAAAAATTAATTTAAACTAAATGGCAGACATATTTATTTTAGATGGTTTAATAAAAAAAACTGATCTTAGCAAACACATAAAAAATAATCGGAATCACATTCGGGAGTTATTTCTGCCGCTCCCTGTATTTATGGGTGGTGGTGTATCAATTATTACCTTAGTTTTATCTGGATCTGGTGTAAGTCCTTTTGGTGTTAATTTATGTAATAATATTTATACCTCCTGGTACGCAAATGTACATTTTTTTGGATTCAGTTTTACTCCAAATTCTCTCTTACGTTTAAGTAATTTTTCTAAATTTCTTACGTGTTCATAAAAATCATTACCTATTACAAAAATGTCATCAAGATAACATACTACTGACTGCCATATAAGGTCACATAGTAATGTATCTACAAATTCCTAAAAAAAATTTGGGTTACTTTTTCATTCCATTGGCAGTCTACAGTATTGAAATAATCCTATTTGATCTATAGCAAATGCTAACTTATATCTGTCTTCTGGTTTAATGGGGATTGTAGAAAATCCTGAAAACATATCTAAAATAGTAATGTATTTAGTATTTTGTAATATTTGTAAAATATCTTCCGTCCTTGGCAATGGATAATTTTGATCTGGTATGAAATTATTAAGGCATCTGAAATCCGTAACCATTCGTATGGTTCCATCCTTTTTTCGGTACAACTAAACACGGATCTGCATAAGGGATTGTTGATTTTTCTACTATTTTTGTGTCTAGAATGTCCTGGATTTGTTGTGTTAGTGCTTCTCGCCTTATATGAGATCTTCTATTCTATATGGTTTGCAATGGATGGGGTTTTCTGTTGTTAAATCAACTTTAATTTTATATTATTTGGTTTCTGTTAATTCCGTAATTTTGAATGCGAATCTGTCTTTGTATTTCTCTAATAAATTTTTCATTTTTGCCTTTCTGTCTGGGTGCAAAGCTGGGTTTATATTTTGAAATGGAAGTTGATGTTCCTCAGGTTTTAAATNAGCTGCATAAGGGATTGTTGATTTTTCTACTATTTTTGTGTCTAGAATGTCCTGGATTTGTTGTGTTAGTGCTTCCCGCCTTATATGAGATCTTCTATTCTGTATGGTTTGCAATGGATGGGGTTTTCTGTTGTTAAATCAACTTTAATTTTATATTATTTGGTTTCTGTTAATTCCGTAATTTTGAATGCGAATCTGTCTTTGTATTTCTCTAATAAATTTTTTATTTTTGCCTTTCTGTCTGGGTGCAAAGCTGGGTTTATATTTTGAAATGGAAGTTGATGTTCCTCAGGTTTTAAATNATTTTTGCCTTTCTGTCTGGGTGCAAAGCTGGGTTTATATTTTGAAATGGAAGTTGATGTTCCTCAGGTTTTAAATTTTGCATTTGCTGTGTAGTGTTTAGAATGAAAATACTATTGTCTTTATCTAGATCAATGAATGGAGCTGCAATAATTTTGTCATGCGTATGTCTTAGAGTTGCTACTTTTGCATACAAATCTGGTATTGAAAGTTGTTTCTTCATGAAATCGCAACCAATTATTGCGTTGGCTCTGAGGTTTTCAATAACCAGAAACTCGTGCGTGAATGTGTGTGCCTCAATGTGGAATTTCAGATTTATGCAGTGTTGAGGGGGGGGGGCGTGGTAGTTCTTCTGTTGCTGCTATTATTTTAAGAGGATGTGTAATTGTTTTAAATTTGTTGTTTGCTATAATAGTTGCGGTTATGGATGATTTTGAACATCCTGTGTCAATTAAAGTTAAAAATGTGTTTTCTTTTGTGTGGATGGTAATTTTTGGAGTGGTGACTAGGTTTTCTGTAATTTTCGTTATCCTTATAGATATTCTCTCTTTTTCTTTGTGTTTTGTTTGTTGAATTTTTTCACACTAATTTTTGTACGTTCTGTTCTTTAAATATTCTGTATGTTTTGTCAGGTGCCCTTTTTTCTATATTGCGCGAGCTGGTATAGGTGTGCGTATGCAAATAACAAAGGTATGGAACCAATCAGAGTAACGCGATGCGGTCGGCTCGCGGATATATTCTGTTCAAGTATCTGGCAAAGTTGCTAGATCGGTTACTGCTGCTACAATGGCAGGTTATCAATATTTAAGTGAGTTTGAACGTAATGTTATAGTCGGCGCATGAGAGATGGGACATAGCATCTCCGAGGTAGCGATAAAATATGGATTTTCGCGTACTACCATTTCACGGGTGTACCGTGAATATCGGGAATCCGGTCTGCGGCCGGAAAAAGATTGTGAACGGACGGGACAAACGACGACTGACGAGAATCATTAAACGTGACAGACGTGCAACCCTTTCTCAAATTGGCACAAAATTTCAATGCTGGGGCATCAAAAAGTGCCAGCATGTAAACTATTCAACAGACCATCATTTATATGGGCTTTCGTAGCCGAAGGTCTACTAGTATACCGTTGTTGACTGCACGAAACGAAGTTTCACGCCTCGCCTGGGTCCGCCAATACCGCCATTGGACTGTTGATGACTGGAAACACGTTGCCTGGTCTGACGAGTCTCGTTTCCAATTGTATCGGGTGGATGGATGTGTACGGGTATGGAGACATCTTCATGAGTCCATGGACCCTACATGTCAACAGGGGACTGTTCAAGCTGGTGAAGGCTGTTTCATGGTATGGGATATATGCAGTTGGCGTGAAATGGGACCCCTGATACGTTTAGATACGACAGATACGTAAGCATCCTGTCCGATCACCTGCACCCATTCATGTTTATTGTGCATTCCGACGGACGTGGACAATCCCAGCAGGACAATGGGACACCCCACACGTCAAGAGTTGCTATCGAGTTGCTCCAGGAACACTCTTCTGACTTCAGACACTACCATTCACCACCTAAATCACCAGACATGAACATAATTTAGCATATCTGGGATGCCTTGCAACGTGCTGTTCAGAAGAGATCTCCACCGCCTCGCACTCCTATGGATTAGTTGACTGCCCTGCCAGATTCATGGTGTGAATTGCTTCCTGCATACCTTGAGACATTAGTGGAGTCCATGCCACGTCGTCTTGCGGCACTTCTGCTTGCTCTGTGGGACCCTACACGATGTTAGGCAGGTGTACCAGTTTTTTTGGCTCTTCGGTGTATATCTGTATTGGAANTCACCAGACATGAACATAATTTAGCATATCTGGGATGCCTTGCAACGTGCTGTTCAGAAGAGATCTCCACCGCCTTGCACTCCTATGGATTAGTTGACTGCCCTGCCAGATTCATGGTGTGAATTGCTTCCTGCATACCTTGAGACATTAGTGGAGTCCATGCCACGTCGTCTTGCGGCACTTCTGCGTGCTCTGTGGGACCCTACACGATGTTAGGCAGGTGTACCAGTTTTTTTGGCTCTTCGGTGTATATCTGTATTGGAANTGCTCTGTGGGACCCTACACGATGTTAGGCAGGTGTACCAGTTTTTTTGGCTCTTCGGTGTATATCTGTATTGGAAAACAGTGGGCACCTTTCAAAATGATGTCCCTCATAGAAACATAACGCGCATGTATTTGCAAATTCTTTCTGTGCCCCATATTTTCTTTCTACTCTACTTTGTATTACCTTTTTATCTTTACATTTTTGTTCGGTTTGCTGTTGATAATTTTGGCTCCTATTTTTTCAGTACCCTGTTTTGAATATTATAAGTTGAGTGCTGGGTCTCCTTACTATTTGTTTTGTATGTGCTCCTTTCTTTGTTGTTTTTATGTTTTTCTTCCTCTTTTCGGTGTATGTTATGGCGTGGGGAATATTTCCTTGTCCCAGATTGAATGCTACTCGGTCTTTGTGATCTGTTGTCTGGCTTTGCATATCTGTTATTTGTCACTATTTGTATGCTAGACATCTGTTGTGGTATGATTGAGTAACAATTTGTACCAGGTGTACAATATCTGCTGGCCATTTATGCATATGTCGCTGTTTTATATTCCCCCTGGTTGAGTTCAAGTATGCAGGGTTGATGGAGGTTATGTACTAACCTGTACTGCCCATTTTTTGTATTTTTAAATGTCTGTGTGTAAGGAGTAGGATAGTGTGCATTCATAGAATGTTGAGGAAAAAATATGGATATGGTATTGCTGGTTTGTGGAATGGATAAGGTGGAACTTGAAATAAGGGATGTGAGTTCATTATGGGTACTCTGTATGTGTTGAAATTTCTGTTTTGCTTAAAATTTGTTTTTCTCTCTGATCTTCATGTGTTACCTGCCTTTTGTTCATTTGTATGTTCATCTGCCTTTGTGGTATATTTGTAAACTCAGAGTTTATTAATTTATTCTTTTTGTTCTTTAATTTGTGTTTCCATAAAAGTTGTTGAATTTTGTGTGTGATTGTGTACATTCTGTTTATATTTAAAAATGCCTGCTTCTATGTGTCTGATGTTGTTGATCATCTCCAATAGTGTGTTATTGTTCATAATAATGAGTTTATCTACTACTAAGGGTGCTAACGAATTCCAGATAATTTATTTAATTTCTTGCTCCCGTATATTGTGTTTGACATTATTTGCTAAAAAAATGATTTCTTGAACATGTACAGTTGCACATTCAGTAGGTTCCTGTCTCTTCGTGTACAATTGTATTTTGTATTTAGTAATGTTTTCTTCTGTTGCAAAAATGTTGGTTAGTTATTGTGTAATTCTTTCACATGTGAGTAAGAGAGGTTCTGTTTTGTTGATAATGTTTTCATACACTCTTTTAGGTGGACCTAATAGGTGTATTTGTAGTCTTTTTATCTTTGGTTCTTCGTTCCATTGGTTAATTTATGCCCCTGTTATAAATTGTTTTATTAATTCGAAAATGTCTGCTTCCTGACTACTGTGGAATGTTTCTATAGTCACTGGTTGTTGGATTACTGTGTTAAATTGTGGAGGTTGTTCCATTTTTGTGTGTGTTTTTAAACATTGTAAATATTGTCTTGTACAAGGCCTATTAACTCCTTGTATATTTTCTGTTTATGTTGTTATATTAAAATTGAAATTTTTCCTCTGTATTTTTCTCTATGTCAATTGATATCGGGTTGGCAGTTACTGTGTCAAGAAATCTTTTTAATCGCGATTGCTTTTTGGCAGTGCTAGTCATTTAAATATGTGTTAACATGTTTTATAGTCTGTACATGACAAGTATTTCATTATTAATCTATTCATGCAGTCCATGCAATTTAGCACCAAGTACATGCAATTATTAGCGTTGCTGTTATTTGTTAACTAAGCAATTATACTAAAATAAATATGTTACTTAAAATGATAATCTGAAAAGTGAGAGGGAGGGTGGGGGTAATTAGTTGGAGGTGGAGCTGACTCGCTTGCTACTCGATCGGTAGGGCTCTTAAGGCGCCTCCACCATTTGTTATGAGTCTTACCTGCTCATAAACTATTAGGATATTGAGGGGTAGAATAAGGTATAAGGATAAGCTCAGAATAAGAGGACTTATAGAANCTGCTCATAAACTATTAGGATATTGAGGGGTAGAATAAGGTATAAGGATAAGCTCAGAATAAGAGGACTTATAGAAAGAGTTCATAGAGTATTTATTTTCGTTTTGCAACAGTTATAAATTGTTACATAGATAATTGAGACAAGAGTCCAACGAGAGAGAGAGATAGAGAGAGAGAGAGAGTGGAAAAGGAAGGTAATTATATTAGAGAGAACATGATAAAGAAGCAGCTCNGAGAGTTCATAGAGTATTTATTTTCGTTTTGCAACAGTTATAAATTGTTACATAGATAATTGAGACAAGAGTCCAACGAGAGAGAGATAGAGAGAGAGAGAGAGTGGAAAAGGAAGGTAATTATATTAGAGAGAACATGATAAAGAAGCAGCTCACCGGAGTCTCGCACCCAGGCCTCGTCGCCCCGATGTCGGACGTCGCCGCTTCAGGACCCGCAGCTGACCGGCCTGATGACACTCGCAGACTGTGTCACTCACAATCCTCGGAGCCCAGTCCACTCTTCGCGCCCCTCCACGTGTAGTTGGCGTAGTTCGTTCCGATTGGCTACCGTTGTGTGCCGGAGGCGCGGTGTCCTCGTAGTTTGTTCTAATTACCCTGGAATGCCCGTAGGTTAGTTGGACTCACATTTCCTGTGTCTCTTTGCGCAATTCTCTGATGGTTGCTGAATATGATTTCGGCCCGATGTTATGCTTTACAAACACTCGTATGTGGCCTCCTTCCTGACTTTTACTTAGACAGGTGTTACACAACGGGGCCTTTCGTAACAATTCGCAAACTGAGCAGTCGTAATCAGAATTAAAGCAAAGTATGGTTTTGCGTCGTGCTGGAACGCAAAACTGCTTTGAGTTTCCTAGCGTCGTGATTATATTAGACCCACTTGCAACATGTGTCACGATGCGCGTGTTGAAAGTGTTGCCCACCTGTAAGCATAGACATGGCACTCAAAATGTATGTGCTCTTATCGCCGAAACGGTTAGCCTGAGCAAGTTCAGACAAGATAACTTTTTTTTGTTAATTAAGACATGCCGCTTATTAATTCGCCTAGAAACGTATCTTATGGCCTACATTTACATAATTACATGCATACTAAAGATAATAAAGGTGGCAAACCCTAGTTTTCCAGTGACAGGGTTGGATGACAGTCCTAATTCGTTCACCATGTGCGTATCTCCATGCACGTAAACGAAATACAAAAGTTGAATGATCCATCTGAAATGGTTTTTGCTTTGCTCTCACCTAACATGTTCCTCAGCTCCACTTTCATGGGAGATCCTACGAGAAAAAGCGGTGGTTCCAATTCTCATTCTTCTTGTTATGTCCTAGCTACAATGGGCCGCGAGCTGATTCGCCATTTCCAATCCACCCTCAATAATGCCTACATACAAATCTTGGTTGAATTTGGTCAAATTGTTTGATATATGTGGCAAACTTACCTAAATTATTTATGAAGCCACCATTATGAATATCGTTGTCTGAAGCATTTAAATCATGCAAGTTTACAAGGCCTTCTGTAGCATTTATAGTGTTCACAATTTGGTACAAATTAGTTTAAATGTTCCACTGTAAGATTTGGTGAGAATCGGTTGAGTGGTTCTGGAGATACAGCATAAAACCTCAATAATTTTCATATGGTGTTCTTCATAAATGGAGGACAAATAAGTAATGTAGTAGTGCATTCGATTATTCCATACTGCCAATATACAAAGTTAAGTTAAAATAGATTATATACATTTTCGTACATATAGCACACAAAACTAAAATTATTTGATAGCTGCCATTTTGAAAATATTTGTGTCGCACTTAAAATGCATATATTAACATGGCCTACCACCGTAACACTTCTTCGCCAAATTTTGTACGAATGGGTTGATTGTTTCTTGTGAAACGAGATAAAAAATTAATTTTTTATTGGAGAGCCAAAGAATGGCAGAGAAATGAGCATCTGCATATACCAATTTGGTAGTTGTAATATATACAGCCAGTACACAAAGTTATGATGGGATTTATTTCGTTAGTAAAATATACTGAGCTAAAATATTTATATAGCCACCATTTTGAAAATAAGTGCCTGATCTACTTAAAAATTCGAGTTTACATCACCGGCTGCAGTACTATTTACTTGCCAAATTTGGTAGAAATTTTACCAATTGTTTTCCAAGATATAATAAAAACATTTTTCTTCGCATGGTGCTATCTCACAAAATGGTGGACGAAAGATGCCCAATGTAGACACACTTGATAGTTGTAATTTCTACTGCCAGCATACAAAGTTAATTTTGGTTTGATTACATGGTTTTGACGATGTAGCATTTTAAGCTACAATTGGCAATATAGCGGCCATTTTTAAAATAAGTGTATGACATGCTTAAAACATACAACTTAACATTATCTGCTGCTGTACTACTTGTTTGCCAAACTTGGGAATGATTACACAGTTACGATGTTATAGCATTTAGAGCAAAAATTGCAAAATGGCAACCAATTTAAAAATAAGTGTCTGACATGCTAAAACATGTAATGTTGCATCATCTAACGCAGTACTATATGTTTAACAAATTTGATAGGATTTGGCCAATTATTCATCGAGAAATGATGCAATTTTTTTTGCATAGTGCTATCTTACAAAATGGCGGGAAAACGATGCTCTATGTAGATACAGTTGACAGTTATAGTATCTATTGCCAGCATACAAAGTTATGTTTTGTGAATTGATTACTTATATTGGATGATACAGCATTCTATGCTAAAATAACCATATTGCCACCATTTTAAAAATAAGTGTCTTTCATTGTTAAAACATACCACATAACCCCATCTGTATGAGTACTGCTTGTTTGCCAAATTCGGTAAATATAGATTTTTTACCAAGATGTGTCATAAAACTTTATTTATTCGTATGGCGCTATCTTACAAAATGGACGACAAAAGTGGTTACATGTTGGTATGTATGACGTTTATTTATTTCTTCATTTGGTGCTATTCTCGGAAATGGCTGACCAACAACAATATCCATCCCAAATTAAATGCTTATGCGATGCTCTGTCAGGATACAAAACTTGGTGTAAATCGGTCGAATGGTTCCCGAGAAATAAAATATCAGACCAAATTTTTTAATGACTGCCATTTTGGAAGTAAGTGCCTGGCGTAGTTTAAAACAATAAAAATCAGGTTTCCTTACTAAGTTTTTACATGTACCAAATTTGGTGAAATTTGGTTTACACATTCAAAAATTGAAAAGGGGGTGGGACACACACACACACAGACACACACTCTTGCACACACACACGCACATAAAACACACATCCAGACACACAGCCAGAAAAGTGATCTCATAAACCTTTCTTGGCTTTGGAAAGTAGGCTGAAAAGGAGAATATTTTAAATTTGATTGTTTAAGGTGTACGGATTTTCACACAGGTGGATTTTTAGCCTACTTTCCGAAGGTAATATAGGTTTATGAGATCACTTTCCTGTCTGTGTTTTGTGTAGGTGTGTGTGAAAGTGTATGCTCCTAAAAACTTTGGTACCCATGAACCAAATTTTACCAAACTCGCTACACATATAGTACTTAAGAATGACATTCGACTTATATAGTTTCCGATATGCGAAGTACTTATTTAAAAATAACTGTCATTTTAAAATTTAGTATGTAAAGTCATTTTATCAGCATCTACTTAACCCATTTAAACAAAACTTGGTATTTTGACAGTGCATCATGTAAGCATCGAATTTAAATTCAGGTGTTCTTTTTAATCTGCCATTTTTGAAAATATAATTAGATAAAATAATTAAACTTTTAAGTTACATCCCAGAAAGTAATCAACCGATTTCCGCCAAATTCATAATGTAATTAATACTATGGTTGGCCATGTAAATGTATCAATTTAAATAGATAAAGACAGTTATTTTCAAAATGGCTGTCACAAATAATTTAGGGTAAATTGCTGTATCTACTGTTTGACCGATTTTGACAAAATTTGGCATGCAGAAAGTATCTATAACAAGCAATAAATGTACCTATTCAGAACACATTTTGTCAGCAATTTTTAAGCTAGCGCCTCATTAAATAATAAAGTTTTTATTTCGAATCAAGAAAAACAATCAACCTAGTGCCACCAAATTTGGCAAACAAGTAGTATTACGGCTGGCTATGTAAAATTATATATTTTGATACCTCCCCAGTGCTATGGCGTATAAGTAGGTATTGATTCTGCTCTCTGCGTAAGGCGCCAGCAATTTGATGCTAGCCCTCAGTGTTAGGGCGTAGGAATATGTTGATGATACTATCCCTAGGTCCAATTTACCAAATAAATTCGCCTTCTTCGCGAGTTAACATATGTCAGTTTTATTTTCGCTTAACAGGTTAACTTCTACATGAACACACAAGACAACTCTCCCCTCCCCCTAGCTACATAGACTATGTAGGGCTTGAAGCGGCGATTTGTGCCGTGGGGAGCAAGGTTCGTCACACTTCCTGTATGTCTCTACTTCGCTGTCTCGAGGCAATGGTCCATCTCCCAGCCGGCGACCTCGGGACCGCTCCGTCACTCGGTGGACGGGCTGCGACGCCTGGGCTGCGACAGTTCCTCGCCGACCGGTGCTGACGTCTCGATGCCTTCTCTCGAACTCGTTCATCCCGGCTCCAGTCCACACTCCTCGCTTCAAATCGGCCGACTGCCTCGTTCCTTCCTCTTCCTCATGTTTTTGTAAGCTCGTTCGCCATATTAAACTCGCATCATCTCTGCACGTGGCCGGGCTGACCGCCACGTCCTCTGGGTCGTAAAAACGTGTTCGGCGCTCCGGCTACCCGCACGTGGGCCCAGCGTCGTCCGTCGATTCTGGCATCGAAGTTTATTGCTCCACCCTGCACGTGCTGGAACACTTGGTGGCCCCTTGGTCGGCGCATGTGTTTCTTCTGCCTCAGGATATCGAGTCGCTATTATTCTCTCATACTCGCCAAAAGCTCTCATTATTTATTGCACTAGCCGGCTCGGGAGAGACGCAGCTGCTGGTGTGAGCTTAGCGTCCCCTTGTGGCTGCGAGATGCAGCTGCGCCTGTCTTCCTCTGCATATGGCCCCTACCTCACGTGTTCATTCCACCTCGGAATCCTGGCGTCATTCTTCTAGCACGCTCGCCAAACCGTTAATATTTATTGCGGTAGCCAGCCTGCGAGTTTCGACAGAGTGTGCCTTCTGACGAAAAAATATCTTTCGGGACGCGAGATGCGTACATTTTTAAGTGAGGCACTTATTATAAAAATGGCGAAAATATAACAATTTTAGCTTAGTATACTATATCTATAAAATCGCAAAGTAAATTCCATTAGCACCATATATTACAACAATCAAATGGGTCTCCATAGTCTCTTTTGTGTGTCATCTAGTAGAATATTTCCATATGAAAAATAACTATTTATGCCATATCTCGGGAAACCTTAAATTTATTACGACTGAATTCTGGCAACAAGTTATACTTTTGTAGTCCACCTAAAATTATGTGACTTAAGGGAGTAGTCACATATTTTCAACATAACAGCCATGTATAATTTAAGTTAGTGTGCCATATGTCCAAAACAATTTCAACTGAACTATATATATATATATATATATATATGGCAGTATCTGTGACAAAAATCAAATTTTCTAATACATCACCTTTACACCGTTTATGAAGATATAACCACATGAGAAAATTGAGCTTTTATGCTATATCAACCGATTCCCGCCAAATTTTGCACACTGAGAGTCACAGCAGGCCGCGTAAAATTACATTTTTAAGTGGTTCAGAATTTTTTTAAGGGAGGAAATATAAATCATTTAGATCAGTACTTAATAGCAAGCAAACAAGTTAACAAAATTCAGCTTAACTCTGTATGCTGATAGTATGCACTATAATCATCCAACATATGTATAAAATATTCCTTTGCATGCATTTATGTAATATATTGCCAGGTGAGAAAACTGAACCTTTATACCCTATTTCTGAAAACAATCATCTAATTCCCATAATTCCCTAAATTCAATATCATTACTTCGTGGTGTATTTGCTTATTGTGGAGAAGGGAATGGAGCAGTTGCGAATGAATGAGGAATGGAGTGATGACTAACAGGGACTTACAATTTAAAACATTATATTTCGTATTACGTAAATATTTGTTACATTTTCTCTTCCGGGTGAAGTAGCTTGAGGAATAGAAGATAATGTTCTTGTAAAGAGGAGGTTTAATAAAAGCAAAGGTTTCGATAGCATTTCTAAGTTTTTTTTAGTATAAATAGTTTTAACATGTTCTATTTTTGTAGGTAAATTAAGAGTTTGGGTATGGGGAGGGCATAGGAAAGGGAATGAATTTCGAATGGTCATTGGGTGCTGACAGGAAAGAACTTTCTAAGCTAATGTACAATACTTTTGGTTCATCGCGGAATTACCGCTGTTCCTTTCTATATAACTTTAAATAAATTGCAACATAATTACAGTTCTATTGTTTTATGATATAAACTCTGCTTACGAATTCATGCGATATTCCCTTTTAAACTGCAATAAGAAAAGTAGACTACAGAGCATCAAGAATATTTTCACCTTATGTACGTGAATTAATTTAGTATAATTAGAGTTACCAGTACGAATCGATGAAATACAGAGTCACATTTTAGTAGTGAAATTCCTATAATATTTCATAAACGTATCTGTGTTGTTTCTCAGGTACAGTATTGTGATGAAAGCTCCGGAAAACTCACGTCCATGGAGTCATCTCATCACACCATTCAGCGACCGTCTCTGGTACTTGGTGTTGGCTCTCATTCCGCTGTTCGGCGCTATAGTTGCCTTGATCCACTACCTAGATTACGTGCTCCGGGGACCGGAGGAGCAGGAATACTCTTTCGGCCTGATGGATTCTATATTTAGTATTTTTGGTATATTTTGCAACCAAGGTCAGTATCAAAATAATGTCATTACCTCTAACACGTAAACTAGTGGTAATATTTGCAATTATGTGATTAGTTTGTTATATTCTACTTAAATAACTCATCTAACTCGCGGCAGTAAGAATGGTTTGGAATATAGTTTATAATTTTGACTTTTAATGGTCTGTGAATTTAATAAACACTTAATTCAGTTTCGCCAAAATGAGTTTTTGTTTCCTACCTGTGGGTGGTTAGGGTGAGAGGACTTTTTATTTGATTGTAGTTGGAATTTCTGCACTCTACCCACTGTCGCTCTCTCAATTGACAGAACTCTATAGCTAGATTAGTGTTGGTCGTTAAGGTTTTCACACGTGGCCATGTAAAACTGTGAAAGAATACAAATTTGGTTCTTTGTGGAACAATTGCAAAGTGACTTATATTTCTCGCAGATACGAGGCATGTTCAGATGAAACCCGTTTGAGATGTGTAGCCACTGGACGAGGAAGAAAGGAAGAAGGGAACACGTTCAAATAAAGAGTATTATTTAGTAATGCTTACTGCATCCAATGTTTCTTATAAGACGTCACCTACGGCGTTCAACCAGGCTTTCCTTTGTAGTGTTGGCGGTTAACTCTCATAGCAGAGAAAGATTACTGTAGCTGCTTGGTGAATTTCTCAGCTGCATCCTTTACATCCTCGGCGTTATCGAATTTTTGTACGTTTAGGAATTTCTATAACGGTCTTAAAAGATTATAAGTTTCGTTTCTCACAACTGCACAAGATACATAAACTCCCAAATCTGCAGAAAGTTGCAGCGCAGCGTATTTTCTCAGTCAGCTGTCATGTAACAACTCTTTTGGATTACGTTTCTCGTCTTTGTTGCAGAATATGTTTAGGCACAAGTAGTAGGGTTACGTTTTCCCCGGCACACAGGCTCTTGCGACAGGATACAGGATTTGTCCGCCCCCTTGGTTAACGTCACAGGCGCGGCTGCCAACTTTAATGACGCCATATTGGATCTCGGTGATCATGACCTCGCACCCATGACCTTTATCCCATGTATGTGACTTTAGATGACCTTTAACCCAAAAGATCACAAAATTCCCAAAAAAAAAATTCTAAACATCGAGGAACATATAGAATTACCTAACCCTCACCCCTCTTACCCTAACCCTACCCCTCAACCCTTACCCCTCAATCCCCTAGCTCACAACCAAAATCATAAAAATCGACAAAAATGGCAAAAAATCGAAAAAAATTTAAAATTCATAGAACATATAATGCTAACCTCACACTCCCCCTCCCACCACAAAAAAATCCTCCCCTTCTGACTCTCAACTACCCAATAAAAAATTGACAAAAATTGCAAAAAGTCGCAAAATAATAATTCTAAGAACCTAGGAACATATAACGTTACCCCACCTTCCCTTCGCTCGACCCCGACATCTTATAAACACCTCCTTCCTCTCACCTACCAATATCCCAATTATAACAAGAAGTTACTTATAAAAACCGATGAGCGTAATTTCCTCAACTAGGGTGTAATTAATTTTTAAATAATTTGTTAAAAGCTGAGTTGGAAGGTAGGGCTTGTCTCGTTGAAAGCAAAATCAATACAGATGAAACCGGAAACATATACAACAGTAGTGAGATAATTACAAATACACACGTGCCTTGCTCGAGACTCGAACCTAGAAAACCTCGCACGATAAGCGAGTGTGCAATCAACTGCATTACGGAAATCGGAATTGATAATTAACTTCGAATTTAAACAGTCTAATGTTTCGAATGATACGGTTTACTAAACTAGAATATTTACAGGACCATCATTTTGAGAATAAGTCACTAAGCCTCTTAAATTATGTATGTTAACATGGCCTACCATAGCGCTTCTTGTGTCAAGAATTCGGTGGTAATAGGTTGATTGGTCCCTGGAATATAGTATAAACCCTCCGTATTTTTTGTGTGAAGATATTCATAAATGGAGGACAAATAATGTATGTATTATCACATTCGATGATTGTATATGCCAATATACAAAATTAAGTTAAAATCGATTACATAGTTTCGTAGCTATAGCACACTAAGCTAAAATTATTTAATAACCGCCATTCCGAAAATAGGTGTCTCTCACACTTAAAAAACACACATTGTTATATGGCCTACCACAGTACAACTTCTTCACTAAATTTCGTAAGAATGGTTTCATTTTTTCCGGAGATATGACATAAAAACTAAATTTTTATTGTGGGCTAACTTACAATATGGCACAGAAATAAAGCTCTGTATAGACAATTTTTATGGTTATAATTGATACTGCCAAAATATAAAGTTAAGTTGTAATTTGTGTCATTAATAAAAGATACTGTACTAAAATATGTATAAGGGAACCCGGGGCAGAAAGGGGGTACCAATTTGAAAATATGTTTTAAAAATACAAAAGGATTAATTAAGAGAGCTGCAAATTTTTCTATGAGCACATGATAATGCAACAATCACAAAAATACAATAATATTGTAAGAAAACAAAAGAACAATATTTTATTTTTCAAAAAAAAATAAAATGATATCATGGGCCCTGTTCTGCCCCGGACATGGGGCAGGACAGGGTGGTAATGAAGTAATTATAAAAACATATAAAACTAGTGGAAGTGCAGAAATAATAAGTTTGCTCTATATTTATTTACTTTTAAGTGACTATAAAGGTTTAACTACAGTTTTCATTGATTGTGTCCTTTTCTTAAGCCTATTCACAAAATTCACACACTAGGACGGACTCATCATCTTCGCTATCTATTGCCGCACAGGAATTGTGTGCCCATTTTTTGCACATGGAACAAGCGACCCAACCTTCAACTGACTTTGAGTAAAATTCACCGCAATATAAACATTCACAGTCAGAACAATCCTCAGAATCACTCTCGTTAGTTTTGGGATCTCTCTTCAGCTCCTTCATTCATTTATCTTCAGGCACTTTCCTTTGTTTTTTCCATTCTTAATTTTATTATCTTTCTTCAATAGTTGTATCCTTGCTCTCTCTTCTTTGGCAAAGTTCTTTTCCTCTTTTTCCTTAATAGCGGCTTCTAGCTCTTTTTTGTATGGGGAATCTGTTAAGACAGCAGTCTTCCTCCTCTTCCGATTCGTCCTTTTAGCACTTGCTTTAACTTTTGGGATAGACATTAGAATTTCAGGTGAAACATGGAATGAAGAGGCCCTGTTGTCAGTTGTCATCCAAGAGCACCCAGGAGTGGCATAATTAGCCTCATTAAATCGGACCTTCTTAGTCAACGTGTCATCATTAGCGTTGGCTGAAACCTCGCCAGCTTTATCATCCAACCTGATAGGAATGTCTTTTTTAACTGGTGTGCTAGGCGAAGGTAATTCCAATTGTTCAGCTCCAGATATGATCACCTCTTCACTTGAAGGCCTACCAAGTCCGATGTCAGTTGTGTCTGCTGGGAGAAAATCGGCGTCGGTGAATATGGATGGGTCATTTGGCCATATTACTGTAGCTTGGAAACCATCAACTGTGGGAGAAAGGAAGCACACAGGGGAAGCTCGTCCATCAACGACGACCACCTAGTTTCTCACCTATGGAAATCTAGAGTGGATCATTGGGAATAGAATCTGTTTCACTGTGGTAGGGGTCGAGGAGCCTGCCCACTGCACAAATGCAAAGCCTGTGTTTTTAGAGTGAACGAGGCTAGAAACCATGGCTTTGAGTGGGGTAAGAGATGGAAACTTTCGGGCTGATAAATCGAGTAAAAAATGAAGGCATGCCTTCTTAATTTTAATTACATTTCCATTTGTTTTGTCATAAGTATGTCCTCGACTGTGAAGCTCGTTTAATTTCCGAGGGAAATGAGCAGAATGAGGGGCCTCGGTTTATTTTGGGGTGGGATGGAAGTCTGATTGACTGGGTCACGATTGTGGCCTGGGTGTTAGTTCAGGATAAACTTAGCAGTCAGAGCATTTACCCACCTACGTTTGGCTGCTGGACATCTAGCAAAAAAGTGTCAATTTCTTCCTGACAATATTTATGAATGTGTCATGCCCTGCCACTATATCATCTAATTCTGCTACTGTAACATTGGCAACTCACACACGCACATGTAAAGTGACGGGTACCTGCATGCGTACTGGAGACTTTCGCACTTACCTCCATGGTCGTATCAACCGTTTGGTCTTTTGCGAGCCTGGGAGTTGTGCTACCTTTCATGAGACAGACAACCGTTATTCCTGCCAGAAATGAAGGGGTGGTGTATCTTCTTTCAGCATGCATGCTCTTAAAATGACTGTATGAAACTGACTTCGTCCGCTTTGGTAGTTTGCGGTGACCTTTTCAGAGGACCTATGGCAACGTGAAACTTTGTACGAGAATCTTATTTTTGGCGATGATGTGAATGGGGTGTGTGGCTGGCAAATGCAAATGCTGTACTTCACATGCATGTGTGCAGGTTCTGGTTACCTGATTCAGTGGAGGCGCAGACCCGTAAAAATAGCATGGAAGCACATACGCATACGTTCAAAGTCTATCCGATACTGCACAGGTGCAGACCTGTAGGTTAGAACTTTGACAAGGATGCTTTCGGATCTTGAGTTTTTTTTTTTCTACCATTATCATCCCTTTTATTTACGTATTAAAATACCACTCATAAATAAATTTGTGGCATGGGATTTCATAAATTGTTTTATAGAAATTTTAATTTTATGGCTATATATTTACAGCAACATTTATACATCGCACATATCTCTCTAAACTATGGACACATTTTCTGTTGTTTTACAATCAGTAATACAATCATGACCTAGTGTGTTCCCACCATAATTTTTGCAACACAAAATATGGAAGTATATTATTCTTTAATACACGCCTCTAGGTAACTAACTGAACATAAATATAATACGAGGGTTATTCGGAAAGTAAGGTCCGATTTCTTATAAAACATAAACCATGACAGATTTTTTCAAAATGCTTTTTTTATTTAACTCCTTACATGTTTCTCTATTTTTATACATAGTTTCTATATTTGTTTAAACATTAGTCATAGCGTTCTACAAGGTTTTGTATGCCTACGTCATAGACGTCTGCCACTTGTGAGAATAACCCGTCTGTAACTGCTTCTTTCACCTCGTCATCTGTGGCGAAGCGCTTGCCAACCTAAAGGTGTTTGCCTTTAGGTAGCGGAACAAGTGAAAATCGCTCGGCACCAAGTCTGGACTGTACAGTGGGAGGTCAATCTGTTCCCATCCAAAAGATCTGATCAGATTTTGGGTGTGAATGGCAGAATGGGGTCTGGCATTGTCATGCAACAACATAACTCCAGACATCAGAAGGCCACGTCGCTTATTTCGTATTGCCCGTCGAAGTTTAGTCAGGGTAGCGCAGTAAGCGGCTGCATTGATTGTTGTCCTTTGATGCATAAACTTGACTAACAAGACTCCATGTCTATCCCAAAACACGGTTGCCATAAACTTGGGTGTTGAGATTGTCCGCTTGGCTTCGACTTTGACTGGTGATGTCGGGTGTCACGATTCCATTGACTGACGTTTAGACTCTGGGATCATGTGAGAAACCCACGTATCGTCCCCTGTGACAATCTTCTCTAAAAAATTGATCACCTTCCTTATGATATCGGTTCAAAAAATGAAGAGCACAAGCCATTCTTTTCATTTGGTGTTCCTCAGTAAGCAGCCTGAGAACCCAACGTCCGCACAATTTGTGAAATTGCAAATTTTCAGAGACAATTTTGTGCAAAGTTGTTCTACCCACATTCGGAAATTCCAATGCTAAAGATGAAATTGTGAATCGCCGGTCTTCAGGAATCTTTTCGTCCACGGCTTTGACCAAATCTTCTGTGATCACTGATGGTCGGCCTGATCGCGGTTGATCATGGACATTTCCCGTCCGTCCTTGAAAGCTCTCTCACCCACTTCCGCACTTTGCTGTCACTCATCGCATTGGGGGCATACACTTGACTTATCTGTCGATGAACTTCCGCTGCTGAAACGTTCCTTGCTATCAAAAACTGAATCACTGACCGTATTTCAGAGTTGGTGGGCTGATCAATTGTTTTAAACAATTTGAACTGACACTGTAAACAGCACACTGCAACAATACCGATGCAAATGGCGTCGTTTGACGAGCAAGGCATGTCGGGAGTCGGTGCGCAAGCACGTTACAATGTTCGCGTGATATTCGATTAGCTACGGTGATTCGGACCTTACTTTCCGAATAACCCTCGTATCTTAATATTATGTTTTTTTTTAATTTTTTTTCTTAAGTTTCCCTTCTGTCTTTTGTGTCGAACACACACATTTGAATGTGTTTCTGGTCACTTCGTGCTGTCTACATGCTTGGCCTTTGCACAAACCAAAATGATGTTTCTACCTCAACACTAGCATAAGCTGCACTGCCATCATTTTTTTTTTCACAACCAAGGTCCTTCCGCATTTCGATACGGTGAGATGATCTTCACCTTTCAGGGTAGGTCACGGCACGTCGTCATCCGCTCGACGAACTGAACCATGTCAGCTTCTTCATCCGGTAGCAGTCTGTGAGTCTCGCCATCACATTCTTTGATGAAGCGAAGCACAATTTCCAGGCATACTCATCGTATTTTGCAGTCCCTACACTGGAGGCCCTCTTTATTTATAATGGTTTCCCCTTATTTCAGCTTAAACAATCCATCGGAGCTGAATTGTAGGGTTACATCTGGTCTCATATTGTACATTGCACAGGTTTTGCCATTACACCTTATTCTGCCCATAAAATAAACTTTCGAAATACCTTCGCCACTCATGATCCTCGGGTTGTAGACAGGTGCCAGGTAGTAGAGGCGAGCGTGACTCACACCGTCACCATCTTCAACATTTTTCATGGTGTTCTTGTACCATGGGTCGCCGTCCAGCCAGTTCTCCACTCGCCTGAACCTCGGGAGGGCATCTGGATAACACTTTATTGTACCTGGCTTGAAGGAGCCACTGTGCATCACTTTGTGCTTCGTAGGTTGTGGTTGTGTTGGGGGTGCGACGGGAGCAGCCATTGCCGACCTCAACCAACTGCTGCTGTTGGTGCCGATGGTGGCTTGCATGATGTCCTCGGCTGCTGGAAGACAGTCATTGCATTTTTCCGATGTGAGCATGTTCCAGGTTATACTGTTGCTGGGATGCAGACATGAAGTGATAAACTTTATGAGCTCGGCTGTCGTCTTGTCTGTAAAGTCGCTCATGTTTTTCACTTAGCTGTGGCTTCTTCCTCGAGGCTCAGGACCTCCACTTCTGTGTTTGCAAGGTTCTATGTAGTGTTATGGGCTAAGGAGGCAGTGTTTTATGCTGTATGATGCTGTGCCTTGTACAAGCCATGGGCATGCGGGGTGTTCGGAACGGAGCTAGTGCAGCCTTCGACGCACTCCCTGCATGGCAGGCAGTCACGAATGTCGACGTCCTGCTGCAGGTATATTGAAAGTTTCTTGTACACGACCGATCTTCATGGTATGTGTACATCCACAGCAACTCTTTCGGCAGAAAGGGGAGTTCGTTTTCCGTATCTAGGGCCGCAAGTGAGCATAGCCTCCGATACACGATGGTCGTCAAAATTACTTCCTGCCCACTGTGACAGCATGCAAACGTTTGCTACTTTGGGATGAGAAAATTCCGAACGAGAAATAAATTGTATACTTTAAGGCAAGCAACCATTGCCTACATCAGTATAAATGACTAACCCACCAATTCATTGCTGAAGACACTGTAGTCCCTAGTTAGAGCTTACTTTAGATGGCTGAACCAACTGAGTCCAGCGCTGTATCGCTTCTGCTGTAATGACTTCGCCTTCAAGCTCCCCACACGATGGCACAGTGTTTATGACTGTGTCAAAAAGCTTGGTATCATATTAAAACGGTTTGTAGGTGATGTATAAATGCGTAAACTATGCATAGATGATATTAATTTTTTTTTGAGTTCTTGTGTAATATTAAATAAATAAATTTGAAAAACTAAAAAAGTTTAATGTTTTAATTAATATTTTAATTCTCTCTTGATATCAAAACCCGGCTGGTTTCGTTTAAAAAACACTGACTTAAATATTTACAAAAAAATAGCTAACCACTATCCCTAAAAAGGTACTAACATACATTCTCGGAGCTATAAATGATATTTACAAACTGAATTTCACGAGCCTGGCCCTAATACTTCGCAAATTAATTNTAGCTAACCACTATCCCTAAAAAGGTACTAGCATACATTCTCGGAGCTATAAATGATATTTACAAACTGAATTTCACGAGCCTGGCCCTAATACTTCGCAAATTAATTCGCCTTTGCCTGTAAATATTCGATTACTTACAACCCGACTTTTTAAAATGTGATTTGCTTCATAATTATTTTTAATGACTATAAATAAATTCAATTTTGTCATATGTACTGAAACTGAATTAAGATTTAGATGTGACTGAGAAATACTAGTTATATGGTACGTGACTTGCCTTTACAAAGTTTTTACAATACTAAATACGATAAATTCGAACTAAACATAATTTTTCCTAAGCAGTTTTTATAAACATAGCTCGGAATAATCGTGGTAATGAGCTATATATTGATTTATTGGAGAAATATATATTTAAAAATACTTTATATTTACAAAAATTAAAAATTATGTTTAATACATAAAAAAATTAGGTATTGGTACAAAGGAATGCAGCCAATTCATTGGATGTCTAATATACACCATTTAAGAATCTCAAGTCATCATGTGTTCCTGTAGCCAAATGACTGTGGATTCAGATCCACCTCCCTTAAGATGAAATCTTTCTTTTTCTAAATGTTACCTGTTGTGGAAAAACGCAAATTTATATTGTTTAAATTTTATAAATCGATTTGCATTAAAAATTCATGTTCGATATTTTAATCTGTATTTTTTAATATTTGGGTATTATTTATTTGTTAAATAAATTAAATATAATGATTTATGAATGCACCCATTCCTAGATAACTAATAGCTTCACGACTATTTTATCGAGGCTGGCCAGCTGCATGCCCTGCGTGAGCATGTCGATGCATGCTCAATGTCTTGCGAGCAGAATGTGAAGAGGTGGTAGTCAAGAGGGTGGGTCGATGCATTTTGCGGGTGCCGAGGGGGGAGTGAAAGGAGGGTAGTATGTAGTGGGAGGGTAGTCGTGGGATGAAAGGAGGGTAGTATTGCATGGGGTAAATGGGTCTTTGGGGGGGGCATATATATATATTCTTTCAATATAATTTCTGATGCTCAGAAAAAATGCATGACACGATGTTATAAATCGCTTTTTTAACACTTTTATCAAAGTAAAAATAAGTGATGGGGGTTGGCTGGAGTGTCATGGGGCGTTGAGGAAGGAGTGGTGATGGTAAGGTGGGATGACAGGACTGGATTGTGGTTGGGGTGTGGGTAAGGTGTCACACCTCTTAAATCCTATATGGTAATAACTTTATTGTTTTATGTAATTGTTACGATATCACGATCGTATTCTCCTTGAAAAGACGAGTTCATTGACATATAATTGAATTTTTCAATTATAAAATAAATAAAAATTAAAAAATTAATAATTTATTGATTATTTATTGTGGCTGACGTTTTAACAACGTTTGAGGATATTCAGTCACATATAACAATGCATAATTACGCCTTTAAAATGTATTAATTAATTATAAAATAAATATAAATTTAACACTTTTTTTTTAAATAATGTGTTGACATTTTAGTGTGGCTGACGTTTTAAAAACTTTTTCGGATATTCAGCCACAGTTAGGAGGAACTCAGCCACATTGATGAGCAAGATTTTTCATNAGGAACTCAGCCACATTGATGAGCAAGATTTTTCATAAATGTTTGGAAATTTCGGGAGTTTGGGTGGCAAAAAGAGAAATTTTGAGGAAAAAACTGGCGTTTTCTAAAGCCAAACGGGCCATTTTCAAGGGAAAACGGGAAATTTTGAAGCATAAGGCGGTTCCAGGCTCCGTTTCCCTTTAATCCTGGGTGGCTACTCAGCCCCTCAGCCTGTATGCTGTGTTCAAGGACATATCTTTGTATACTACCCACATATGTGTGTGTTTGTATGTATATAACAATATCAGATACATCGAAATTTATTTATGGCAAACTCTGTTCTAATATGCACTTTCTTAATTTTACAGTGCCTGTAACTGGNCAGATACATCGAAATTTATTTATGGCAAACTCTGTTCTAATATGCACTTTCTTAATTTTACAGTGCCTGTAACTGGACTACAGTCCATGTCGTGTCGAATTGTGTTTTGGTGGATCCTCGCAGTTTCCATGGTCTTAATCACTGCCTATTCAGCAAGAGTTATTTCCCGTGACTCCATCGGGCAGTTCGATGTTCCTTTTACTAATCTCGAAGGAATGTTAAAGGATGGATCTTATATACTGGGCATTAATCGAAACTCAGCAGGCTTTAAGAACTTTAAGGTAAGACAAATAAATATTTGTGATTTTGCTTAAGGTGCTGTAAAGGACAATGTTATTGTTTACCATACAACCTGATATAATTTAAGTGTAAGATGAAAAATGTTTATATAGTTGGGTGGTTTAGAGTTTCAGCTTGACCGGGTCCAAAAAATATCCAATAAATTATGATGGATTTTGCTATGTATACCACTGCGTGGTGACGCAAATGGAGACGCGGTAGAAAAGTCCCAGAATGTGGCTTCACCGGCCTAATGTAAGATCGAAAGAAAGATTGGTGTTCCTCAGAAAAATAAACATACTTAAGAATTCCTTAGTATCATGGCTCCACGAACGCCCCAGTCTATGCACTGGTTGCCACTCGACTCGAGGGGCAACCAATGCATAGAATGTTGAGAATGGTAATGTATAGTTTATTTTCGGTTTCTTAAAATATTTTTTTAACCAAAATTTTGAAAAATTATCATATATATCGCGTACTTGGTTGTTTCCGAAATATTTCATTTATCACAAGCGTCTTATACTTGTTTTAATATAAAAATACCTGGTATTTTATTCAATTAAACGTTTTATTATATTTCACTTATAAATTATAAAATAATTGTTTATGATAAATATGAATTAGAACAGGGAGAAAATAGGTGTGTTGGTAATGCCTAGTAATAAATAGTTCTAATACAAAATATGTTTTCACAGGGTACGCACCAATGCGGTGCGCTATCCGTTTGGTGTAATTATATGGACTCGGTTAATCTTAATTTGAATGAGGCGGATGAATATCCTGGAAGCAAAACATTATCAGGACTTCAGAAAAGTTGGAAGTAACCATGAATGGACAGGTTTTTAATGCCCGAAGGCCAGCGCACCCTCTAAACCTCCCGCACTGTAACTTTACTCAGAAGAGTAAAACAGTGCGCTGCACTTTTTCCTTTCCTTTCTTTGGGCCATTCTCGTTTCTTTTCTTCCTATACGCGGCATTCTACCGGTTTTGTCTTTAAAAACCTGTCCTCCTCGCCAATCAGAGATATTCTGATTTACCAATATTTAAATCTTTACCTGAATATCCCCTTATGGGTCATCAAAAATTCGCTGGAACCATATGTCAAACTCCTCCAAAAATTTGCCAATACGGGTAGCGAATTGATTCCAAAGCTTGTGAAGATTTCTGTTAACCATAAGGTCTTCAAGCCTCCAGTGAATGGCCATTTCTTGAGATTTCTCCTCGAGCCAATTTCTGATATCCACTGTCTTTAAACATTCAGTGATCATGTGGTGGACTGTATATTCCACACCACACACATCGCACAACGGAGATTGCACGAGTCGGAAGCCGTGCAACTTTGCTTTAATGCTACAATGGCCTGTTACTAGTTGCATGCTGTAGTGGTTCACATTGAACCACTTACAGCGCAATCTACGTCTTACGTCTGGAATTAACTCATAGGTAATTCTGCCTTTCTCTTAGTTTGACCACCTTTCCTGCCATGTCTCCATAATTTCTTCTTTTAGAAGATCTTTATTTTCCTTTGTCAGACTCCCAACTCGCACTCTCTCCGCCATTAACCCTCTACTTCTCACCAGCAAATCAACTGGTAACACACCCACTATCACTGGGAGTGACTCATTGGAGACAGTTTTATATGCCCCGGTGACGGCCAGCAGCGCCGCTCTTTGAGCACTTACAAATTTCCTTTTATGCCACGAAAGGTCGGCTCTATGGTGCCACACAACAGCCCCACACGTTATGATGGATTAAAAAACTGCCTTGTATATCACTCTCAACGTTCTGTAGTTGAGCCCCCAGCTGGTATTGCCTATTCTCCGCAGCCTCTGAAACACCAGGACCGCCTTCCGCGACACATATTCAATGTGCTTTAAAAATCTCAACTTGTCATCCATGATGACTCCGAGATACGAGAACTCACTGACATACTGGACGGGGATCCCCCCGAAATGCACGGTTGGATATCTTTTTAATTTCCCTTTGACCAGCATAATTTTTGTTTTCTCAGTTGAGAAGTTTAGCTTAACAGTTCTTGACCAACAACAGGTTTCGTCGAGGAAATCTTTTGCTTCCGTCTCAAGGTCTAGTCTTGAATTTCCTGAGACTAAAATCAGCCCATCGTCCGCATACCCATACACAGTGTATCCAGGTGGCAGACCCAACTCCAGGAACTCATCAACCAGGATGTTCCATAGGATCGGTCCTAAGACCAAGCCCTGGGAACATCCCTTCGTTAACAGCTCCTTTACCTGTACTGTTTTGGAGGAGTAAATACTCCATCTGTCAACAAAGAAATTTAGGATAACCCTATAAATGTTTCCAGGGAATTTCTTGTCCTTTAGCCGATCCATTACCTCCGGCCACCAGGCATTATCGAACACTCCAGATATGTCCAGGAAAATAGACATAATATACTTTGTAGAGGTACCCCTGATCTTTTCCATCACATCATGAAGGGCAAAGTCAGTTCCCGTACCTCTCCTGAATCCATACTGGTGTTCACTCAAAGTTCCTTCTTATTCCAGTGACATAATTAATCTTCGGTTGATCAGTTTCTCATAGATCTTCCCCAGAACCGGAAGCAATGTCAAAGGCCTATAGAACTTAAGGTCATCCAATTCCCTTTTATTTTCTTTGCGTAAGATCCTCAGGCATCCCAGTTTCCAAGGGGAAGGGAACAAACAAGCTCGGAGGCAGTCATTGCAGATCTTCAAAAGGATTCCCGTTATACATGAATAACATCTCTTCAAAATCTCTGCTGTTATCCCATCCAAACCTAGGACTTTTCCATTCTTCATCTTGTAGACTATTGTAGTCAGCTCCTCCAGGCNTCTGCTGTTATCCCATCCAAACCTAGGACTTTTCCATTCTTCATCTTGTAGACTATTGTAGTCAGCTCCTCCAGGCCAAATTCCGGAGCATCTTGCTCTTCTGGAATCGTATTCATAAACTGCCTCTTTACTACATGCTCCTCCCCCTCCTCNCAAATTCCGGAGCATCTTGCTCTTCTGGAATCGTATTCATAAACTGCCTCTTTACTACATGCTCCTCCCCCTCCTCCACCCTGGAGTCATCAGGCAGGAGCACATGGAGCAGAGCCTCCATAGACTTTTCCTGATCCAGAATCAGTTTCCTATTTACTTTCATACATGGGGATGGAACAGCCCTCTTGATCTTGCCAGCTGCCAGTTTATAGACAATACTGAAAGGATCTTCATTACCAGTTTTCGTGACAAAGTCCTCCCACGACTTGGTCTTCTTCTTCCAGACCCTGCCAAAAATAGCCTGTTTTTTCAATCCGTAGTTTTGGGAGAATTGCACTCTTTCTTCTCCACGCAACCGATGCAACTTCCTTCTGTCTTTTCTTAGAGCTTTCCTCTCTGCGTCTAAATATTTTTTCCACCAGGAGAGATTTGGAAGTTCACGGGTTGTCTTGCGAAGGCATTCTTCACATGTCATGGATGATCTTGGTCAATCTCAAGACCTGGTCATCCAGGCTGTCTTGATTTTGATCGAAAGTTTCAAGTTTACCCAATAGAGTCCGATCAAAAGTTGCCCAATCAGCCATGTTGTGCACATAGCGTGTCTCNCGAAAGTTTCAAGTTTACCCAATAGAGTCCGATCAAAAGTTGCCCAATCAGCCATGTTGTGCACATAGCGTGTCTCATTTCCAATAATATCCAGCTTGTTACCCCCTCCACCATGTATTTTAAAGACTTTTAGTCTATGGTCACTAGAACTTTCTTCCATTACCATCCAGTGCATAACACTATTGAAGGCTTTCATGTACATAGCGGTAATGTCCAGAAATGATTGTGTTCCGTGGGCCTGCGAGACAAAGGTCGGTAACTCTCCTTCACCGTTTGCAACATCCATATCATTGGCAAGGAGAAACTGGCTGACCAGGTCTCCCACCTCATCATCCACCAGTGAGTGCCACATTTCTGACTTGGCGTTTACATCCGCACATCAAATCAGTGGCTTATTTCTTAAGGTGTTAGTGATGATCTCCCATAGGTCCAAGTGCAGCTGTATGTTGTCCCCGGACTGAAAATAGGAGGAAACCAGTCAGCATTCCATTGCACCTTTCTTCACTTGTACACAAACATGATGTACACTTGACACGCTGGCCATTAACATTACATCTATTTCTTTGTTGGTTCCCAGTACCCCAGCCTAAGAGCGCACACCAGAGGTAAACACATCACTCTGCAGGCCCACCACTTCTTCGAAGGGAGTGTATGGTTCCTGGAACATCACAATATCCAATTTTTGTTCCACAACGATCCTGTTTAGCTCCGCGGCAACCGCCACCGACCATTGCATATTCAACTGTCCGCCCCTCAGGACATTATTATATGCCATAGTCAATCCTAGACAGTTCCACAGACAAGGCTTTCTGGTATGCAGGACAGTCCCTTGAGTCAACTCTGTGGTCATGCTGCTGGCCTTTTTTCTGACAATTCACACAGATATCCTTAAAGTCACTTCCTGATTTCTTAGGACATGTCTTGAAATCGTGTCCTAGTTCTCCACAGCATGAGCAGGTTGACTCTTTTTCTCTAGAGCGACTGGCTATATGTCCCCACTGTTGACACTTGTAACAATTTGATAGCGATATATAATCACGTACCCGGCAGCTGTCATAGCCGACATATACTCTTTCCTTATTTATTAGAAAGTTCCTCACTTGCGGGTCGCACTGCAAAACCACATTGGCCCTATCTGTGTCCCTCTTTCCAGTTTTATGACTGATTGATACAGTTCTCACAAAGCTCTGCAACGTGTGTCCTCCACATTCGCCATCACTAAAATTCTGCCTGAAGATTGTTTCAGGCAGATTGTCCCCATCTTCATTACGTGGCACATCATATACCACTATTTTTGGCCCATGCCGTTTTGGCACCTCCAATTTTAATCCTAGTTCTTGGATATTTGCGGTATTATTGAGCAGCTCAAGAGTTTTGTCGTTACCAGCTTCAACCATTACTCCATCGCCTCTGATCCCTCATATATTTCGTATTTGGAGACCTTCCATTTTAGGATCAAGTCCTTTTTAAGCTTGTCCCTTGTTTCAGTGCTGGTAACTCCGTTATTCTCTGGATGGACCAGGACCACCCTCTTTGCGTGTTTAGGTTTGAAACTTTCTGTTCCAGCCGCCTGAGCATAGCACTTTATTTCTGGGATGGCCTGTTCAGATCTGCAGTATGTCTCATGATCACTGACAGATATCGCACCAATATGCTTAAGCTTTCCCATAAACTTTCAGTTCTCCATTAGTGCTTCGTCAACATAACTCTGCAACTGGCTTAGTTTTGGAATAAGCCAGTTAGTCTGAGTTGAATTGACTTTCGAGCTCTTGCTCAATATCTACTCTATCATCGTTCCAACCAATTCCCTCGTTTCACCATATATTCTCTTTACACAATTCTCATCTTCTACCAATGAGCCACTCCCAACTGTTTCTGNTCACCATATATTCTCTTTACACAATTCTCATCTTCTACCAATGAGCCACTCCCAACTGTTTCTGGTAGATTGAACCATATATTTCCAGAAGAGGAGGCGTTGGTATAGTAGTCAGATTGCTCAACTTTCACTAAGACGAACCAGGTTCGATANATATATTTCCAGAAGAGGAGGCGTTGGTATAGTAGTCAGATTGCTCAACTTTCACTAAGACGAACCAGGTTCGATAACCGTCTGGGTCACCTGGTGTAAGAAATGTAGTGGACGTTGCCGTTGGCCGGCGGGTTTTTTCGGGGCTCTCCCGATTCTCCAGCCATTGCATTTCTCCACTCCTCCACATGCACCTCATTTTGCCCTCGCCAGCATTCAATACCTCGCTGTTAAGCTCTAACGAAAACTTTCCTACTCAACTCTCATTGATTCCGGAACACAAAAGCTACAACACACTGGCACAAGCACACAGAAATAGAAAACAGTACACTTCTCTTCACAAAGTAAAACTACGAATTACATTTTAGAAGCGCGTTTTCTAAAATTGGCACTGCAGTGGTTGGCGAATGAGACTAGAATGTAAATGACCCTTTTGGGGGTAACAGTTGCTGAATAACCTGTCAGAGCTGCGATGACATATTTACTGGATATATGACAAGGTGTCTTCCATACCGTGCGCAAACTTGCACCCAGTCCGTGCGGGTTCAATAACCCGACTGCTGGAGGGAGGAGGGGAAAGAGCAGGTGGCAAACCTGGGGTTCTATATTAAATAGTTGTACAATGTTACCGTTACTTGCAGCAACTTTCTTATAACTAACCTTACACCAAACAGCAAATAAAAGTACAAAAATNGTACAATGTTACCGTTACTTGCAGCAACTTTCTTATAACTAACCTTACACCAAACAGCAAATAAAAGTACAAAAATTTTTTTTAACACAGTTTGTAAGCCAAGACGATGGAGAATAATGAACGAAAATAGGACACCACAAACAAATAACAAACACAGANTCCTACTCAACTCTCATTGATTCCGGAACACAAAAGCTACAACACACTGGCACAAGCACACAGAAATAGAAAACAGTACACTTCTCTTCACAAAGTAAAACTACGAATTACATTTTAGAAGCGCGTTTTCTAAAATTGGCACTGCAGTGGTTGGCGAATGAGACTAGAATGTAAATGACCCTTTTGGGGGTAACAGTTGCTGAATAACCTGTCAGAGCTGCGATGACATATTTACTGGATATATGACAAGGTGTCTTCCATACCGTGCGCAAACTTGCACCCAGTCCGTGCGGGTTCAATAACCCGACTGCTGGAGGGAGGAGGGGAAAGAGCAGGTGGCAAACCTGGGGTTCTATATTTAATAGTTGTACAATGTTACCGTTACTTGCAGCAACTTTCTTATAACTAACCTTACACCAAACAGCAAATAAAAGTACAAAAAATTTTTTTAACACAGTTTGTAAGCTAAGACGATGGAGAATAATGAACGAAAATAGGACACCACAAACAAATAACAAACACATAACAGGAGAACAAAACCTCAGGAAGTGAAGGGTATTCTAGCAGTAATTTAAACATCACATACAGACAATAAGCAGTTAGATAAAAGTGGAAAAACAGAAGAGAAAACAGCTCCAACAGACTACAACAATGAAAACCAATCAGGATATATAAACTCGTCATAACAGATATGCAGAGCGAGGTGGCGCAATGGTACACATTCGGGCTCGCATTCGGGAGGAGTTGAGTTGGAATCCCGGTCCGGCCATACTTGTTTCATATTTCCATAGTTTCCCGAAATCACTCCAGGCAAATGCTGGGATGGCTCCTCGCCGCAGTTCACGACAAATTCTTTCCCGCTCCTGCTTCTCCGAGCAACTTTCTCCGTCTCTAGTGACCTCGCTGACGACGAGACGCTGAGTTCCTTCCTACCCACCATTAACCAAATAAATTCAATTATTCAAATTATGTCAATATAACGACTAAACTATGGCATTCTCAGTCCAGAAATTGAACACCGATGGATAGACAGAAATAAGCAGAATATTCACAAAAAAATAATAAAATAAATATTAATAAAGCAAATAACTGAAAAATAAAAAAAAATTCAATACAAATACGAAAAAAAAAATTAGAGGACACAAAGGAAACATAACAGAGACCCAACACAATAAATTACGATGTTTTGGAGCTTGGAATCTGACCCCTTCTTCAGGTGAGATACTGGATGCAAATACAACCGCAACGAAAAATTCTCACCAATATTGATAAAGGAGTTTAGTTGTATGCGGTGTGCTATTTTCGTTTTTATTTTTACCTTAGTTTGGCAATGGACACATTTATATTTATTTCATAGATACGTAGTTCATGCAGGGAATAAAAAATGGAAAACAGAAGTCACTTTGGCAGCAGTGTCTTAACATACAGAAAAATTAGCCTGTAAAACAAATTACTTTCTCTCATATAGCTATATTTTAAATGATAACTTTAGATGAATTACTCTCTGATCTCTTGGTTCAAAGATCAAGATACCTGACTAGGGCACAAAACGTCTGAGGTTCAATTCACTTCTCAGTATTTCTTGGATGTCCAGACCAACCTTCATGATGAAGACAATTCATCATATAAATTAAGTTGTTTCACAATTCTGAGTGTTGAACCATGCAAGGAATGAGAAGAAGACATGATAGGGGAAATGAATCACAGTTGGGAGAGTTTTATGATAAGTTTCTTTACAATTATTTTAATGATTTTACTTTTAATAAAGTTCATAGCCAAATATTTACTTTAAAATTATTGGGTAATTACTTTCTGCAGTATATTGAAGACTGTGTAATAATTACTGTGCCGTAAAAAAATATTTTGTGGGAATCGAACTGTCTTAAATTTTTTGACATCAATCTTTTAATATATTTTACTGACAAGGTAAATAACGAAAGTAAGCACTGTACACGCTATGCGCAAAACACGCTACTAAAGTGGTATTTTTTTTAATGCGGAGGTTTTCCCCTTTAATTAACAGAAATAGGTTTAGTGAATTTTGACACACCTTACAAAATCAACCAAATTATGTTTTTTTAGTGTACGATTACAAGAATAATTTAATTCGATTATACTTAACCTAGGACTACGAAAGATATGTCTACTATTTCATAAGACTAAAGTTATGTTTTCAGCATGAACGCTGCAAACTTATTCATTCGTGCAGACGAAAATAGTAAATAATTAATACTTCGAACAGTAAGGAATCCTGTTTCAGCGAAAAGGCTGATATTTGGCTGCTGGCGAATGGCATCGCAACTTGGGAGGAGGTAGGCAAATTTTGAATACGTAGAAGTCTGTAGTTAGTGGTGGGATGTCCTTCAAACTAGTGAATGTTGCTGTTAACATCAAGGAACCTTGTAAATTATTTACTTATGAATTCTTAATATTTGTAAATAGAGTTGTCAAACTATTTATGCAAGTTTTGATGAAGTATAAGTTTGTTTCAAATGACTTTTCAAAACATTTGTAATTTATTTTAACATAACATTTTTTTATTCTTATTGCTGTGCAAAATGTAGGCATCAATCTATTCTTATTATAAAAATGGTTATTTACAAAAATTATATGATTATTAGAATATAAATTTTATTCCGACTGGTTCTGGTTCTTGAACAATGGATCTTAAACTATTTTCTTAAAACTGTATATTTCATATGAGTAAAGTGTACACTCGATAAATTGTCAAAAGTTTTAAATTTTTATATATAATTTATTTAACATATACACGTGAATATTTTGTGAACAATATGACTGAATTTCGAGGATACCAGTTTTTTCCGCCTTTAACCAACACCCATATCTTCCGAAGGTAGCCAGCCATTCAAGGCACCAAAATATTATTTATAAAACGAACGTAAAGAACTACACCGCTCTGCGCTGCTAATTAAGTTGATTGGTATATTTGCTCTTTAGAGCCGCACTTTGAAGAAGTAAATCACTTAATTCGAGAATTTGTTAATTTGGACACGATAGGAAATTACACAGATCTTCCATTTAAGGAAGTTGAAAAGCAAGTGTTATCATGCACTTATAGGAACTTTACGCGTTTTCATTGCACTGTAAGATTCAATCAAGTTCCTGGAATGATATGGTCGTTAAAAGGAAACTTTATATCCAGTGTCTTCAGATGTGTGTATATTCATGAAGAAAAATATTTATAGTGCTTTATGATTTTTCATAGTAAGTATCTTTTAGGCGTTGTTCAGAGAACATGTACTAATATTAGTGTTTTGCCTTTTGTAGGGAAAATTCACCAAAGTTCCTTTTAAATTATCTTCACATAACACAATTTTGCTGAGAATGAGTTTTCCCCAAACCACTGTAATTGACAAGTGAAAATGTTATGCAAAACACTAAATTATTTTCATTGAAATTCACTAATGTTCTGTTTTAAATGTGTTTGTTAAAGGAAAGCAACGACCCTCTGTTTCGTGAAGTCTACTCCAAGCTTATTGCTCCTCACTTGAAACAAATGCCTACAGACACAAGGGACAGCCTAAGGAAAGTATGTACTAAGCCCAAATATGCCTTCGTTGGCTTCGTCTCAGCAAAAGACGATATCAGGAGATATATGGGTTGCCAAACAATGACTTTGTCAGATTTTTCGTATTATTGTAATATGGCAATAGTCACTGAAAAAAACTACCCTTACAAACCTTTCATCAACAACGTGTAAGTATGGGCTACAACACGCAACTGGATATAAGTAAAAACTCTTATGTAGTGTATTTCATAAAATATGTTATTTTTCTGCAGAATTATGAGGATGCGGGAAATTGGAGCCATGCAGCGCATCAAGAGCAGTGTTGAACTGATGTCGAAGGTGAAGTTACAATTACGCCCAGTCGAGTTGGAAAACGTTGAGAACATGCTTTTATTTTTGATTTTGTCAACTGTGGCAGCATTGATAGTACTGCTACTTGAACTACTAATTTCAGGAACTATAAGGTGGTCAAAGATTAAGGAAGATTTTAAGAAACAGTTCGACCACAAAGAAACAGAACAGTATGCATTCGTGTGGTGAATTTTTATAGCAGAGTACTCACAATATTTATTTTTAGTTTACATATATCAGAATTGACCTTACTTGAATGTTAAGAGAGTCAGATATAGTAAAATATAGTACTATCCTTTGGGTTATCGCTAAAATCTACGTAAAGAAGTACAATTAGGAAAACGTTCAATTTACTGTATATACACTTGTATTTTGCTTGTCATACATACCCTATTATTTATGTATTAATATTATTTAACAATATAAAACTCATTTTCTGCAAGGAGTAACGTGATAATTCAGAAAACCTGTAGCTAGTTCCATGTAGTCATGACAGAATAAGACGGAAAATTTACCCGAAATTATGTCCTTATATTATACCCGTATAGCGTCATATTTACATACTGCGATAACCTAAGCATATTTAATAGTTTTCTTGTATAAATATCATTAATTTTATGCATGAGTAAAATCATAATTGAATTCTTGGCTATATATTCAGTAGGCGGTTGTTCTGAGGAATATTGACGGTTTGCAGATACGCGAAACTTTGAAAATCTGCGAAACATGAGAGAAAAACTATTTTTTTTTGTCTCGAAAACAGCAACGGCGTAGATTCAGACGTAGGTCTATAGAACTTGGAAGCGCCCCTCTGCGGACACATGTAAAGATGAAGACAGTCGCTGGGAAATACATATTCCCAATTGTGTCGGCTGTAACAAAACCTCGCGTGAACAGCCGCGTCGCGGGATTTTACAAACTGCAATATTTCCGCAGACCAACATTAAATAGCCTTATTTATTTAGACCCATTTGTGGCTTTAGTACGCTAATTCACTAGCCAAAAGCCCTGAAAACTACTGTCGTGCTTGACATGGATTTGGATTCTTAAAGTGACGTATACCTCTCTTACGAAGATTCTAGGTGGAAGAAACCCTATTGTTATATTCCTTGCAAAAGAGGAGATATTTATTTGTCAAAATTAAACAGCTTACAACAGACCACATAACCGGTGGCAACATAACTCAAATACGCTGCTCAGAAATAGTATCCCTACAAATTATAATACAAATGCCTAGAGAAAAATTACTGAANTTGTTCTCGAAAACAGCAACGGCGTAGATTCAGACGTAGGTCTATAGAACTTGGAAGCGCCCCTCTGCGGACACACGTAAAGATGAAGACAGTTGCTGGGAAATACATATTCCCAATTGTGTCGGCTGTAACAAAACCTCGCGTGAACAGCCGCGTCGCGGGATTTTACAAACTGCAATATTTCCGCAGACCAACATTAAATAGCCTTATTTATTTAGACCCATTTGTGGCTTTAGTACGCTAATTGACTAGCCAAAAGCCCTGAAAACTACTGTCGTCCTCTCTTACGAAGATTCTAGGTGGAAGAAACCCTATTGTTATATTCCTTGCAAAAGAGGAGATATTTATTTGTCAAAATTAAACCGCTTACAACAGACTACATAACCGGTGGCGACATAACTCAAATACGCTGCTCAGAAATAGTATCCCTACAAATTATAATACAAATGCCTAGAGAAAAATTACTGAANACATAACTCAAATACGCTGCTCAGAAATAGTATCCCTACAAATTATAATACAAATGCCTAGAGAAAAATTACTGAAAATAAAAATGAAACTTCTCCACGGAGAATCCATAAATCATTATGTGCATAAGAAATACAATGTAAATATAAATTAAATTATTTTTCCAGTGAACTGAATTAGGGTCAAACATTATTAAATCTTATGTTTTAAAAGTCGCACCCAACATATGTATTTGTTGGATAGTTGGGGGAGAAGGGCTGCGTGTTTGGGCTTTATGAGTTTATTGGACTCTAAAATAGCTCTAAAACACTACTTGTTAGTGTTTAGTTGTGCTGTGGACACCCGAAATAGCCAGAGAGCTGAATGGCGTTGTTCTTTGTATGACTTCAAGGTTTGAAATTTTTTCGTGAAATTGTCACGGCAGGCTAAATTCGTCTAAGGTGCGTGGTGCTAAATCACGAGAGGGCTGCTTGTTCTTATGTGTAATGCTCACTGTTGTTTGAAATAATGTTAGCATTGCAGTTTGTCAAATTGAGTTCTGAGTAAGTTTACCATATGTCCTCTTTTACCCTGACACGTCCTATTTTCGAGGTTTTGTAAACTGTCCGGCCGGATTTTAAAAATCATCGAAATGTCCCCTTTCCCAAGAAAAGTGTACGAAAGTGAAGTTTTACATTTTTGTGGGTTTATAAATGTCGTTAAATGTTAAGTAACAGTGCCAACAAACGTTCTGCAAAAGTGCAAACGTTTTGGAGATTAATATTACTTGATTCTTTATCTTTATCAACACTCGTACATTTTTGCTGTCTTTTTTTTTTTACATGACTTAGTTGAGAAGTGCCTAATCTATTCAAAAGTGTATGATTATTCGCTAGGAAATAGAAACCTGTAAAAAAAATAAAATCTTCAAAGAAATACTATCCAAATATATTTAAAACTGGGCTGTGCGAAAGTGATTAATTGTCAAATCAACAAAACTGTNACTGGGCTGTGCGAAAGTGATTAATTGTCAAATCAACAAAACTGTGTCCAGTGCTTATGTTCAAATGTGTTTTGTGTGAATACTTCTACATTATTTGCTTGCAAAATGTAGTGTATTGCCTACAAACTAAATGTAATTATCACTTTAAATGGTTTCAAAATAATATATATTTTGTTTACTTAACAGCTACATGGAACCTATTTTTGGATGCAATTTTTCACGCGTTAATAAACTAATTTTGTATATTTCCATTGTAAAATTATGCGTCCTCTCTCTTCGTGCCATTTTATTGCAAGTTTCCTCTTGTTTAATGCAAATTAATTGAACGTGCCCTCTCTGCGAGAACCGCATATCTGGTAACCCTAGTTCTGAAGGGCTTCTCACCATGTTAAAAATAGTATTTGAGCTGCGCTGAGTGTTAGACGCCGACAAAAGGGTGCTTCATGAATTTATAGCTAGATTACCTGAGTTATATTTTATTTTCATTTTGTGTAACTGTTTTTCTTTCTTAATACTGAACCGATTTCAAAGACAAAATTTAAGCTATAAACTAAGTAGACATTAATGCTTTTAATTTGTCTCTCGTGTGTTTGACCATCGTTCACCCATGTAAAAAATTAAGGTTTTCTCCAAGTTGAGAAATGTGCTTACTTACTCTCGCCTACTTAAAAAACTTAGATCATCACGATTTGAAAGCCTTCGGCACTGTTTTTCAGTCAGAAAAGTGAGATGTCGTAAAACAAATGTCACTTTTCCCATTTCCCGAATAAATTTTCGATGTTTCCTGTAATATTACTTCCGTGCGAATTTATTTCCTCGCGTTATGAAATCCGCTCCGTTATTAACTAAGTAGATAAACTAATTTAAAAATAAGCACATAGTTATTTTTAACGCAAGAACCCACGTCCAAATATCGTTACTATTGTGTATTTTAAATGGTATTACATAGAAAGTTATAACATTTTCTGACACGTTTCTTACAGAGAATATATATACCGAAAATATTCAGATATACTTTAAAATAGAAGTGGTTACGTGTGGGAGTGAGCAGCGAGTGTTCTAGCCATTCGGCCTATCTCTCTCTCTCTCACACACACATACTCTCGCACACACAAGCCCTATATTCTTTAAGACGGGACAACAGAGACGTGATGAGGTCGAGACTGGACAGAGGGAGGAGCTTTCTCTACGAACTGGGACACGGACAATCAGGATGTCACCGAGGGTCCGGTATGGTAGGACTTACTTGGAAACGCAGCACGACGTACCACGGGTGCGCGCGAAGGGGATCAAGCACCTCCATGGCGCGACTCCAGTCCGCAAGTCAACTGCTTGTAACTTTGACCGAGAAAGCCTACAGTGATCCTACAGGTCTCACTGTAGACAGTTGCGTCTATTATCATTATAAAAAAAAATATGTATTATTTTAATGTAAATCGTTTTTCAGGACAGAAATGAAACTCGATATTTGGTTGCACATTTATAAATTTCGTATTAAAACATACATGTATTATTTGAAACAGTCAAAGTCAGCAACAACTGCTGTAGGTAATTCAATCTTTACGATATTTATTCTACTGTAAAACCATTTTTAAACTATAGCGACAGTGCTGAATCTTTTTTTGACATATTGCTGTTTTAAAACCTTAAACGGTCAGCTGAAAAAATTTTATTTCCTAAATTTAAGTCATTGGAACACATCATGTAGAAGTATCAAGTCACCAGGCACCCAATACTTTATTTCAGTGTATTGAGAAATTTTACTCAACTCGAACAATAGTAAACATGCACATTAACAGGAAAAATGTAAGAGGAATTCACGTTTCCCTGTTGCTAGATAATTTATTATTATAACCTTGGACTGAAATGTTCAGAATTTTCGCACTGTAAAAATAAAAATCAAGCTGCACCATTTCAATTTCGTATGTGAAGGTTATATTTGTGGTTTAAATAAGTATGGCGTTGGTATATGAAAACCTGAATATTTTATTATTTTCCATTGTCGTATGAAGCAATTAGAGTAGAGTATTTGCTTGAAGTAAACATGCAATGTAAATATGTAAGCTCATTAGTATAATGCATCCTTTAATGTTAAATATTGTATTGTTAAATTTCACTGTTTAATTATGGTTCTTGTTGATTACAAATGCTAGGGTTTACAGTGTTTATATGCGTTTATCTTGCTCTTCTTAACCGTCCCTTTCTTTTAGTATTAACAACATTATAAAATATCTTATTATTACAGCCAAGAAATCAAAAAAATCTTAAAACAAATGGGAATTTATTAAAATAAGTTATTCTACTCTCTTTCTACGCCTGTGATAACCTAGATTTCCCCAAGTTCTTTTTGGATTGGAGAGTGATGTATAAAACATACAATATCCATAAAGCTGCAATATCGAAAATAAGTACATACATTTTCTGTCAAGCATTCCGCATATTTAATTTTTCTTCCATAATAATATTTGCCTGCCAGATTTAGATAGAATTGATACAGCATTTCCTGAGATTCAATGCAAGATATTAATTAATCAGGGAACACTATTTTCCAAAATGTTAGGTGAAATATTGTATTATTAGTTATACATTTTCCTCACATGTTGTTGCAGGGATACCCCTTTTGTTTAAAATATTTATTACATCTCGTCTGGTTTAGCGGATTTTCCTTAAATATACACACGTACACTGCCTTTAAAGAACAACTTTGACAATACATGTTAGGTCAATATTAAAATACTAGAAATTTTACTTGGTGTTACATCGTTTAATGATTCGAAGTGTATGTCATATTGTCCCAAAATTTATTTTACTCCGCGATTTTGAATAAATGCATATAATATACGCATTTAAAAATCTTTAATTTATGTAACTTCCTCTATTACTATACGTGCAATTTTGGAAAAACTCAGTCAAGTAAGTCTTAATTACAGACTATTCATAATCTGGGTGACGTTATCTTCCAAAATGGCGGATGGAATAGGAAATTAACCTTAAAAATGTATNAATTAACCTTACATTATGAGGTAACGACAGTATTCCAAACTTGATTCTGACCGGTCGTGTAATTCCTGAGATATGATTATCACAATAAAAATTTACAATGCTGCCATTTTGAGTTAAAACATATATTGATAAAAATATTTTAACTGTCACATATATTTACTATGCACTGTTACTGTTTCGGATATGGTTAAATTCCAATAAGGACAAGAAAGTTGTTACGACATGCACATATACATACTCTGGCACAAATAGAAGGTGAAGTTAAATGCAATTCTTTCCAAACGAAAGAAGGCTAATATTGCTCGGACAATAATAACCATTCATACATTGCAAAAGCTGGAAAATATTGTAAAAACCAAGTAGGTGTGTGTGTATATACATATAAAAAACGGTTTAACCATACAAATCTTTGTCAGCTACCCTAAAAGTACATTTATAAGTACTCATTTTATATTGACGCACAGTATACTGCAATCACATATCGTGTACGCTCATAAAAAATTATCTATTGATTTAGAGAAAAATTTGTTCTTGCATATGTGTTCATGTTAATACTTTAGAATGTGTAATTTTGTGCTTGTAGTAATAAAAAAATTTTGATTTGGTGTAAATGTTAGGTAAATAACTTTTCAGTAATATAATTTGGTATTTATGTAATTATGTATAAACACAATGTAATAAACCTTTATAGTGTACAGTGTTTTGAAACAAAAAAAATCTTGGCAACAAAGTCTACTCACGCAAGTAGTTTTGTGTCAAACTTAATAAAAATATACGAACATTGAAAAGAAGTATCAAGTTGTGGTAAATGAGAGATGGCTGAAATCCAATTCTTCACTTACTTTACCTTCTTCTCAGCCGGAGGTGATGTAACCGAGATGCTAGAATCTCTGTTGGTTCCGCAGGCAGCAGAGAGCAAGCAACAAAGAAACAGAACTCTGATAGCGAAGCCTTTACATACATCTTACATTATGCATTATACATTATATATCTTCCAAAAAGCCGTTACTCACGTTCCCTATTAGAGTCTCTCTCTCTCTCTTTCGCTCGCCCCTTATTCTGGCCCTCAAGTATCGGACACTTCAACACCAACACTATACAAATGAATCAGCAGTCATTTACATCTCATGAAATATTTTTTAAAAATATTTATGCTTTTACACTTATATACAATAAATCTAATGACAGTCATGGTTAAACGTTGCATTTAAATTAGGCAATCGAATGGGTTATGAGATGACACGCATAAAAAAAGTTAGTGCCCCTGTCATTCTTGTATAGTCGTTTCTGTTTCTCTTAGTTACTAAAATTGCTTCACATCTCTGAAATTCCCTTTGCTTGCACTGTGCAACGAATATACACTGAAGAGCCAAAAAACTGGTATAGGCGTGCGTATGCAAATAACAGAGGTATGGAACCAATCAGATTGACGCGATGCGATCGGCAGCTAGATGGTTACTGCTGCTACAATGGCAGGTTATCAAGATTTAAGAGAGTTTGAACGTGGTGTTATAGTCAGCGCACGAAAGATGGGACATAGCATCTCCGAGGTAGCGATAACATTTGGATGTTCGCGTACGACCATTTCACGAGTGTACCGTGAATATTGGGAATCCGGTAAAACATCACATCTTCAACATCGTTGCGGCCGGAAAAAGATCGTGAAAGAACGGGACAAACGACGACTTACGAGAATTATTAAACGTGAAAGACGTGCAACCCTTTCTCAAATTGGCGCAGATTGGATTTTTGGACTGCCCTGTAATATTCATGGTGTGAATTGCCTCCTGCATACCTTTAGACATTAGTCGAGTTCATGCCACGTCGTCTTGCGACACTTCTGCATGCTCGGGGGGCCCTACACGATATTACGCAGGTGTACTAGGTTTTTTTGACTCTTCAGTGTATGTTTGTTCCGTCTCGTGTAGCAGTCCATTATAAAACGGCACTAGTGTACTTCGCACTGTACGCCAACAAACAGTTTAAATGTTTGCGGTGTGAAGAAATTATCACTGCACCTTTGTATAAGTGCTACCCTCACACAGAATGGCGTCGGATGCTCACAAGACATCATTACTACTGTGCCGCCCGTCAGAGCTGTTACCAACGCAACTCTAGTGTGCCGATAGTTGCCTGTTGGCAAGCTTTGCGNAGCTGTTACCAACGCAACTCTAGTGTGCCGATACTTGCCTGTTGGCAAGCTTTGTGCAGCACGTCTACGGCGCAGTGCGAAGAGGTGAGAGGTGGAGTGGAGAGGTTTGTACGGCTCATAACAACGAGGTCTTGAGGGTGAAGCGAGTTGGATACGGAGAAGCACCGGAATGAAAGGGAGCGGGAAACAGGAGATCCCCGAGAAAACGCGCCCACCAGCGGCATCGTTCGGCACAATTACCACTTACGAAAATCCGGGAATCGAGCCGGGGTCACTTTGGTGGCAGGGGATCACTCTAGCCACTACGCCAACGCGGCCCGCACTATGAAGGCGAACGCCTGCATTTTCCGATATGGGTTTACGAGTTAAATCTTGTTTCTTCTCTGTCGCCCTATCTCTGTGAATCTCGTGAGTTAACTTAGGCTCACGATACATACGTGAGGACGTATATTTGTGTATCTTCGCATATATGAGCAGCTGTGCTCGTAAAAGGATACCTACTTAGTTGCAGAAATTTTCAGTAGAAATCACCGACAGTTTTAATATTCCCTCAATTTTAAATTCTGAAGAAATATCTCAGAATATTTGGGCAACGTATGTACACAGGTAGTAAGCAAACACCCATGACCTGCACTTTGAATGCGAAGTTAGGTCATTTCCTGTGGTCACTTCTATAGAGATTAAAAAATCTTAGAGGTAAACAACGTTATATCGGGTTTACACAGAAAACGCAAAATTACAATTTAATCACTAAACTACCTTGAATAATAACATTATGAACTATTTAATATAAAATACAGGCCAAAACGTTCAAATGTGCTCCATTTTGAAGAATTTCAGTCAGTCTTTTAATAATGCTATACAATGAAGCAAACACTAAAGCAGAAAGAGAACACTGTCGATTTTCTACGTACGTATTTCTGATAACCGCTCGGTTCGCAGGAACCCACACTAATAACATTTCTAAATAAAAAACTGCATTAGGTTATTCAGTTACGATATTCATTTACCGATTCTACTACATTTAGTATGAGAGAAATAAAATCGTTTGGNTGCATTAGGTTATTCAGTTACGATATTCATTTACCGATTCTACTACATTTAGTATGAGAGAAATAAAATCGTTTGGTCAAATGAGTGTTTACTTTGTACATTCTGGCATTACCAAATTGTGTGAAAGCAAAAAACATTGAATACGCGTACAGCTTATTTCTCTTACCCGGTTTCTCTTTCTCTTCCTCTACCCCCCTCGTCATCCCTTTGCAACCATCTTTTAAACAAATGTCTCAAATTTCTGCAAAAATTATTTTTCCGAGTGTTTACCTGTCAGCAAATAGGGTGAGATCGGGTTATTCCGTCATAGTAAGCTATTTTATTAAAGTTATCAACAAATTACGTTATAAAAATTTTCTTCTGCTTTTATTGGACGGCGAAAGAACTGCATTTCAAATGGTATATGATACACATAAAACTATTTCTTTTCCGGCTCTTAAGAACTCGCTGTTTAGAGCCGCCTAAATCTCTTCACTCACTCACTATTTTATTTATCTTTTAAACCAATTATATACAAAATGTGTAATTAAAGTGTGGTAACTCCACGATATCAGGTAAGTTTGTTATAATGTAGTTTCCTAGGAACGTAGTGACATTTCAAATTAAAACTATCACGAAATTACTAAGTATCACGGAGTAAACTGATCTAACCTCAAATATTGCTGCGTCTCACAATTATCACGCTCCTTATATGTGGTACGGTATAACACAATACTAGTTTTTATATTAGCAGAACGGTGNGCGTCTCACAATTATCACGCTCCTTATATGTGGTACGGTATAACACAATACTAGTTTTTATATTAGCAGAACGGTGTTATAACACTAAAATATTGTGGTTACAACACAAGTCCTAAACTTACGACGATTTCTTTCAATCTTGCGGATAATACAGAATGTCCCATTTATCTTGACCACCCCAATAACTCCGCACTCGGGGCTCCAAATGAAAACGTGTTTTATACAANGCGTCTCACAATTATCACGCTCCTTATATGTGGTACGGTATAACACAATACTAGTTTTTATATTAGCAGAACGGTTTTATAACACTAAAATATTGTGGTTGCAACACAAGTCCTAAACTTACGACGATTTCTTTCAATCTTGCGGATAACACAGAATGTCCCATTTATCTTGACCACCCCAATAACTCCGCACTCGGGGCTCCAAATGAAAACGTGTTTTATACAANACAGAATGTCCCATTTATCTTGACCACCCCAATAACTCCGCACTCGGGGCTCCAAATGAAAACGTGTTTTATACAAACGTTGTGTAACTGGAAGGGAGAAATACCACTGCTAGTGAATCAGCGTTATAGCATTATTTATTATGATAGTAGGATATGAGTACTAACATCAGATTTTTAAATGGCACCATGTATCTATTCGTCAAATGTTCAATGAAGCACGTCAAGACCTATTTGAAAATGCATCACAATGTGCTGGTCTAATAAACAGATCGTTAAAAACCGCCATGAAGACCCATTATGTTATACCTTGCGGCACGACTGCGCTGCATGGTATAGTACAGTATGACGTTGACGCGCTGCATCTGATGTAGAGCTGATAGAGACAGTGTAGGTACCCATAGTTGTGTACCCCGTTCCACAGAGGTAGCGCTTAGAGCAAACAAAGAACACACATGACGTGACGCCTACCCAATCAGTCTTCCGTGTGCAGTCGACTACAGTACACTTCAAGGTGACAGTTGTAACGGAAACGTACTCCAACAACGAGAAGGTAGATGCTGCTCATCTATGGAGAATGGACGTTAGCAAATTAATGTGTTCCTATTAGTTTACAGCAGTGTAGTACGTTCAAGTGAGTTGTACTGAAACAAACACACACAGTTCTGTTATTACTATTATCAATAGCTTGGTTTGCTTACTCGTCGTTCATTCTGTTGAAGACCGGTGTAATGCTAGTCAGGCGGAGCAACTCTGCAGAGAGCGATACCCCGCAAGACTCCACCGTCCAGATGGATGTTTTCCCGTCTCGTTGTGAAACTTGATGATATGGGCGATTTGAACTCACAGCAATGCAATCGTCGTAGAAATCGCACAGATGAAACTGCTGAGGATGCTGTTCTCGCTGCCGTAGCAGTTAATCCACACGTCAGCAGACGCCATCTTGAAGCCGATATTGGTATTCCGAAAACGAGAGCTCATCACATTCTTAAGGGCGCCGCCTACTTGGAGGTTTTTAGCACGTTTGAGGCAGGGAAGCTCTCCGATAAGGACTACACTGACACGCGCGCCTTATGTCCCTTCGCCCCAACGCGCAAGGGTCTGAACTGTCGTGCANCTCCGATAAGGACTACACTGACACGCGCGCCTTATGTCCCTTCGCCCCAACGCGCAAGGGTCTGAACTGTCGTGCTGCGAGTACCTATGGGACTATAAGCGCAGTCTGTGTCGTTTTATTGGTGGAAAGTCTGTACCAAAGTTCAATGGAAATCCCAATGATAGTTTACAATGTTTCCAACCAGTATATTATGAGCTATAACCGTNCTCCGATAAGGACTACACTGACACGCGCGCCTTATGTCCCTTCGCCCCAACGCGCAAGGGTCTGAACTGTCGTGCAGTGTTCTCGTCGTGCTGCGAGTACCTATGGGACTATAAGCGCAGTCTGTGTCGTTTTATTGGTGGAAAATCTGTACCAAAGTTCAATGGAAATCCCAATGATAGTTTACAATGTTTCCAACCAGTATATTATGAGCTATAACCGTGTGAAAAAGTCGTTTTTAGCTGTATTGGATGGCTCGGAAATAGTACTCATAATGTACCATAACATATTGAGAGTATTGTACTTATCTCGCCTGAAATGTGTTTTATTTTCGTTCATTCGTATCATAGACACACCTTTGATGGTTTCGTAAAACAGCACGGTTTTCAAACACACTGTAACGCCATTCAACCGCCAGGTAGACGGCGCCCTTAAGCGTTATAAGTTCCATCCATATCATATACACGTATACCAACAATTGCACGGGAATGATTTCCAGAATCGTGTAGAATTCGGTATATGGGCACAGCATTAAATTATCGCCAACCCAAACTTTTTTCCTATGTTCTTTTTACCAATGAATCGTCGTTCTCCAACTCAGACCAAGTGAATATGAGGAATANTAATCGTCGTTCTCCAACTCAGACCAAGTGAATATGAGGAATATGTATTATTGGGCTGATGAGAACCCACAATGGTTTAGACAGGTGGACCATCAGCGTCAATGGAGAGTGGTGTGAGATGTTTTGCAACCTTCATACAAACAATTCTTACTAGTCTTCTGAAGGAGATACCTCTAAGGAACAAAATGATAATGTGGTACCTACCAGCACNTGTAGAATTCGGTATATGGGCACAGCATTAAATTATCGCCAACCCAAACTTTTTTCCTATGTTCTTTTTACCAATGAATCGTCGTTCTCCAACTCAGACCAAGTGAATATGAGGAATATGTATTATTGGGCCGATGAGAACCCACAATGGTTTAGACAGGTGGACCATCAGCGTCAATGGAGAGTGGTGTGAGATGTTTTGCAATAAGGTTATAGGGTCTTATTTCATGACTGGTAACCGAAACGGCAGGGAGTATACCACCTTCATACAAACAATTCTTACTAGTCTTCTGAAGGAGATACCTCTAAGAATCAGAATGGCAATGTGGTACCTACCAGCACAATGGATGCCCAGCACATAATACTGTGCATGCATGTCGTGTTCTGGATCGAAAATATCCTGGATTGGTCGTGTAGGTCCAGATCAGTAGCCTGCTCGGTCTCCTGACCTTAACCCCCTGGGCTTTCTTCTTTGGGGTTACCTCAAAGCCGCTGTCTATCGAGATATTCTGACAACTCCAGAGAACATGCAGGAACGTATTGTGCCTGCTTGTAACGCTCTTCAGCAGGCTACACTGGTGGAATCAGTGTTGCAATTCATCCATCCACTGAACTTGTATATCGCTGCCAATGATCGCCACTTTGAACATCTAATGTGAATGTTCTATCCCTCGCTGTATCCTTATGTATTGTACTACAAACAGGCAGTAGATACTTTTTTTGTCGTATTTCATGTTCATATTATGAAAGTGTACATTCTGCTACATGTTTAAATAGATACATGGTGCCATTGAAAAAAACTGATGTTATTTTTCGTATCTCACTAATAAATCATGCTATAACTCTGACTCCCAGCAGTGTTCTTTCCCCCTTCCAGTTATACATATTATTATGAAATTTTTTTTTCATTTTAAGACCAAGTGTGGAGTTATTGTGGGTGGTGAAGATAAATGGGACACAATGTATAAAATCTTTAACATTAGCGGATTTTTTCAGAATATTTTTATACGATTAACCACATTAAGAATGTGTTATATTTCTTATAAGAGAAAACCTAGTGCACCTTAAGAGAGGTTTTTGATGTGAGAGGTAGTGTTAACTTAGCTACCCTGTATGACACGTCACGCTATATATAGAATATGTTACTGATGGCAACTATAACAGCTGAACGGTTATTAATGGTTCGTAGGTAATTACTTATCTCCTCTTCTGCTGTATTTATTCAGTCCTGATCTTTTTTGGTTAATTATTTAGTCCTTCAAAATGCTTCTCATTGAGTTATGAATGAAAATGCGCGGAGAAATATTTTACTGGGTGTATCCTCACAGGCATGTACTTATGTGGCTCTAGCACCAATACCCGGTACCATGATGCGCCAGGCAGCGATACTTTTCGTCAGCCCAACCGTTCAGAGCACCGGCGGAAAAGAAACTTAGATCTCGTAGTTAATGTTTGTACTTCAGCCGTAATTTGACTATCTATGTTTTGCGACGCGTTTAAATACACCTGATTTTTTTCTTTTCCGTCTTAATGACTGTTTCGGCTTGTCTGCGACGAATTTATTGCCAACATTATCGACGTCTTCATGGAATGTTGGCAGTATTTTCGGTCGATGCCACGTCATCAGTGCGCGTTGTAGCTAGGTCGAGTTCCGTTGAGTTCCGTAGCGACTGGATTTTTTCTGTCTCGTGTTGTGATGTTTCGCGAGTACGTGATATGTATGCGTGTACGTGGGTGTGCTTGTTTCTCAGACAGACATCGCTTGAAAAAATTTGGTGTGAAAAATAGCCCGAAATTTATTACTTCAGTTACAACTGAAATCATTTTTGTCGACAAAAAAGTTATGGAAACATAAAAACACACAACGCAAGTTTCATTTTTATGTCAAAATTATTTAGGAACTGTGTTTTATGTGCACTGCACTTACTTAAAGACATGGCAGAGATTTGGTGGAAAGCGTATCGACATTTACCAATACTGCACAGTTTCATCTTAGATTTTAACAACATAAAAACTCAAAGAATATAAATTTGTTCAATCCTTAAATATCTAACTTTAAATATGTGAACTGAATTTTGTATTCTAAAATGTTCTACATCACAAATATTTACAATAAGGAGCAAGTCTCAGAAAACTACAAATAGATAATATTGTATAAGACCTTACATTCATAAATATTTCTAAACATGATTTAATTTCCATAATATTTGTTTATGAGCAAGTATTTAAGCCCATTAAAATAAAACACGTGTTCGTTATTTTCTTCTAAAACACCGCAGTAAAATTGATATGAAAAATATGATTGAAAATGCACGCAATGCAAAGTTTAAGGCCTGAATTNAGAGAGATAGTTTTTTATTCATGTACAGTTCGCGTATAAAAACGTCGTAACGGCTAACGCGACATAATTACTACAACCTGTTATCATCCCTGTTTATAAATTTGACTCAGGTCTGAGGTATTCAATTCGTAAGGAATTAACTAATTTTTATTTTAAATAGGACTGCTGGGTAGCGGGGGAAACTCTTTTTTGTATGTCTCGCGTACGAATGGCGTGGTACTTGTTGAATTCGCGTGCAAACACGTTGACCTGGTGACGGCTGTGATGAGTGGAGCGGGCCGCTGCACGCGTTGAGCGGACCGGACCTCGTCAGCGAGTCCCCGCAGTCCGCAGGTGTGCGTGGCGCTGTGTGGATCCAGGCCGACCCTGCCGCACCAGCGACCAATGACATGCAGCATGGCGACCGACTGGACCTGGCAGTGGCAGTCCTACCGCTGCTCCCGCCCCAGGTTCCTCGTCCTGGTGAGTTGTGTCGCCATCTTTGACATCACCGTGAGCAAGTGTCACTTTGTCACAAGCGTGGGGTAACTTCGTGAAGCATAAAACTGCAATTAATAACCCTCCCTATTTCAGTGGGATTTTTCACATAATCTGTGGTGCCAATTTAACCACTGAACATTTGAAACAACCTCTGCCAAATGGAAGAAAATTTGAATAGCAGTGAAAAACTTCTGTCTCAAAGTCACCCACCCTTTCATAAAGTGGCCCCCGCTTACGGCAGGCTAGATAGAGGCTGTTAACTGAGCACTTCAGAAAGTCCTGCCCAGGATCTACGTTTCTTTACATTTTTTATCCTTCTGCCATATGTAATTTTAACATTCCCATGGACCGCCTGACTTTATTCATGATCCAACCAAGTAAAACCATGAAATTTTTAAAAAAGTGAATGTGTAAATAATATGGAGATCCCTGCCCTTATGTCTATAAAAAAAAATAAACACTCGCTTCAGTAGTATAGCCCAATCACGGTTACTTCACACTTTTTCTGAAGCCCTGCTAAAGATCTACTTCCAGGATATTCCTCCGCCCCATGCAAACCAAGCTTAAGCGAGTCTAGAGAATTACACCAAAGAGAGAGCGCACCGCATCAGTGCGCACTCAGCTTAATAAAATTCTGCATAAAAACTGTTTCTTGCTTGGCATTACCAACCCCTATTTTCTCCCTGTTTTATTCATATTTATTATACATGAAATATAATTTATTGATAAAATAAAAGTAAAAGTTCAATTTAACCAAGAATAAGGTACTTTTATGTTAACACAAGTATAAAACGCTTGTAATTGACGACATATATAGGAAACGACCACACACATAATAAATGGGGTGGTTTTTCAAAGTTTTGATTCAGAAATTGTGAAGAAACCGCGAATATACTATAGTCATTTTACGTATTTATTACGTACTCAGCACAACGTCAAGTCCTAGAAATAGTTTTATTAATTCGCTTCCAACATAACAGGGAACTTGCATGCCAGTGTTTTCTGTAGCGCACATGTAGTTCTGGACGATAAATTAATTTTTTCTGTTTAAAATTTATTTATTTTCTTTATTTGAAATTTATTATGAACCATACAATACATACAATTGTGGACAACACTAGTTTACATACAAAGTCAAGATAAAATGTTATAGATAAGGTGCAGGGTGTTTTCACTTCAGCCAGTTGTTTGTACAGCAGTAGCGGTTAACATGGTGTAGATTGATTGATGCCTTGGAGAAATACTCAAGGTAGGGATCTTTTACAATTAAATTATGCAGCTGGGGGAGGTGAATAAGGAATTTTTAAACAAAAATTAATTCATTATAAAACAGAAAATAAATGAATACGTAATTAAAAGAAAATAACAAGAGCAGGATACATCAAGTTATCCAATAAGTTAATCAGTAAACAATCACTCAGTTAACTCCCTTCGTAGTATTAGTGCATACTATTAGTGTAACACGATTTACACAGAATGTACAGTATTTAAAAAAATATTTAAACGATAAATACCACAAAATTTTAGGTAGCAAGGTCTTTAATACAATTTGTTAAACACATGCAACATTATGAAAATGGCTCTACGAAACATTAAGTATTTGTGACATTTGGTCTACCATAAAGAAGGAGCTCAGGTAAAAGTACTTTAGTCAGAGTCTGAATTTTAGGATATTCATCAAACAATCCTGCCTGTCATATAAAGGTGTTTGGATACTGGTGAGTATCTATATGTACAGAGGAAGAGATGACAACACGTATATACACATACTCATACTCACACATACATGTTTTTACATACATACATCACTGCAGCAATGTAGAACTCCAGTTTGCTATGTAACAAGCAGCTCATGTTTTAAATGTTTCTTGAATGGTTTTAGATTGTTATTATTTTTAAGTTTAGCTGGTAGAGTGTTATAGAGTTGTTGTTCATGATATATGGTTACTTCCCTACCGTATTGTGTATTAATATTAAACAAGTGTTTTCATAGGCATATCTGGTACCATCGCTGTGTCTTTGTTCAAGAAATCTTGAGCTAGCAAGTGTATGTGATAGCTGATTTAATTAATAGAGACACTGTATGGGTAACACTCTGCAAGTAGAGTATATTTCCTTGAAAGGGGTGGTGTGACGGAGGTTTAATGTGGGTCGTGCTGCTTTATTTTGGATTACCTGAAGAGGCCGGAGCAAACTTTTGGAGGCACTGCCCCAAATAAGGGATAAATACTGCAAATTACTATTTATTATGGCATCATAGATAATTTTCTTACGGGTCAACTCCATGAAGCCTTCGTAAATCGTACACCGCTGGAAGAATTTTATTGATTGATTTACTGACACGTTCATTCCAATTTAAATGCTCATCTATATAAAAGAATAGGTATTTGACATACGATGGAAATAGATTCATTATTAATTGAGAGTTTGTTATTGACAATGTATTTTAGGTGGGGTGAGCAAAGGATGGTGCAGTTGGTTTTGTCCACATTTAAGGATAAGCTTGTTCAGTCTGAGATATTCATGTAGAGTTACTAGATCATTCTTCATTTTCGCAAACATTTCAGGGATGTCCGTGTTATTTTTGTATAAGAGAACTGTGTCTTCAGCAAATAGTGTGGGTTGATTTCAAAAGTGCTCACCCTACCGTGAACGTCCTCAAGGGCTAAACGTCTCATCGGCAGCTAGGTCATTAGTAATAAGGAACCATTCCAGCATTCGCTTGGGGTGATTTTGAGAAACCATGGGAAACCGAAATCAGGATGGCTGGACCGAGGTTCAAACCGAGGCTCCCCCGAATGCGAATCAAATATTTTACCACTACATAACCTCGCTCGGTGCGATATTTAATAAACGAAGACACACCGATAAGGTTGGCCATATGGTAACACTGTACACCTGGGATACATTCGCCGTCGGGCACCCCTTACAAGACTAAACCCACATGCTTCACAATCACTTCACAATCAGTACTACGTGTGTCACAATCATCGCCACAATCAGTACCAAATGCACCACTCTCAGCACCATATTCACCACAATTAGCACCACATACATTCACAACAATCAGTACCACATGCACCACAATCAATACCAAGTGCACCACAAATGCGCTAGATTGCACCACAATCAAAACCACTTGCACTACAATCAAAACCACTTGCACACAATAAAAACCACTTGTACCACAATCAAAAACACTTGCACCACAATCAAAACATCAAAACCCCTTGCACCACAATCTAAACTACTTGCACCACAATCTAAACTACTTGCACCACAATCAAAACAACTTGAACCACAATCAAAACCACTTGCACAACAATCAAAACCACTTGCCCCACAATCAAAACCACTTGAACCACAATAAACACCACATGCACTACAATCAGAGTTCATTAATCTGTAATTTAGTTGTCGCAAGGGGTCATTAAGTGGTCACTAGGAATCATTTAGTAGTCATTAGGAACGATGTAGTGGTCATAAGGGGTCATTTATGGGTCACTAGGGATCAGTAGTGGTTATTTAGGAGTCATTAATGGGTCATTTAGGGGTCATTTGTGAAGCATGTGGGGTCAATCTTGCGAGGGGTCAGTCTGGAAGGAGTCAGTCGGCAGAATTCACTCTGAAAGAGTCAGTCGGCATGGGTCACTTTGCAGGAGTCAGTCTGCAGGAGTCAGTTGGCAGGAATAGTGTATGTATTCATGTATGCTTGAAGACGATGCAAGCCACTGACTATGTGAAATATAGTATGTCATGTACAACTATATGCATACCTGCAATTACTGCCCAAAAATTACATGGAAAACATTGCCGTTACTGTGCCAAGTCCTTGGGTAAAATTTGCCATGCGTGGGGACATGAGAAGAATTACTTTTTGAAAGAACCCATCTCACACTTCTCTTAGCTGCTATAAATGTTCCAGACAGTTCACTTGACGTTATAGCTTAAATACACAGAAGAGCCAAAAAAAATCGGTATAGGCGTGCGTATGTAAATAACAGAGGTATGGAACCAATCAGAGTAACGCGATGCGGTCGGCAGCTAGATCGGTTACTGCTGCTACAATGGCAGGTTATCAAGATTTAAGTGAGTTTGAACGTGGTGTTATAGTCGGCGCACGAGAGATGGGACATAGCATCTCCTAGGTAACGATAACATTTGGATTTTCGCGTATGACTATTTCACGAGTGTACCGTGAATATTGGGAATTCGGTAAAACATCACAACTTCGACATCGCTGCGGGGCGGAAAAATATCGTGAAAGAACGGGACAAACGACGACTGACGAGAATCATTAAACGTGACAGACGTGAAACCCTTTCTCAAATTGG